>OZ022244.1:6916855-7136855 GCA_963978895.1 Erpobdella octoculata | reverse complement strand
TTGTTACAATAAAATAAACAGATTCAACTTTTAAATGAGAATTTGCTTTTAAAATAAATTAGTAATTGTTCAAAAGTTTCATCAGTGAAACGATTGTGGTGAGGGGTCATTATTTGCCCCCCGGTGCTGAACAGGGGTTCCGCTGGAGGCGAAGATAGGATGACAGTGTTGTACCGCTTAAACATGTTTAAAACCACAGGGTATAATTTTAACGTGTTCAAGTTATTTCACATGTTTTCCAAAAATGCTGTGGCCTCTGAATTGTTGACTGTCACGGATGTAACTGATTCAAAGGATAAAAATCGTCTTCTTCATCATGTTCCTTTGAATGGGAATCTATCACCACATCTGTTTTAGGAATAAAAGTTCGAAAAGTGTCCACAAACAATTTGTGAACACTACTTCTGCGGTTTTCTGGAACCCATTTCATTTTGAGGAATTGGTGTGTAACTGATGCTAAAATGAAATTGTCAACTTTAGAGTCAGACTGCAAATGTTTAGCATATCACGCTCGTAAGCCTTTCAAAATCGATTTCGCAAGTGGTTGTGGATGTCGGAGTGTTTTTTTTTTTTTTTTTAATGAACAAACAAATCATTTAATAAACAAATGAATTAACAAATTTACGAATGAACGAGTAAATAAATGAAACTAAATAAGTCTTTCCTTTTTGGGAAATGCTTTAAAAAACAAGTTAAAAAACGTGTTTTAATTTTATGATTTTTAAATATCACAGAAAATAAATAAAAAAATTACAAATATTTTTGTAGTTTATTGAAGAAACTTCAGAGCATGTTTTGGATAACGCATTAAAATGCTTAGCTTATCTTTATTTTATTAAATTATCAATAATTACGAGTAAAAAAGTAATTAAGTTATTTCTAACATTTATATTTTCAATTAAAAAAACCGTATTTTTTTAAATACTTCCTGTCGTTCAAACATTGTTGTTTATATTGGGCTAAATGCTAACTAAATCTCAAATCTCAAATGTAGTGGTTCTCACACAAGCTTTTTAGTCTGCTGAAACACTATAAACCATGTTATGTTATGTTATGTTATGTTGTCATGTCATGTCATGTCATGTTATGTTATGTCATGTTATGTTATGTTATGTTATTATTATTATTAAAACGTCGTCAAATAGCAGGGCCAACGGCCACTTACACCATTTGGATATCAATATAAACAAAACAGAAATGTGATTGTGCATTCCAACAAAAAGAAAACAAAAGCGGAAGAAAAAAAACAAGAAAGGAGACGCAAAGTGACGGTTCAACCTCAGAGCTCAAGCTAATAAAACAAAGGCGATGAGCAATTGAGAATGCCATGTAAGGAGACGCAAAATGAAGGTTTGACTTCAAAGTTTAAGCCACAAAACTAAAGCGAGGAGCAATTGAGAATGTAATGTAGGGTAGATTAATCAAGAATAATTCCCCAAATGTTTTCCACCGTAATGCCCAGAAAAAAGAAGAAACTCTGTAGATATGAAATATTAACAATAGACTGCTTAACACGCAAGATAGACGGCATCAGATAAGCCAGAGAAGATTCATTTTCACTTTGGAGCTTTTCTAAAGCTGTGGCCCATGGTTTCATAACAAGTATAAATTCCTCCAAAAAATCTAATTCAACAATGTTTAAATTTGGTATCTTCAAACTCGAAAATACAACTTTTAGATTGTCTTTAACTTCAATTACACGCTGCACAGAGTTGTAGAGCGAGTTCCATGTAGTTGCACATGGGTGAAGCAATTGCTTCCCACAAATATTTTTGACAATCTCAGCAGCTTTTGGACGGCCAAAAGCATTCCATAATGCGCCACATTTTCCCATGGCAGAGTTGTACAATCTCCTGTATGTCTGATTGTCTTTCAACGACTCAACTGCATCATGACGGGCCACTAAGTTTAAAGTGTGTGCAGCACATCGGTAGTTAGGAGGGAGAAATATTCCGGGTTCTTCATTTTCTGCATCCAACACACCGGACTACTTCAAAATCACCATCAAATTGTTTTTCTTCACACTCACTTTTGCTGTCAATGTTACTGTCACTATCATTCTTTGTTTCAAAGTCTTTGCTTGCAAGCATGCCTTGTGCATAAGTGTTCAAATAAGAATAGACCTTGAAAGCTTTAATGAAATTTGAACCATTGTCAGTAACAGCTGCAACTAGCTGCTGTTGTCGAAATCCATAGTCATTAAACACATTTTGCAAGAATTCAGCAATGCGGTCGTATGAATGAGTTTCTTTCAAACGCCTGCATGCTAGAATGCAGGAACTCCGCGTTAGATCATCATTTATTCAATGGCACGTCAGACCAAAGTAGCTCCTTTTCTGACATGACCAAATATCAGCCGATGTACACAGATCAATCAATCAAAATTTTTTATAGCGCTATTTCCGTAGTGTTCAATAGCGCTCGGTCGTGAACTTATTAAACAGATATGTTTTAAGTCCACGACGGAAAACTGTGAGAGAAGTAGAGTTAGTAAGAGAAAAAGGAAGAGAGTTCCAGAAATAGGAACCAGAGTAGGAGGAAAAGCGTTTAGCAAAAGAATGCTTAATAGTGAAGACGCGAAAGTGACTAAGAGAAGAAGAACGAAGACCAGACTTAGGAGGGATATGTATTAAATTAGTTAAGTAGAGAGGAGAAAGAAATTTTTTTATTTTATACGTTATTAAACAGATTTTAAAAATCACCCTATATCTGAGAGGAAGCCAATGGAGAAGAACAAGATATGGAGAGATGTGAGAGGAGTAGGAGGTGCGAGAAACTTAGCGCGCAGCCGAGTTGAAGGCTTTAGAGAGAGGATAGAGGGTAGTGTCAGGAAGACCATAGTATAGTGAATTGCAGTAGTCAATTCGAGACAGGACAAGAGAAGAGACTAGAAGTTGCAGAGAAGGGTCATCCAGAAGTGGACGAAGCTGCTTAATACGGCGAATATGAAAGTAACAAGATTTAGTAACAGATGTAAATTGGGGGGTTAGAGTCAAAAAGAAAACCTAAGCTACGAATCAAAGGAGAAGGAAAAATGGAAAGAGAAGATGGTGGTGGCAAAACCAAAGGAAGAGGATTTAGGGATTTAGAGGACTTATTGAAATAGATTAGTTCAAACTTGTCAGGATTAAGTTTGAGACACATAGAAGAACTCCAGGATATAATAGATTGAAGGCAGGCAGCTATTTGATTAAGAACAGACTCAAGAGAAGAGTTAGAAAAAGTAGAATAGACATAAGAGTCATCAACATATATTTGACTATTGAGAGAGTGAGAAAATATAATATGAGAAAGTTCAGAAGTATAGAGAATAAACAGTAACGGACCAAGAATAGACCCTTGAGGGACACCATAGCTCAAATATACAGGAGTAGATTTAGAAGATTCAATAGAAACATAGGAATATCTACCAGATAGATAAGATTTAACCCACCGGAGAGCATCGCTAGTTATATTAAAAGATTTATCAAGTACATCCAACAACAGTGAGTGATCAACTGTATCAAATGCAGATTAAAAATCAAGACAAAGAAGAAGGGTAGAGAGGCCAGAGTCAGAAGAAACAATGAGGTCATTATGAAGCTTAAGTAGAGCAGTTTCAGTAGAGTGGCCAGGTCTGAAGCCAGATTGAGAAGAGGGAAGAAGTGAGAAAGCAGTTAGATAAGCACTTATTTGCTCATACACAATTCTTTCCATAATTTTAAAGATAAAGGATAGGTTAGAGACATGCCTATAGCTAGATAGAGAAGAAGGATCAAAAGAGGCATTTTTAATAGTAGGGATAATAAAAGAGGACTTAAGAACAGAGGGAAACACAGATCTAGATAAAGAGAGATTAAATAAATCAAGTAAAATTGGATAAAGACCAGAAGAAAGCTCTTTAAAGATAGCAGTAAGAATGAGATCCAAAGAGCAAGTAGAAGAAGACATAGAGTTAATAAGTTTAGTAAGATAGTCAAGTGTAATAGGAGAGAAAAAAGTAAAAAATTCAGTAGAGAATTTAGAAAAAATAGGGGTTTGACTATTGTTAGAAGATCTGATGCTTTCAATTTTCGTAGTAAAAAAATTGTGATAGTCATCAGGAAGGAGGAGGAGATTTTTTATTAAGGAGTTTAGAAAGAGAAGACCACCTACTCCTCAAGCTAGAAGCAAGAACAATAGATTTTCTCAAAAAGGAAGAATGCTTAGTAAAGATGAGGTTATGGTATTGTTTGAGATGGTATTGCCACATACCAAGAACCCTTAGACAATTTAGAACGATAAGCTCGCTCAGCTTTACGTGCAGATTGCTTCAAGAGAACACAATCACGATCAAACCAAGGAGCTTTTTTAGAAAAGAGTCGAAACTTAAACGTCTCAAAAGGAACCAAAGTATCCAGTATAGATGAAATCGTCAGATATTCAATTGACGAGCACTTCTTCTTTATAAGATTTTTGAATTGCAATAAGTCATCATTTATATTTTTTTGAGAGTTTGGCAACTCATCAAACTGATTGATGGATTCAAACCTTTAATCATTTCTTTAAATTTTGGTTTTTCAACCGTAGAAAGAGGTCTCATTTCGTGAATGATGTAGTTTTTAATCAAATAATTAGCAGTTGACTGAGAAACTGAAAATATCTCTGTAACTGTCCGTTGCTTTTTACGTTCAGGAGAAGCACTGTTTGATGTTTGACATCTTTTTCGGTTTTTTCCAACTTCAATGTTGTGACTATCAAACTTTTTCATCAAACAAGGATGGACACGTTTCAAGTGAGCCAAGAAATTTGTTGTTGCAGATATTAAACCTGAATATGTTTTATTCGAAGCGCATTTCATGCACTTGGCCACAACTTTATCCCCGTCTCGGCTAACAATTTTGAAGAACTTGCCATCTAATATGGCCGGTATTCGACCACCACTGCCTAAATTATCTGCCATCT
The DNA here is from genome assembly GCA_963978895.1 of Erpobdella octoculata. Lineage (NCBI taxonomy): Eukaryota > Metazoa > Annelida > Clitellata > Hirudinida > Erpobdellidae > Erpobdella > Erpobdella octoculata. Next base: position 7,131,932 of record OZ022244.1, on the reverse strand, counting down.
TAGTATTAAAAAAACTTTAAACTTTAATTCTAACGACAACGACCTACTTTTACTACAAACTCTAAAATCAAACCTCGCGCTAAGCTATCGAAACAAAAAGAAGTACATTAAGTAAATATCGATAATGGTATAAAACCATGATATAAACATTATCATAACACTTATTTTTTAATTTTAAAGTTTCCCAAACTTTATATTTTTGGAAATGTCGAAAATGTATTTGGTATTTTATTTGTTGTTCAAAATATTCCAATTATTTTTCAAAATTAATTAAAATAAAAATACTAAAGAAATTTTCGAAAAGTATTTCAAATCAAAATACAAAAATATTTCAAATCAAAATACAAAAATATTTCAAATTATTTCAAATACGAATTTCAAATATAATGTATTTGAAATATTACCCAACACTATATATATATATATATATATATATATCTTTGCTAGATAAGTTCATTTTCCTTTCTATGTATATAACATATGCAACTTAAAAGAATCACAATATATATATACATATATATATATATATATATATATATATATATATATATATATATATATATATATATATATATATATTAAAATAATTTTCAAAGTTTATATATATATATATATATATATATATATATATAGCCTACGACCTATCCTCAGTCCTACCAAGTGTACACAAACATTTTTATCAAAAATCGGTTTAGCCGTTTCGGAGGAGTTTAATTTCAAAAACTATGACATGAGATTTATATATATATATATATATATATATAAGTTTAAGTTTAAGTTTATTTAGATTTTAAGCGCCCTTTTGTGTAACACCTCAGGGCTCCTTTTACAATAAAAACAATAAAACAAAACAATAAAAATAAAGCAAAAAAATAATATAAAACACAAAAATCAGCATGTCATGAAAAATGAAATAATTTCTCTCTGATCATCAATTTGGATAGGATTTCGCAAACAGAAATACATTCTGTAATTGTCAGCTGAAAATTGAAGATATACCAATTTTGCGGGTTCCTTATTGCAAGTTCTTGGGCGTGTTGCTTGATGAACACCTTACATTAAAAACTCACATTGAACATGTTACATCTAAGGTTGCAAAAAATTGCGGAGTGCTATCTCGTGTACATCAGTTTGTTGATGCCAATATTTCTATGATGTTATACTATGCACTTATCTTTCCGTACTTATCATACTGCAATATTGTCTGGGCCTCAAATTATTCAATTCGTTTAAAGCCTCTTCATATTTTGCAAAAGCGAATTATTCGAATTATTTTTCACATGACTCCCACATCGTCTTGTAAAATTCAAATGGCTAACAACAACATTCTTAATATTTATCAGATTAATTTCTTCCAAACTGGCATTTTCATGTAAATATGATAATTTTATATTACCTTCATCATTCGATAACATGTATGTAAAATTATCTGATGTTCATTCCTATGATCTGCGCCCCGGTCGCTGTTTTCGAACGGATTTTGCTCGGAAAACTCTTAAAACATTCTCTATTAAATGCTCTGGCCCTCGTATTTATTCAAACATTCCAATATCTGTCTCCTCCTTGAAACGTATTTCGTTATTTTTAAGCAAGCTCTGAAATCTTACTTATTATTGTCTCACTCATAACTGCTCAATACCTATTACCTTAACATACCAATTTCAGTCTCTTCCTTGATAAGTTTATTGAACTACTATTTGAAATGTCTTAAATCAACCCACTCATTTTGGTTCTTTTTGTAAAGGTTTTCCATTAAGTGGGAAGAAATTCCCTTCGGACGAACCTTTTGGGCACCTTATTCCTTTCTCAACTGATCGATTTTTTTCTTTTTTTGAAATTTTGGTACTATATTTTTCTTGTCGTTTTGGTTATTTTCTTTTGTTTAAGTTTGATACTTATGTTGGTGCTCAATAAATAAATAAAAAAAAGAAAAAAAAGAAATGTCTTTAGCTCGGCCTTGAATAAACTCAATGTAGTGGCTTCTCGGATGCTGGCAGGCAACATGTTCCATGTTGCCGGTCCTGCTACACTGAAGGCTCGACTGCCGTAATTTTTGTTCGAGTTATGGAAACAACTAGATCACCACGACTAGCTGATCTGTGACGAGATAAGTAAGAATTGTTATCAGACACAGTAACACACAGCTCTGCAAATATGAGGGGGCTTCGCCATGGAGCGCCTTGTAGACTAAAGTCCCAATTTTGAAAGTAATTCGCTCAGAGATACGCAACCACCGGAGTTCAGTTTTCATTATTGCAGTCTGTAAGATGAAGAGGATTCATCTTACGTATTTTCGTGATATTTGTGTATTTTTATTTTATTATGTGTGCATTTTATAATGATTCGATATGTTGAAACAATAAGTCATATATATATATATATATATATATATATATATGTGTGTGTGTGTTTATATATATGTATGTATATGTGTGCGTGTGCGTGTGTGTGTGCGCGCGCGTGTGCGTGTGTGTACGTGTGTGTGTTTATTATATTTTTTTTATCTAGGAATTTATATGTATATATATATATATATATATATATATATATATATATATATATATATATATATATATATATATATATATATATATATATATATATATATATATATATATATATATATATATATATATATATATATATATATATATATATATATATATATATATCTTTTTCCGGTTAGTTAATGGTACAATTGGACGTGCTGCAAAGACAATTTGAACTATCAAGAGATAAGTAAGAATAACAGAAGATTCTGCAAAGTGAGATAATTTGTGAAACCTGCAACTTTTAGTAAATATCCGATAGAAGCAGTAATAACCAGGAATAGAATTCGGGAAATCTTGTCCTATAAATAACTTCAAATTACAACGTTACGAATCGCTACAGAGCCAACTCGTTCAACGTTTACACAGTCACATGATCATGTTTCATTAGTCAACCAAGCCTGTAAATAGAGAGTTGCAGTAGTCAAGTCTACTGACAACAAACGAATGCAGCAGGAGACGTGTTGCTTCACTTGTCAGAGACCTTCGTGTGGTTCTAAGTTGCCGTAGTTGGAAAAAACAGGTTTTTGACAGTTTAGATATATGATCTTTCATGGAAAGCTCAGAATCGACATAAACACCTAGGTATCGAACAACTTGTGTGGAGCGACCAAAGCCCCAGCAACCAACAAAGCTTTTGCTTTACTCTGTTGCAGCTTTGATCTTGCACCTATCCAGATTAATTCATTCTTATCGCCATTCAGTTTTAGACGATTAGAAGCCATCCACTGTTCAATGTTCTCTATGCAGGGCAATAAGCGAAGGTGAACGTTCTCCGCATCATCAACAGAGCAGTGAACATATGTTTGGGTGTCGTCGGCATAGCAGTGTCCCTCGAGTCCAGAACGATGAATAATTTTAATTAAATCAGTGGTGTACAATAGAAACAGTAGTGGGCCCAAGACTGATTCCCGGGGTACTCCACTACTAAGCGACACGGACAATGACAAGTTCCCACCCACACTAACCCGTTGCGTGCGGTTAGTTAAATATGAAATAATCCATTTTAAGACAACTCCACAGATGCCATGAGTTTTTTCAAGTCTCTCAATAAGGATTCCATGGTCAACAGTATCAAATGCGGCATTCAGATCTAAGAGACTCAGTAGCGACACCTTACCACTATCAGTAGCAACTGCCAGATCATTGACCACTTTGAGTAGTGCAGATTCTGTTGAGTAAAACCGGCAATACGCAGATTGGTTCGATGGGAGACTGCCAGAAAGACCTAGATGTACATTCAATCGTTTAGCAACAATCCGCTCTACCAGTTTTAACATAAAGGTCAGGTTAGAGACCGGTCGATAGTTCTTCATGTCAGCAGGGTCAAGTCCGTCTTTTTTAAGAAGCGGAGTGACAAGTGCTGACTTCTGACTAGCAGGAAAATATCCTTCTTGTAAAGATCGAGTGCACATCAAAGCGACAAAAGATGCAATGTGGACACAACATTTTTTGATAATCCAAGTTGGGGATGGATCCAGTGAACAATATTTGTTCGGAGCAGCCATTATCAATTTTATTATCTCATCAGCCGTGACTGGTTGGAATTCATTCATGAACAACGTGCTGGTCAAAAGTATAGATGGTGGCTTTGCAAGCGCTGTATGTGTTCTAACTTGCTCTACCTTGTCTTGAAAAAACCTCACAAACTGGTCTGGAGTAATAGAAGAGCTCACATTAGATGAGGACTTTTCTTTACCAAGAAATGTTGACAAGTTACTCTAGAGCTTTTTTGGAGCTTTCTGATTAGCGGCAATCTTGGCTTCCCAGTATTCATGCCCTTTTTTCTGGAACAAATATCGCATGGTCCGCAGGCCGTCAATCCATATAGATTTACTCGCCGTTGTGTGATGCCGATGATAAATCCATTCAAGTCGTCTCGTGGACCGCTTAAATGCCCGGCATTCACTATCAAACCATGGCGTTAGTAGATTTCGAGGTTTTCTTTTAATTAATGTAAACGGAGCGTGATTATCAAGAAGCTTTGATAGAATAGATGAATAGCACTGAAAAAGTTCATCAGTTGAATGATGATCGAAATTTTCTGGATTATGACAAGGTTCACTCAAACGTAAATCAGTCAGGAATGCATTATAATCAAATCTCTTCCATGAATGTCCCCAAAAAGTGGCAACAGGCTTAGTTGGTTTTTAGAGTGGAAGTCGAAACAATAGCATTAGATAATCAGATAAGCCAGTTTCTTGCACAGAAACTTGAAGATCTACCATATCATCACGTGAAATCACGAGATCAACCTGCCCTCCTAACCGATGCGTTGGAATTTTCTCGTGAATAATCAAATTGAAAGAACTTAGCAATTCTTGCAGTTTCTTTGCAATTATATCATTTTGTCTTTCAACGTGAATGTTCAGGTCTCAAGTAATAACAATTGGTCTACGGTATCTTGACATTATTTCCAAAAGGAAACTGAACTCATCAAGGAACCTTTTGGTTGCAGGCTTTGATCCAGGACGATAGACTGATAACAATAAAACTCCAGTCTGATTGCTAGAGATATTACAACATAAAAATTCGAATGACGCAACTGGTGTTCGAAGATCAATTTCAGTCATAGACAAGCCATCCTTATAAATAATTGCAATTCCACCATGATTTATCAAAGCCCGAGATTTGCTTGTATGGTCAGCAGGACGTGCCCGATCAAGACACTTGTAACCAGCAGGAGTAACACGGCCCAACAAAACGCTATCACCAGATTCATGCCAAGTCTCTGCAGCAACAAAAATGTCAATAGACTGAGACGCAATCAGATCACAGATTTGAGACGATTTCTCCTGGATCGAACACACATTATGAAAGGCAACAGACAGGCCAGCAAAAACTTCATTATTAAAAACTTTTTTTGAATTTTTGCAATTGATTACCCCGGATGCAGTACCGAAAAGGTGAATCCTTAGCTACATTTTCATTTAATTTGTTTTTTTCAAGTCTAAGCTGATAATCCAGTTGTCTTTCCGCTTCTGTTAAATCCGGACTTATATAGACGGATTTATGGTCACTGTTTCTCAGACTTTTGGCAGCCATGAGAATCGGATTCCTAAGACTAACATCAGATAATTCTACCAAAATTGGACCTGGTTTGCTTGTGTTTTTAGATCTTAGTCGTTTCAAATGTACAGGTTTTACCTCAGACTTACCGATTACATTCAAGATTTGTTTAACGGATTCTTCATCCTCAGATTTTTTAGTAGCCTGGGCTGAGTTCAGTGACTCAGGGATACCGTAAACAATTATATTCTTTTTTCTTCTTTCCCGATCCTTCAGTTCATTTATTGAAGCATTAACAACAACCAGCTGAGCAGCTGGCTGTTTTGTTTTTTGAGTACCGGCTTTCACCACATGAACCAGTCATTCACAATCGATGGGGATTTTTTCTCGGTCTTTGCGACCGCCAAATCTGTTTTCAACTTGCAGATTGATTTTGTCTTTACTTTCAAGTAGCGTTAATCGCTCCGAAAGTGATGAGACAAACGCCGAGATTTTACCGCACCATTCATGCAGCATTTTCGAAGCTACTGAAAGATTGCATTGTCCAAAACACAGCCAATGTTTCTCAAGTAGAAAATCAGTATTCATTTTGTTTATAGCAATTAATTGAAATCCAATCAAATTAATTGTAAGCAATAATATATATATATATATATATATATATATATATATATATATATATATATATATATATATATATATCATCATCATCATCATCGACCGACTACGTTTCGTCCGACCCGTTGGTCCCTCCACTCCGCAGACGACAATATCTGAGCTTCCATTTCTCTACTTTGGCCTCCGTGGCTTCCCTTCTAACATCCTCAGCGGTGATACTCTTTCTGTCATAACCCATGTATGTTGACATCTGGTCGAGGTATGACATTCGTGGACGGCCGCGTCTGTTGCTAGCTCTCACGTTCGATGTATACAGCATGTATATATTTGCCGGTTCATCCTGGTTCATACGTAGGCAGTGACCAGTGAAAGACATCTGACGATGACGGATCAATGTGCTGATAGGAGCTGATTGTACTCTGTCGTACAGGTCCTCATTTGTCATACGATCCTCTGACTGAACCACACCGATCATCCTGCGATAACACTTTCTGGCAAACACGTCCAATTTAATCGACAAACTTTTTGTTACAAGCCAGGATTCACATCCATACAACAAAATCGATACACATGCAGCGTTGAAGAAGCGCACTCTCAGCATCACACCGACGTGTCTGGAGGTGAGGATCTTCTCCAGTTTGTGGAAGGCCCCCCATGCAAGTGCGATTCTGGCCTCAATATCTTTGACATCTGAGTTCATGTGAGAACCAAGATATTTGAAGTCCTGGACCACTTCTACTTTTTCGCCGTCGATTGTGAGATGCGGTGCATTAAAATTTTCAGGGATGTTGAGACGCATCTGTACGGTCTTCATGGTGTTTACTTCCAGCCCAACCTTTTTTGATTCTTCGTTGAGAGCATTCAGTTGTCGCTGAGCACCTTCTATTGAGTTCTCCAACAGGGCTATGTCATCCGCAAAGTCGAGGTCATTAATCCTTCTCTCCGCCTGTCTTGATCCATTGCGACGGTGTGTCAGATAGCCGAAACCATGTTCCGCTCGTCTCATGACATAATCGATTACAATGACAAACAAGAAAGGGGCCAAGACATCTCCCTGTAGGACTCCTGTGGTGATACTGAATGCCTCGGATAGTTCCCCTTCAACAAAGACCTGGCTAGATGAATTTTCATATAGTACTTTTATGGCTGAGAATATCTTATTGGGAATGCCATAGTGTCTTAATATTGCAAACATCATATCCCGATCAATCGAATCAAATGCTTTTTTGAAGTCGATGAATGTGACGAACAGCGGGATATTCTGACTATATGCTCCGTCCATAATACGTCTCAAGATGTTAATCTGTTGAACACAACTACGTCCAATCCTGAACCCAGCTTGGTTTTTCCTTAACAGCTTGTCAATTGGAGTTCTAATGCGGTTGAGAAGCATTAGATTGTAAACCTTTGCTGCTATGGACATGAGAGAGATACCTCTGTAGTTAGTCATCAGTTGGAGATTTCCTTTCTTTGGCACGGTGACGATGATATTGGATGTCCAGGTACTGGGCGCGTGGAGATTGTCAAAAACCAAGTTGCAGATAAAATAGATTTGCTCTCTGATGAAGTTTCCGCCTTTCTTGAGTACCTCTGCAGTGAGCGCATAGTCCAAGCCCGGAGCTCTATTTGACTTGAGGTGCTTTATGGCCTCGTTCACTTCTCTTAAGCTGAAATTGGATGTTGATATCTCGTTGTTGTCATTCGATGGGACAGGATGATAGGCCGAGCTTGTAAACTTGCTTTTGTTGTTGAGAAGATTGTTGAAGTAAGTTCTCCACTCATTCAAGCCATCCTCTCTGGACGTAGGTGGTTTCCCATCGAGTTTGCGCACCCTTACAGGATGTTTTTTATCACCGCCGCCGATTCTGTCTATTATTTTCCAAACCTCATCATGTTGATTCCTCGAGGCAGCCGCCTCCAGATCACTGAGCTGTGTCTCAAGGTAGGTCCTTTCATCCATGATAAGAGACTCATTAACTTGCTCCCGGAGGCCTTTCCAAATCCTCTTATCCTCCACTGTTGAAGTCCTCATGTACCTTTATATATATATATATATATATATATATATATATATATATATATATATATATATATATATATATAATATATATATATATATATATATATATATATATATATATATATATATATATATATATATATATATATATATATATATATATATATATATATATATATATATATATTAATAATGTAAGATGGCATAAGATTTTCTTTAAGACAAGCTCGATTAAAAATAAGTCTCCATTTAGCCGTTATGAGTTTTATAGATACTTTCTCGATATTTCGGAACAACGTTTTTTGTTTACTGCAACACGTATTAAGAAAAGTATTAACATTTAAAACTTTCTTTATTTCAGACTTACGGGCCGTTTCGGCTTTCGCCATCTTCAGAGTCTGTAAATACGATCGCGTAAAAGGAGGCAAAAGATAAGAAAACATGTAATAACTAAATATACAAATAAACTAATATCCTCAAGGAATTATCTCAATAGAAGGATATTAATAAAAATAATCAAATTTAGACAATGTAATTAAATAACGTACATAAAATAAACTGGAGTTATGAGGATAAAATAAGTATAATTAAAAACGTTTAATTAAAGGATAAAATATTAGTAGCAGTAATAATAATAATAATAATAAAAGCAGTATTATGATAATAAATGATTAAATTAAGTCGAAATTACATAAGATATTTAAATAAATAAAATCAAGAATATCTCCGCTTTCGTCGAACAGTGATGTTGTCGTTTGAAAGTAAATGAAGGAAGGAACTGGATGAGTACGAACAATTGTCATCAATCGGACATTCTTCTTCGACACAGGTGCGCGCGGTATCATCAGGACTAACAGGTTGATCCAAGTCATCAACAACGGTCGTGAAGGAACAAGGACTTTCTGTGAGGATATTTTCTAAAGTATCTTTATGACGGATCTTGCGTGGTATCGAAATATTGCGAAAAAGAGCATGCGTCCAAAACGTCAGGACTGTTTGTTTTATACATATCACACTTATGATTAAGTTGAAACTCATCAGGTGAATCAGTCTCAAGAAAATTATCAAGTGATTGAACCAGATCAGTAGAGCAGCAGGTACCGATGTCGTGGAATTCATTGACATTGGAAACATCATATATATATATATATATATATATATATGTATATATATGTATGTATGTAAGTATGTAAGTCCTTTATGCATTGCTTCACCATTCATCTGATTGTAATGCATTTTTCACACAAGCTTGAGAGGCAATTGGAGAAGGTTTTTTTTTAATTTTTTTTAAATCGGCAACAAAATGAGCGGAGCGGAGAGCGAATGGAAACGGTAACTGCAGAATGAGCGGGAACGGAAAAGCAAACGAAAGCAAAATATGTATATATATATATATATATATATATATATATATATATATATATATATATATATATATATATATATATATATATATATATATATATATATAAATTTATAAAATACCACGTTTTTCTAATGCACTAAAAATAAGAAATTAAAATATTTAAAAAAAACTTTTTAAAATACCACGGTTTTGTGAACTGAAAAAAAGAAAATAATTTTTTTCTGAGCTGTGTGAGTAATGTCTCTATTGAGGCATTATTTGTAGACATTCGTATAACAAACAAACCATACATTTTTAAAACTTAAAACGTGGGGCGCCATTTATATTCAAAAAAGCGTTTTATCCTGTTTAGAAAATAGCGGATGGTTATTTCAGTAAAAGGCTCCACAAGTTTTAAGTTTTAAAAATTTATGGCTTGTTTGTTGGCCTTAAACCAGCGGAGGGCCAAGGGCAAAATCTCCGCCACCCACTCTCGACGGTCTTGGGTACATCTAGATCTTCTTCAGCTGAGTTTTGAAATATATTTGAACTACTCGTTGACACCAGCATGGCTGCAGAATCTGTTCTTCAATTTTTCATCAGAAATATTACGTAATAATAAATTTCCCGTACTAAATGTTTTGCGCTAAGCCCTGCTAAATTATTATAGAAAATACTACAACTTTCAAAAGAACTTCATGCTTTTTAATTCCGTAAAGTTTTCGTTCGCGCTTGAATTAAACTTTTCCTAGAAGATATAAGGCATATTTGACAAATCATACACTCTTGTCATTGTACTTTTTTTCAGTATACTGCAGAATATAAATTTAATTGGCTGCGGGAGGTTTTTACATGACCAAAAAGAAATAACACCACAAAAAGAACATATATGCAAAAGTTCATAAGATACAACATCACGCAAATTAATTTTTTTGAAAGAGGTCCAAATGTCATAATCCTACTGTACACCCATGCCGTAGAGGTACACAAATACTTGCATGATATGTTTAAGACTGATTGTGAGAAATTATTCTGAGTACGATTATATATCAATTGGCGTAAACAAATGAGAAAACACGTCTCAAAAGATATTTAAAACCAATATCTTTTCTTTTACAGTTACTAACATTCGGAACAGCTTGCTAGAGAATTTTGTTACCGCACCATAAGTGAATTGTTTTGAAAAAAAATGACAGATACTGTCACGACAAAATACTCACAATCTGAACATGATCGGTAGATAAGCAGCTTGCTTAGATAACTTTAATTATTGATGATGATGATAATTAACAGCCATAATTATATTTCTTTGAATTCTTTGTTTAATTTTGTATCCGTTAAAACAGCCTGCAAGCTGCCAAATCAAGGTTCCAAATATGAAGGGTTGAAAGCGAAGACCATTACCGGTAGGCCCTGCATACCATGGAAAAACGCTGCACAACTTTCAAGGAACCAGCCGTACAAGTTTGAGAAATTCTACAGCAGCCAGTTTCCTAGTTCTAATGACATGGAGAAGGCCCTGTGTCGCAATCCAACTCCGCACACAAGAGATGGGCCTTGGTGTTACATAGAAGAACAGGAGGGAGACATAAGAAACTGGGAATACTGCGACGTTTGCTCCGGTAAATAATTAATTACTATTTCATTCACGTACCTACTAGCAAAGTTACACGGTGCTGCCTGGCTTTTTAAGGCTTTTTCTAGTTTTTTGACGATAAAACAAAAAATAATAAACAGATTTTTTTGAATAATTTAAAACCTTCTTCTTTGCTAGCGGGGTACCCGCGTTGCTTTGGGTTTTTAGAGGTTTTTCTAATGTTTGTCTTTCTCGCTCCCGTTTCCTTCCTGGTCGTTTTCCTTTCCCCGTCGCTTTCCCGCTCACTCTTTCGCTCTCAGTTGCCCCCCTCCTAAATCCGATACTGCATACATTCATACATCCATACATACATACATACATACAGACACACACACACACATACATACATACATACATACATACATACATACATACATACATACATACATACATACATACATACATACATACATACATACATACATACATACGAAGAAGAGTTTTCACATACATTTCATGGGCATTAGCCATCGGAAACTCAGGAAAGACTGAGGGGCGCTCGGGGAAGACCGAGTGGCACCGGGAAAGACCGGAGACATCTTGGAGAGACAAGAACTACGGCTGTCTTGGCCTGGCTAGCCGGGGCACATTTCCGTCTTTGCATGCTACGTCTACAACAAAAGAATTATGCCCCTTGAGCTCTTACCGAAAGGGGGGGGGGAGAATGATGAGCTCATCAATGGACTACAGGATGATGAACCGGCTTTTCCAAGGAACCCTGATGGGGGTTTGCCGTGTTGTGTTGGTGTGGAAAAAGTTTTAAAACAGTCCGAGGAATGAAAGTTCACAGAACAAAAATGGGATGTTTTCCCGCTTTTGTTCGCCGCCCATTATTTATGTGCGGGCTCAGTTTCGTCGGCTCAAGAAGTTCCAGAACCCATCCATTCTCCACAGATTGCTTTCGACGGAGGAACTGAATGTGTTTGTGGAAGAAGATTTAAGTCAATTCGCGGAATGAATGTTCATAAAACTAAAATGGGTTGTCAAACTGCTATCAATCAACGCGCTGCATCAACCAAGGAGGCAGGTAACACGTCTGATTACGCCGGGCGGGAAGCTAACCACAGCCCCGACAAAGTCTCCGATTCAGAAGCAGATGTAAATTCAGAATCCAAGACAAGAATTAAATTTCCGAAAGCAATTGACACTTCGGCTTCGTCAACATTAGACTTGGAGTTGACGAGATTACTAAAAGCCCAGTTGAGGGAGAATCCACAACTGGATATGAAAACCTTCTCAGAAATTATCTACAAAAATGTTTTGATTCATTTGGTGTGGTCCAGAAAAACCCGGTTCACACGCATGCAGCGGTATCCAGACGGCAGAGAGAAATTGAAAAATTAAAGAAGGAGCGAAAGAAATTCAGGCGACAATGGAGAATCGCAGAGGGGGTCGAAAAAGTTAGTCTGTCTGAACTGTGGCGGGATGTAAAAAATGGGCTCCGGGCTCTCAGGGCTGCAGAAAGACTCCGGAAAAAGAAAAGTGAGCAAAAAAAGCCAGATGCAAATTCATGGAAAATCCACCAAAATCTGGCACTTTTCGAGCGACAAAACAAGAATTAGATGATCAATTTCGTTTGGCGTTCAAAGATCCTCTTGGCGATTCAGAGCTGCCGGAAAGAACCGATTTTCCCGAAGTACAGTTGCCGAAAGTGGCTTTCGACGGTGGAGAGATAAAGATGTATGAAGTATCTCAGTTTCTAAAAAAACGAGAAACAAATCTGCCCCAGGTCCCAACGGCATTCCATATTTGTTATACAAGAGATGTCCAGGCGTGCAAAAGCTGCTCTACAACCGTTTAGAGAATGCATGGCGATCTAGATGCGTAGATAGGGAATGACAGAAGGCGGAGGGAGTTTTCATCCCCAAAGAAAACGATTCGGTCAATATCAACCAATTCCGACCAATCTCACTTTTGAACGAGGAGGGAAAAATATTTTTCGCTGTTCTGGCCAAGAGGCTCACGGATTTTGCAATTCGTAATGAGTACATTGACAGATCCGTGCAGAAAGGAGGAGTCCCCGGGATACCGGGATGTATCGAGCACTCATCCATGATTTGGGATGCCATCAAAAGAGCAAAACAAAACCAACTCAGCCTGCATGTGGTCTGGCTTGATTTAACAAACGCGTACGGGACTGTTCGCCATCAATTGCTCTGGAGGACACTCAAAAAGCACAATGTTCCAGAATTCCTCATCGATGTTCTGCAACAGTATTTTTGCCGTTTTAGGCTACGTCTGTCAACATCGACGTGCTCCACAGAGTGGTTCAACTTGCGGGTCGGAATTGCTATGGGGTGTTCGATTTCTCCCATCCTATTTGTTCTGGCTATGCAATTATTGCTCGGTTCGATTGCATCTCGGGTTCAGGATGTTGGGAAAAGGAATTTTCATGCCATCGATAAAAGCCTTCATGGACGACACTACTCTTATCTTGAATCACTGCGGCTTCAAAATTTCAACGACTTGTTGTTCTGGTGTGGAATTAAGTTCAAGCCAGCCAAATCGAGAAGCCTTTCTTTGCGACATGGAAAGATTGATGGTTTTGTCTCATTCTCGGTGGCTGGTTGCGAAATCCCATCAATCCAGCAAGAGCCTGTGAAAAGCTTGGAAAGATGGTACAACGTCTCCATGAATGATGTGAATCAGAGCAGCATCGTTCTGCAGAGTTTGGTTGAGGACCTGAGGAAAATCAATTAAACCGAGCTGCAGGGAAAGTTCAAGGTATGGCTGGTACAGTTTGTTTTGATCCCGAGGTTGCTATGGCCATTAACAATCTATGAGATATGTCTATCTCACGTGGAGCGAATGGAAAAGAAAATGAACTGCTGTATTCAGAAATGGCGAGGACTTCCACCGGCGTTAACAACTTTAGCTCTATATAGTAAGACAGCTAAGTTAGCTCTTCCATTCAAGTCCCTAGTAGAAGAGTACAAGATTAGCAAGATACGGACACAGTTGATGCTGGACAACTCTTCAGACCAATGTATCGTGAATGTGGGCGCATCAGTTGGATTGGGAAAAGGCTGGACTGCAGGGAGGGACATCCGTAAAGCCGAGGGATCTTTGCAATAGTCTGAAAAGCTTGGAGCAGTGCAGCCGGGACGGCTCGGTCTGGGTTGGTTCCATCATGTATGGTGGTCTAAGGCCTCGTCGCAGTAAGGGACAAACCTGATTATTCAAGACAGAAGGCGAGCAATGGAGTTGAAAAGAGTGCAGTTAGGTGCTCAGATGTCGCAACAGGGCGATTGGACTAGATGGGAGGCAGCAGTTCAACATTTGATGACATGGAATGATTTGTGGCGTTACTCACCCATCCGCCTATCTTTCGTGATTAGAGCGATGTATGATCAACGGCCGACAGCTTCGAACTTAGTAAAGTGGGGAAAGCTTGAAAACGAAGCCTGCAAGCTGTGTGAGAAAACAGAAACTCTGATTCATATTCTCTCATGTTGTCCGTATGTTTTGGCAAAGGGAAGATACACGTGGCGCCACAATGAGGTTCTAAGAGAGATATTGAGCATTATCAAGGAGAACTGCAGACTAGCCAATTCGATGCAGTTGTGCCCCAGAAAAAATTTTTATTTCTTGAGAGAAGGCTTGCAGCACTTGGGCCGCAGAAAGGCAAGTACAAGAAGAGAATCGTTGCTTGATGCGGCAAATGACTGGAGGATATCAGCAGACTTAAAAGATGAAAACTGCTTTCCGTAATTGGTTCGCAGCAGCGGATTGAGACCGGACATTGTCATTTTTCCAGTTTGGCCAAGACGTTGCTGTTCATCGAACTAACAGTGCCATGGGAAAGCAACATGGAAGCCTCAAATATCTTGAAAGAAGAACGTTACAGAATCCTTGCACAAGATTTGGAGCGTGCGGGATATAGAGTCGAGATTTTTCCAGTTGAAGTAGGCGCCAGGGGTTTAGCCGGTCGCTCACTCGTCAAATTGCTTGTGGCTCTCGGAATGTCGGGTCGGAATAAAACTCAAGCTATCAAGAAAATAGCTGAAAGAGCAGACACAGCTTCTTTTTGGATATGGATGCAAAGGAATGAAAAAGGAGATAATAAATTTAAACAACCACTTCTGGCTTTCGTACGACAGTTTTAGCTCATCCTTTGTTTACAAGTTCAGGGACGAAGTCGCGTTATGGCTGCCGGCGAAAGTTTCGGTTGTTTGCAATAGAAGGAAAGTTGCTGGCGTTTAGAAAATAATCGAAACAATGTTTCCTGCCATTATGGTTTGTGGTGTTTATCGTTTGGTGAAAGTGGTGGCATGGCTCGATGTTCCGGAGGTGAATGTTTCTTTTGGTCTCGAAATCTGGCGGTTTGGTGGATACTACAGTTACTACATGCTCAAGTTCCGGCGTTTGAAAGACAGTTTCTCATCTTGTTACAGTTGCTTGACGGTTTCAAAATGACTTCTTGGTTCTGGTACTTTGAAGATTTGCCGGTTATCTGGTTCTGGTCGAAAACGGCATGTGATACACAAATTTCGTCAGGGGGCGGCCGTCTGATCAACGTGGCCCGCCCTCCCGTGGTAGCGTCAGGAAAAGGGTCGAAACGCTGGGAGGGTCTTCCTCTGAAGACCTCTGGCGAACTTGCTCGAAGAAGAGTTTTTACATACATACATACATACATACATACATACATACATACATACATACATACATACATACATACATACATACATACATACATACATACATACATACATACATACATACATACATACATACATACATACATACATACATACATACATGCATACATGAATACTTACAAACATACTCCCGTTCCCGTTCGCGCTCATTTTATCTTTTCCTTTCTTTCCTAACTTCTTTTAGCCCATAAAACGTATTTTTAAACAGGATAGAACGCTTTTTTGAATATAAACGGCAAACTTTTTACAAACTTTTATTTAGGTTAAAATCTCTGTTTGTATGTGTATTAATTTGAACATTTTTCGTATTTCTAAATTGAGTGTATTTGAAATCAAAGTTTGTGTTGAAAGACTCGTTTTTCCTTTACTTGTTTAATTATATATATATATATATATATATATATTTAAAAATAAATTTCTTTATTGAAGTAAATGTATACAATTAATCATAAACCTTCAACATTAATAACACCTACAATTCTTATGTTATATTTAATTTTTATTTGCTCCTTTGATTTTATTTTTAATTAATACCTTAACTCGTATTTTATTTTGGTCATAATTTTATTTTTATCTATGTACTTTAAAGCAAAGATGTATAACAGCAGGTAATTTAATTGTGTCGTCTGAAAAAACATGATCAAACCGATTGTTTAATCCAATGAGAATTGCCAGAGCCAATGAAGCACATATAGTAAATTTGTTTGTGTTAAAGAATTCAACATACATTGCAACTGACGTCTCACCATTGTGAAAGTAGGCAAAAGATATCCTAGAGAAACAATTTGATCGCCTTGTAAAACATCTAAACCACAACACAAATTGTGTTACACAATGGTCCCATTACTTTTACATATTCAGCAACAAAAACTTTTTAAATTACAGTTAAACGCTTAATACTGATATTGTCACATAAGGTTTCAAATTTTTCTAAATTTCTAAATTTCTTTATTGTACAAAATTCTGGTAAGAATTATATCAAAATTAAATTGAAAACATATTTAGCCAATTTTGTTTTTAAAATAAAATCATTATATTTATTTATTGAAAAAAATGCTAAAAGGGCTAGTAAGCCACTAACACTAGCATGAGAAAAAAACAATAGAAACAATCACAGACATCGTTAGTCATGGATACAAGAAAACAGAAACCACCAAGAAGTGACAACAAACCAAGTAACGATAAAAAATAATTTTTTTAAAGATATGCTTTTGAGTTGAGCCGTTTATATCTCGATAATTCAGGCGCTTGCTCTCCCGTTCTCGCTCACGCTTGCTCTCCCATTCCCGTTCTCGCTCGCGCTCATTTTCTCTTTTTAATTCTTTCCTAACTTCTTTTAGCCCATAAAACGTAAAATAGAATTGCTAAAACTGGTTAAAACTTGTTTGAAGCCTTCAAACGTTGTTACGTGAACTAAATTTGAATTTTTTTACGCAATTACCGATTTGAATTTTATTACGAACCCACGACGCGTTTCATGCATGAAAAAAACTCGTCACCTTAGCAACCGAAACTATTTAACTGTTTAAAAAAAACCAAGATTCAGTAAATAACGTATTCGGTTGAATTTTAGTTGTGAATTAAATAAAATATAAAATTTTATAAATTTGTCGTTAACATTTAATTCTAATGAAAAAAACTTGTCACATTAGCAACCGAAACTATTCAGATTAATAAATAACCAGGATTCAGTAAATAACGTATTCGGTTGAATTTTAGTTGTAATTATTATTAATAAATAAAATAACAAAAAATTTCTACACTTGGCCACGCCTACTAACCTCGATTTAACATAACATAGCATAACATTACATAACATAACATAACGTTTATTTTAAAGTGAATCAGAACAATTAATAATAATCGTGTGTGAGATCCACCATCAAACATTTAAAAACCATATTTACATAATTTAATTTTAAATTCTTCAACAGTTTTAGCATTCATAACTTCATTCTCCAATTTATTCCATTCATTCGTCACTCTTGCACTAAAGAATTTATGTTTCATTGAACTCTCCCTTTTCTTATATAGCTTAAAGTTGTGCCCTCTGGTACTTTTGTATCTCGATCTCTCAAAAAATCTTTCCGGATTTAGGTCAACCAATCCGTTCAATAATTTGTAAGTCTCAATTAAGTCTCCTCTAATCCTCCTCTTTTCAAGTGTGGTCAGATTACATCTACTCAAACGTTGTCCATAATTCAGTCCTTTTAACTCAGCAATCATCTTTGTAGCTCGTCTTTGCACTTTTTCAATTATGTAGATATTTTTTTTTAAGACAAGGGCTCCATGCCTGCACACAGTATTCCAAGTGTGGCCTAACTAGAGATTTATACAATCTTAAAACTGTATCTTTATCTCTGCTGACTATGGTTCTTTTGATCATGCCCAAAATTCTGTTTCCCTTCTTTGCAACCTCTGCACATTGTCTAGACTGTTTAGCATCTTTATTTACTAATACGCCAAGATCTTTTTCTTCTTTCGTTTCTTTCAGCTGAATCCCTTCTAATTCGTATTGATATCTTGGATTTCTTCTATCCAAGTGCATAACATGACACTTGTCAACATTGAACCGCACCTGCCATTCCTGCGACCATTTGAATAACTGCACAAGATCGTTTCTCAGCACTTCGACATCGTCACTATTGCACACTGTTTTGCATAATTTAGTGTCGTCGGCAAATTTTGATATTTTAGCTGCTATTCCTTCATCAAGGTCATTTATATAGACAACAAAAAGAAGTGGTCCAAGCACAGAACCTTGAGGCACTCCACTGGTTATTTTCATCCATTTCGAAAAACTTCCTCTCACTCCCACTTAAAGAAAACTTTTTGTCTTCTATCCAGCAACCAACAATCTATCCACCTTAACAGATTACCACCTATACCAACTGCTTTCAATTTTGAAGACAACCTTTGATGAGGAACCGTGTCGAAGGCCATGGCAAAATTTAAATAAATCACATCCACCGACTGACATGCATCCATACCTCCATTAACCTCTTCAAAAAAATCCAACAAATTTGACAAACGATCTTTTCTTCACAAATCCATGCTGACTATCTTTAATTAATTTATATTTCTCCAGGTGAATCACAATTTCATTTTTAATCATTTTTTTCATAATTTTGCAAGCAATACTGGTACGACTAACTGGTCTGTAATTGCATGCTTCCCTTCTGTTGCCTTTTTTGAACAGTGGCACCACAACAGTATCCCTCCAGTCCTGCGGGACCTCCCCAGTTTGCATTGACCTATTCATCAATTCTGCCAGCACATCTCCGATCTCATTTCTGACTTCAAGCAAGAAATTTGGGTGCAGCTCATCCATCCCAGGGCTTTTATCAGTTTTCAATTTTCTTAGCATTTCAACAACTTTCATTTTTGTAAAAACAACTTCAGTTATTAATTCGTCTGTATCACTTTGAAACAAATCTTTAGCCTTAGGGATATTTTGGATATCTTCTTTAGTAAAAACAGATCCAAAGTAGTTATTTAGAATGTCTGCTGTTTCTTCATCGTTCGTTATTACCTGACCTTTGTCATCTTTTAATGGACCTACTTTGTCTTTTTTTTTCTGTTTACTTCTCACATAATTGTAAAAACTTTTGCAATCCATTTTTATGTTGTTTGCCAGTTTCTGTTCATACTCCAATATGGCCATTTTAATTGTTTTTTTCACTTCATTTCTTTTCTTTTTGTATTTTTCTTTTAATTCCTTTAATTTTTCTGTGTTTGAATTATCCCTTCCAATGGTACAATTTAGATCTCGATATTTTTTCCATACTTTACATTTTGCTCTTTGCTTTTTAATTATCAGTCTCGTCATCCATGGATTTTTGTTTTTTTGACAATATTTAGAGTGGCGTAAATCCTAAAGGACTTCAAAGCCACTGAAGGGTTCTTTGCAGAGGCAGCCATTTATAGGCGCCTACCCCTTTAGCAATACGAGTGAACTCCCTGCTTAAGGGAGTTACGCTGGTGACGCCGGTGAGGCTTGAACTGCCGACCTAATGATCGACAGGCGAGCGCTCTACCGCTCTGCCACCAGCGCCTCCAGTTTTTTTCCAGTTTTTCTGAATTGGAACCTGTTCCTCAATGACTTCTTGCATGCTTTGAATAAACAGTTTCCAGCTATTTTCTACATTCAATCCAGCTATTTTCTACATTCAATCCAGTTATTTTGCTCATTAAATTTCTATTTATGATACATTTTCTTATGTTATCATAATCAACCTTGAAGTAGTTGTATCTAACATCTTTTGATGTTCTTTGCTTAATATCACTTATTGTCAAATCCCATCTGATAATCTGGTGGTCACTTGTACCAAAACATTTACCCACTATTATATTTTCAACTATATTTTCTTCAGAAGTTAATAATAAGTCAAGACTATTTCTTCCTCTTGTTGGTGCTCTGATCAGCTGTGTCAAAAATTCATCATTAATGAAGTGTAGAAATTGCTCGTCTTTGTGTGTCTGACCCTCAAGAGTATCCCAATTAACGTGGTAATTAAAATCTCCTATAATGATCACTGGCTTTTCATTTGCCATGGAAATCAATTCACACAATCCCTTGTCTGCATCTTCATTAGAACTCGGAGTTCTGTAGCAAACCCCAATTATTAATTCGCTTCAATTTAAATGCACACTATTTTAATATTTTGCACACTATAAAATGCAAACTATAATTAATAAATGCAAACTATAACTAATAAATGCAAACTATAATTAATAAATGCAAACTATAATTAATAAATGCAAACTATAATTAATAAATGCAAACTATAACTAATAAATGCAAACTATAATTAATAAATGCAAACTATAATTAATAAATGCAAACTATAATTAATAAATGCAAACTTTAATTAATAAATGCAAACTATAATTAATAAATGCAAACTGTAATTAATATTAACTAACTATAATTAATATTTGCTAACTATAATTAATATTTGCGAACTATAATTAATGTATTAATTTCTGATGCAGCAAAAAGCATCCAAAACTCTTTCAGAACTGTGTTTGGTGAAGAATCATTGCAATGGTGATTATGTGCTGGGCTCACATGAAAAAAAATGTTCTGAAAAAAGTGGAATCATTGATTCCAAAAGAAGACAGACAAGAAATGTTGACTGACATTGATTCATTGCAACTCAGTCGATCATCAGAAGTTTTTGAAAAAGCATCAAGTTTATTCATGAAAAAGTGGAAACTACACGAAGAATTTACCAAATACTTCTCTGCTGAATGGCTTAATTCAAATAAGAATTGGTTTGAAGGTGCCAACAAACTTACACCAAGCACAAACAATGCTCTCGAAGCATTCAACAAAGTTATGAAAAATGAAGATTCTTTGAGAGAAAGAGTTTCATTATCACGATTCACTGTTGGACTGATTGAATGGATTGAAAAATGGTCCCAAAATTATGAATCGAGAATTAAGGAATTCAAAGCTTTTCCAGAAATTGATTTGGAACTGTGGACTAGCTCTTACCAGTGGGCAAAGATGAAATAACCATAAAGCCAAAATCAACTGAGAGTGGAGTTGTGTACAACATTGCTGCAAAAGAATTGACAGAAAGCTCTTATGAAATTACCAACTGGGAGACTTTTGATGAGTTTAAAATCAATGCGTTTTGTTCTTGGACCACAATTTTACCAAAAGATCAAAATGACTGGCTGAACGGAGAATGCAACTGCCCTGCATTCTTCAAAAAATAGCTTTGCAAACACATTGTTGGTTTAGCTACTCGACTGAAGCTGGCAGTCCCACCACCTGCAGCAAAAAACATCCCAATTGGAATCTTACGGAAAAGAGGTCGCCCAGCCAAAGCAACAAAAGCTCTATTGGTGCAATAGATTTTGAGGTTTTTTAAGCATTTCAATCTCATACAACAACATACCATGAAATCATTTGCTACAATCTTTAATTTCTTTAAAAAATAAATTTTCTATTTGAAATCCATACCATAAAACATGTTTCCCAATTACATTGCTTTCAATAAGTTATTTTATAGTGAGCAAAATACAGTATGCAAAATTAGAGTTATAGTGTGTAAAAATTTTTATAGTGTAAAAATTTTTTATAGTGTGCAAAATATAGTGTGCAAAAATTATTTTTATAGTATGCAAAAATTAATTTTGTAGTGTGCAAAAATTATTTTTATAGTGTGCATCTTATATTTTTATAGTGCGCAAAATTGAATTATTTAGTTTACATTTAATTGTGAGCCTTATTAATTTATATGTTTTCAGCTTCAATTCATACCACACGCTTTCTTTAAATTTTCTGTTGTTTAGGTCCTCTCTTTGCACTGCATTGAAATCATTTTTCACGTACAACAGTACACACCCAGCACCATGGCCAGTATTCTTTTGATTTTCTCTGTCTTTTCTAAACATATCATAGCCTATTAACTTTAGTTCATCATCACTGATTTTATTGTTTGTCCAGGTTTCTGTTAAGCCAATAATATCTGGGTTTTCATTTTTCACATATATTTCCAATTCAGCCATTTTTATCCTATTAGCCAGACTTCTTACAATAGCATAAAAACATTTACATATTTTTTTGCCTTCGTCCACCGTAGTCAAATCTCTTCTATCTTTCTTTTCATTGTTTCTTCTTTCCATTTTCTTGAGTGCCACCTTTTTCTTTTCACCATGCTCCACTATATTCAGTTTCTTTTCAGCTTTACTATCCTCATGTCCCCCGGCAAGTCCTTTACCCTGTATAGCCAGTTTCCCGTTGTTTCTCCATTCTGCTTCTCTTTGCATTGTTCAACCAGCTTTCTGCACTGTTCTCTTTCAGTTCTTGTCAAGTCATGAGTGACTGAGATTCTCTTGAATTTTTCTTCTGCTTTTTGAAGTCTGGACAATGACTCTAGAGCTCTGTTTTTGATTGTAACATTACGAAACTCTATAAGTAACGGTCTTTCCTTTTCTCCTTCTTTGTATTTTCCTAATCTGTAGATGTTTTTTATGTCCAACTTTTCATCGCAGGGCACCTCCAAAACATCATTCAAGAGGCTTAACACCATTCTTTTGTCTTCACCTATTCTCTCACCTTGCTCCATGTCTTCTTTTTCAGCCAATCGATGTAAGATAATGTTATTTTTTTCTTTCTCTCAGTTTTTTCTCTTCTATATTGCGTTCAATTGATTCCACTACTTTTTTCATTTATTGCCTTCAGATCTTTGTCAACATTTCTTTTAACAACAGTGCTCTACTCTTCAGTTTTTTCCCCTAAAGTAATCTGTATCATCTTTTCTTCTGTCATCTTAATTCTGTTCAACCTCTCCTCCATTTCTTCAATCTGTGATTTATGTTCCTCATAATGCTTGACCTCTTCTTTTTCCACTATTTCCTTATTTCTAAGCAGTTCCTCCAATTTTTCTTCCAACATATTAATCTTTTCCTGATGCTTTTCAATATTCTTTTCCAACACAGCAGTTCTTTCACAACCTTTGCATATATGTCCGACAAAACTGTCAACTCCTCCGTACATCTCACATATCTTACATTTTTCAGATTTTTGGACATTTTTGAAAAATAAATCACCGAAAATAAATCAAAGCAAAATAAATGAAACACTGAAGTAAATAATTTTTAAATTTAGTACAGAATAAATAATTACGGTTTTTAAACAATTGTGAATTGGAAAATAGATTTTGAGAATCACTACTGTAGAATTATGGACAATTATAATGTAATGTATGCACACTTAATATATAATAAAAACTATAACATAAATTAAAGTAAAAGTAAAATGACCAGTAGAATGAAATTATAATTGAAGAGGTAAATTAAATAATTAAAATTTTTAAAAATCACGACTGAATTTTGAAAAAAATAATGGCGATTGAAATCAAAAGATGGTGTTACTACACGCTTGAATTGTACGGGCTTTGCTGATTGGTTGAGTTGGTTTCTTCTGAGCTTTCTGATTTGCTGAATGCGTTTATGACGTCTGCTTTGGAGCAGAATTGTCGTTGAAGATACAGTAGAAGAATTTCGATTTTCGATTGTTTAATTTGTATTTATTTGTTAAAAATCATTAGCATTGAATTTCTTTTTTTCATTTTTTCTTCATTTTAATTTTCATGAGTTTTTCGAGTTTAATTACTAATTTTATTAGAGGTATTAAGTAGAGAATATCAACGTTGAGATGAAATAGTTCTTGAGACTTTTCAGATTGTATAATTTTGAAGTTTCTGCTTTAATTAGCTTTTTTTTAAATGTAAAACTTTAGCAATTTACTGCATAAAATGTTATACATAAAATTGTTGTTGAAATTTTTGATAAATTCGAACCAATTCTTTAGTATGACCAAGCTGAGAATTTGTAGCGTCAACGTTTCAAGAATTCAAAATGTTGATGATGATCTCGCTTAAGTTTGGTGGTCCTGCCAAAATATTCAACCTGTCTGTGGTCAGATTGTTTGATCAGAGATGTGATTTCTTTTTTTTCCAGGTATTTCTTTTGAAGAGACTCACCAATAAATCGGTGGCAGGCAAACAACAAACAACTTCTAATGTTTAACAAAATTTAATAATTAAATTAACTTAAAAGAAGCAGAAGATTATTTTCAATGTAATTATTTTAGAATTTCAATCAATTAGAGTTTTTAAATCAGTTTTTTATCTATAATTCAAAGGAGAGTAAAATCCTGCTGCCGCTTCCAACAGACAAACAAACCAATGAATACATTTGGCCACGCCTACTAACCTAATTTGATCACCACAGACAGAGAGACGAGTGAAGTTAAATAAAAGCATTTAAAAAACTACCCAGATATAACAGAATAGCAGAAAAGTAAAAATAACTCTAGCTGTAGTATAAGAAAGTGTCCAAGTTAACTGATTTCAAGGATAATTTCAATGAAGAAACACTGGAACAATTTACAACATCGGCGGGGAGAGAGTTCCAAACCGCAACTATTCTTTTAGTATAGAAATATTTTACTGCATTACATGTAAATTTATTTATTCTTAATTTATAACTATGACCCCGCGTTGATATTATATTGGTAGGAGCAAATTACAATGACATAAAAGTATTAACTAAATGGTCTATTAATTTATAACAGAAAACTAGATCACCAATTAAACGGCGTTTTTCTAAAGATTGAAGATCAAGAAATTAAAGACAATCTTTATAGGAGAGACCAAAAACCGAAGAGATAAACCTGGTGAATGTTTTCTGAACCCTTTCAATTCTATCAACTAGGTATCTACAATGAGGGTTCCAAACCTGAGATACATATTCCAGAAGAAACAAACGAAAAAACAAACTGCCAGTTTGAGTAATCTCCAATTAGTGGAAACGAGTGAAATTCTAAAGAAACGAGATATTGTAGCAGCTTTATTGGTAATAATATTAACATGATCTTCGTATCTCAGACGTGAATCTACCTCATTACCAAGATCACGAATTGTTCGAACAGAATCCAATGTATGCTCATTAATAGTGTACATGTTGGAGGATGGTGCTGTTCTTCTGTCATTGACTGTGAATACCAGACATTTTTGAGCCGCCAGTTTCAATTGCCATCTTTCACTCCATCCAGAAACAAGATCAAGAGCATTCTGAAGGCTCACAGTAGAGGACCCAAAAGATGGATAAGGCATACAAAATATTTTAACATCATAAGCAAATAATTTGCAAGTTATATCTGGACTTGTAAATAATCTTGGCAAGTCATTGATGAATAAAAGAATTAAAGTAGGGCCCAGCACATTCCCTTGAGGAACTCCACTGATCACTGAAATATCTTCGGATTGGAAATTTCCTACCAATATAACGATAAAGGTTTCCAATTTTCTTGCTTTTCATTAAAATTAGTTCAACACTGGACTAGAAGCATCGAATTTTTTTTGCGATATTTTTTCATAATTTTATTATAACTTAACCTGTCTTCTTCAGAGCCGGTTGATTTCCATTTCTTCCACTTTTTAGCTTTTAACTTTTGCATTCTGATAATAAACATGGGATGTTTATATGCACATGAAAGTATCGTTGAAATTACCGCAATAATTTTTGCTCCAAATAGCATCGCGATAACGACTGCGATACTAAATACAGAAAATAAATATCACGATACAGAATCGCGCGATACTTTTATCGTGATGTTAACAGATATTATTTCTGATATTTGTTACTAGTGTAGTAGAATAAGCAGCAAAGTACAAATAAAAACCGTTTCTGGTCTCCAAAAATTACGATGATTTTTTTCTTTTAATTTTACAGGTGATTTTTTTCAACTTTCCAATTAATTCATCAAAGTTTTTTTTAAATAATTTGTTCTACAGGTGACAATGAGCCAAAACTTATCGCATTCCAAAAACTCGAATCGTTACATTTGACTCCGTCGTCATTAAAATATAAATTTATGAATCGGCACAGCTGCATGACTTATTGTGCACTTCACTATGCGTGCAGCTGGGGCTCTTACGTTGACCAATGGTGCTACATCAACCCAAGTATGGACGGCAGTAAAAGAATTCCAATGTCATTTTTTAAGTACGAAAAGTATAGCGAAACTGTTTCTACAATCTATTCTAAACTCCAAACAAGTTGGTTTATTTGTTGAATTATATCATGTTTTTTGATTAAAATTACTATGCTTATCGCATTTGTTCTAATTTAGCAAACAAATAAAATTCTTTAAATATTAATTTGAAATTTCAACCTATTTCTATTGATTTGTAGATCCAAAAGATTTTCTGCACCTTGAATTATCATCTGAAAAAGAGTTCGGTCTACAAGGTTTTTTCACTTTATGTCTCACATCAGTAAAAATTGTTAGCTAGGTTAGGCCCGTATTCATGACGAGGGCTAAGAGCTACGCGTCTCTTTCGACGGCATAACTCAGTGGGGGCGAAAAAGCTAATTCATGACACTTGACTAGCGCTGTTCTCGAGATTAAAATTAGGTTAACTTTACGCTTGCCAGTTAGCAGGTTTAATGGGTGTTTTATTGAAAATAAACAATGATTTTCCGAGTTCTCACATTGTTTCGCTATTGGAATGTTACGCAAAGCTAAAATTCTAGAACTAATGATCTTATAATGTTTTATTAATTTATTGCTAACTT
The DNA here is from genome assembly GCA_963978895.1 of Erpobdella octoculata. NCBI lineage: Eukaryota > Metazoa > Annelida > Clitellata > Hirudinida > Erpobdellidae > Erpobdella > Erpobdella octoculata. Next base: position 7,104,997 of record OZ022244.1, on the reverse strand, counting down.
TGTCATTAAAAACTTTGGTTCGTGTAATTTATACCATGCTAATAAGGATATTTGTTTGTTGTGTGTTTTTGAGATGAACTTATTAATATTATTAAATATTGTAAAGTGTTAAATGTGTTGAAAGTTTATGATACTTGTTTAGATTTTTAGATCTTAAATTTAGAGTTAAATAATGATTCATTGGATCAAATCTTCAAGTTCAACAATTCAAATTTGAAAGAAAAAGCTCATAAAATACTAACTATTAGAATACTGTGTTTATGTAAAATAGATTATATAGGACTAGCAGTGCCCGTAGCGGCTTCGCTCGCATGAAATTAGAGAGTTTGAACCGTGCATCCATAGTAGAGATCATTTTTTTAAGTCTCGACTCGGCCCGTCGACAAATTAGCCCAGCCCGTTTTAAAAACCCAAACTCCTGGCCCGGCACAGCCCGTCTGAATTAGGCCCGGCCCATTTTTACAGGCCTAGAAGTTCTATATATTTGATGAAAAACTTCGGCCCGTCCCACCTTAACCTCAGGTTTGGCCCGGCCAAACTGAAGACCCTAAAATCACTAAAATATCTATATACTTGGTGAAAAACCTCGGCCCGTCTCACTTTGATTTAAGGTTTGGCCTGGCCTGTGTGAAGACTCTAAAATAACGGCTTGGCCCGGCCGATGATAAACTGGACTTAGCTACTTTTAACCGGCACAAAACTTCAAAATACTAATTTTTACATTTGTAGCACTTACAGTTTTTGAGTAGCAGTTATTTTGAAATCAAATAACCCTTATTTCCACCCCACATTTGAGGTCCTGGAAACCAAATTTTCAAAAAATGCTAAAACACGTATTTCATTTATTTTGGAGTAGAAACTAAATACTAATTTTTACTTCTGTAGCATTAACAGTTTTTGAGTAGCAGAGTTTGAACCGTGCATCCATAGTAGAGATCATTTTTTTAAGTCTCGACTCGGCCCGTCGACAAATTAGCCCAGCCCGTTTTAAAAACCCAAACTCCTGGCCCGGCACAGCCCGTCTGAATTAGGCCCGGCCCATTTTTACAGGCCTAGAAGTTCTATATATTTGATGAAAAACTTCGGCCCGTCCCACCTTAACCTCAGGTTTGGCCCGGCCAAACTGAAGACCCTAAAATCACTAAAATATCTATATACTTGGTGAAAAACCTCGGCCCGTCTCACTTTGATTTAAGGTTTGGCCTGGCCTGTGTGAAGACTCTAAAATAACGGCTTGGCCCGGCCGATGATAAACTGGACTTAGCTACTTTTAACCGGCACAAAACTTCAAAATACTAATTTTTACATTTGTAGCACTTACAGTTTTTGAGTAGCAGTTATTTTGAAATCAAATAACCCTTATTTCCACCCCACATTTGAGGTCCTGGAAACCAAATTTTCAAAAAATGCTAAAACACGTATTTCATTTATTTTGGAGTAGAAACTAAATACTAATTTTTACTTCTGTAGCATTAACAGTTTTTGAGTAGCAGCTACTTTAAAAACCAAATAACCCAAAAAATGATGAAACACGTATATCTTTTTTTTTGAGTAGATACTAAGTATTAATTTTTACATCTGTGGCAATTACAGTTGTTGAGTAGCAGTTACTTTAAAAACCAAATAACCCTATTTTCCACCCCACATTTGAAGTCCTGGAAACCAAATTTTCAAAAAATTGTGAAACCCGTATATCATTATTTTGAGAGTAGAAACTAAATACTAATTTTTACTTTTGTGGCATTGACAGTTTTTGAGTAGAAGCTACTTTAAAAACCAAATAACCCAATTTTCCAACCCACATTTGAGGTCCGGGAAACCAAATTTGTAAAAAATGGTGAAACACGTATATCTTTATTTTTAGAAAAGAAAGTAAATAATTTTTACATCTGTGGTATTTACTGTTTTTGAGTAGCAGTTACTATAAAAGACAATTAGCCCTATTTTCCACCCCACATTTGAAGTCCTGGAAACCAAATTTTCAAAAAATGCTAAAACACGTATTTCATTATTTTTGGAGTAGAAACTAAATACTAATTTTTACTCCTGTAGCATTAACAGTTTTTGAGTAGAAGCTACTTTAAAAACCAAATAACCCAATTTTCCAACCCATATTTGAGGTCCGGGAAACCGAATTTTCAAAAAATGGTGAAACACGTATCTTTTTATTTTTCAAAAAGAATCTATATACCAAATTTCAAAATCTCCTCATTTTTGGTTTTCGAGATATACATTGTTTTAGAAAAAAGTTTGTTTTCCAGTTTTTTCCCCTCAGGAGCAAAATTTTCAAAAATCCTTTCTTAGCGGATGTTTACGCTATAAAAGTAATATAAGTTCCAAATTTCACGTTCCTAGGATGAGGCGTTTGAGCTCGGCGTTGATTATCAGTCAGTCATCAGTCAGTCAGTCAGTCAGTCAGGACATGTTCTTTTATATATATAGATTAATTTATTAGGAACAGAATTTCAAAATTGGTTTTATTATAATATTTTGTCAACAGCTTGGAAGTTTATGATAAAATAATTTCAATAAACATGTTGTAAATGAAACTGTATCTTGATTTTATGGTTCTGATTTGCAGTAGAGGAACTGTTATGTAACTGGCTTGCCTACAGTTGATAAGTAAGAAAAATGATTATTACAAATCTGATGTAGGTGAATAAATGATTACTTATAGTTATTGAAAAAAATTATCTCTACCCAGACAGGAAGCTATGCTATAAAAATCCTATGGGAAAAAATTATTTTTATGAATGATTTCAGTTTTTTTTATTTATTCCTGGGACCAGGGCCGGATTAATTGTTTTTAAGCTCCCACTGCCTATAAAGTGCTCCCTTATGGCGTGCTTCTCTTACAGCTTCTGACAACTAAGTCCAGCTCCTGGCCTGCTTGCGTGGTTTAACTTCTAAACCCGGCGGAACGGATTCAACTGACAAGAGAAGGGGCAAAGGCGGGTCACTGGCGCCTTAAAACCAGTTGCTTCGGGCAGATGGGGTTCGTCAGCCCGGGAGGGCAACCCATCTAGGGGAAGGAAAACCCTGATTTCAAATATATATATATATATATATATATATATATATATATATATATATATATATATATATATATATATATATATATATATATATATATATTAGGGTTGCACCGGACTTGGGTTTTTCGAATCCGGTCGGGGCCGGTTCTGGCCGGATTCATAATTCAAAATCCGGCCGGGGCCGGAGCCGGAGCCGGGCTTGTAATTTTTTATAATTCATTATTCTTCTTTTTGTTCAATTGCTTGTTATCATTAAAAACCAACGTAGTAACCAACAGACAATATCAGCTTTATTTCAAATAAACAATAAAAAAAAATGATAAACAGTATTCGAGGAGGTGGCAGTGGCAACTTCAACAGCAGCCGCCATCGAAGTCTTCAGACTGTTCATCTCACTGTACAGGATTGGATGCTTAGATCTTAGATGAATAAGCAGAGAAGACGTCGAAAAACTTTTGGGAGTATTAGTCTCGCCGCGTGACAACTCCGTGTGTTTACAAACAACTTTCGAATTTATCCGTGATTTTGACATCAAAATATGCCCAAAAGCTTGATTTTTTCTCAGCCATTTTATGCTGTTAATTTTTAATACTCAAACAAAACGAATAATTCAACAAAAGAGAGAGAGAGAGTTCAAGGTTCGCGAGCGTGACCTTATACAGCTTCCGAGCGTGCTATTCTGTTGCAGCAATCGGAAGATTAAATTTATTAATGATTTTTTTGGATAGTAGTTTATATTCCTTTACACCAAGTGTTTTAAGACTGAAACGGCTGTCAGAAGCACCTAAGTACTTCCAGTCGTGGATCATAATTTGATCTTTTTAACTTTTCCCTCATCCTTTTTCCAGGCTTGGGACTGGCTTTCAAAAGCAAGGCGGAGTTTATTAATGATTCAATCTAGCTATATGAAATAAACTGATAAGAAATAGATAAGCCATTTGAAAGATATATATATATATATATATATATATATATATATATATATATATAGAAATAGATAAGCCATTTGAAAGATATATATATATATATATATATATATATATATATATATATATATATATATATATATATATATATATATATATATATATATATATATATATATATATATATATATATATATATATATATATTTCACTGAAATAAATAAATACGTTAAATCCGGCTCCAAATCCGGCCGGAGCCGGATTTGACCGGATTCGGGAAAATGGCCGGTTTTCGGTGCAACCCTAATATATATATATATACTAGCTGGGTTACCCGGCGTTGCCCGGGGATTTTAAAGGCTTTTTATCGTTTTCTCTCTGGCTCCCGTTTCCTTAACCGCTTGCTTTCCCGTTCCATGTCGCTTTCTCACTCCTGGTCGCATTTCTGCTCACGGTCGCTTTTCCGGCACCGGTCTCTTTTACTTTTCCCGATCCCGGTTGCTTTTACGCTTTACCGCTCCAGCTTGCTCTTCTTTTCGCTCTTCTGTTCCTCCATTAAATTTTAGAGCCTTCCCAATGTGGCTTAGATGGGCTGTAGCGGAATGCTGTGCACAGTCATCAAAATTGATCTGTTCTCTCGTTAACACTTTGTTGTTTGGTTTGCTCGTTTAGTTACGTCTGAACTGCCTCAATTTTAATTAGTGTTTTTTAATGTATTGGTTCCACTCTGCAAGTGTGATCTTCTGCAAAGGCTTATTATGATTGACTGAAGCTGAAAAAAAAAAGAATTTATTAGTTAACGGCTGCAATAATGTTAAAATCCGCTCATATATCTCAACAGGTTATATTTATTTTAAATACTTGTAAGATTATAAATGCTTACAATAGATTTATCACACACTGTTCAACAGCTGCTTTTCGAAAAATCGCTAGTCTTAGTTTTTGAGTTGTTCTTAGTTTTTAAGTGTCATGTCTACAGAAAGCATATAACGCTACATGTGGCATGTTAATAAATGTTGACCCGTGGCTTTGAAAAATGTGATATAAAACACAGATTGAAATAAAACATGAAGTAATAATAATATTAAAAACCTTCAAAGCATTAACTTAATGAATTTTCCGAGAGTTTTCTGAGATCATCAATTTGGAACAATCGAAGAGTACCACTTTTATTTAGCAAATGATGCAATTATAAATTGAACAAAACAGCAGCAGATTGATAGGCTGGCTTGAGAACTTTGTTCATGATTTTGTTGAAACACAAAAATACTGCACTTGCTTTCATTTCTTTCAAATTTTATGCACCTCATATATCAGTGAAACTTTTACAATAAATTGGTGTTGCATGTAAGATTTTCTTTAAAATGTAATTTTCTAATTTCCTCTGAAAAGTAAAAAATAAAGTAAGACCGATAAATTAATTCATAATCTTATAGTCATAACTACTCGTGAATAATAATGGTTGTAATGCCATCACATAAAAAAAAACTTACCTGCCCAAAAAAATTTCTCGTTTACCGATAGGCTGAATATTTTTTATAATTTAACTATAAATTAATTTATTTTTATTTTGTAGAAAAAAAATTTACTCCAATTTACTACCGCTGACCAAATCGTTTTTTGTCCATAAAACATCAACGGAGAAACCAATTTATTTAAACTTTTACAGGAACCACCGCTTGAATAAGATACATAAGTGTGCCAAATTTCAATTAAATCTGTTCGGCCGTTTACATTTTATTTCCGAACAAACAAACAAACAAACATTTCATTTTTATATATAAGATATATATATATATATATATATATATATATATATATATATATATATATATATATATATATATATATATATATATATACTAATTGGCATAAAATTGATCAACATTATATGATAAGATGATTCAATGAATAAATGATACTTTATTTTATTGTAGTAAGTAGTTTTTTGCAATTTTAAATTTGTAAATGTCTTATAGATGACTTATAATATTGTTCGTGAGTATCATTACTGACCGGTTTACAATTACAATTTATAAATTTATAAATTACTAACGAGGTACCCGGCGTTGCCCTGGATTTTAGAGGTTTTTCTATCGTTTTTTTCTCGCTCCCGTTTCCTCCTCCTCTTGCTCTCCCGCTCTCGGTCTTTTCCCGTTCCCGCTTGCTTTTCCGTTCCCGCTTGCTCTCCCGTTCCCGGGAAAGCGACAGGGAACGGATAACGACCGGGAGCGGGAGAGCAAGCGGGAAGAAAACGTGAGCGAAAAAGAAACGCATTTGGTAAACCTCTAAAACCCCGGGCAACGCTGGGTGCCCCCGCTAGTATATATATATATATATATAAATAGTCAAAATTATTTTACGCCTGCTGCGGGTTTTCTTTCCTTTTTCAAACTTGAGCCCCCAGCATTTTCTGCTGGTTGGGTCTCTGTGTTCAACGACAAAATGTTCAACGACAAAATGTTCAACGACAAAACGTTCACGACAAAACTCTCATGAAAATTGTTCACACGCTAAATATTCACAGACAAAATGTTCACAGACAATTTGTCCACAGACAAAATGCTCACGATAGCAACTTTCAATTTTAGTTTATTTTTCAAATGACTTTGTTTAACGAAACAAGCACAAATAAAACGTTCACAACGATCAATGCTGGAGGCTGAATGTACAACTCGGGCAACAAGTGAAATATCTGAAGCGTGTTTATGGATCTTTAATAAGATCTGCACAGGTCATAATGTCCCTGGTCAAAATGTCTCGTTCGAGAGGTCTCGTTCGAAATGTCAGACTCGACTGATGCTAAATCCGCTACTGATTATTAGGGATGTCACGGGTACGACTTTTTGGACTTTTCTGGTTCGGGTTTTTTAAATTTGAATTTTCGGGTTCGGGTTTTTGAGTTTTAAATTTTTGGGTTCGGGTTTTCATTTTTTCAAAAACCGGGTTCGGGTTATCAATTTTTCAAAATCTGGTTAGGGTTTTTGATTTTCCAAAATTTCGGGTTCGGGTCCGGGTTTCAAAATTAAAAACCTTCGGGTTCGGATCTGGTTTGGGTCGAGTTTGGGTAGTACAATTTTCATAATTTTGGAAATCCGCCTGAGAGTGATCCGTGCGGGCGCTGGTGGTATAGCGGTAAAGCATTCGCCTGTGGGCCTGAGAGTCGGCTGTTCGAATCTCGCCGGCATCACCAGAGTCTGCAAGGAATGTAGGTAGACGCCTTTAAGAGGCTGCCTCTGGTTGTTCTGTCTAAATGGGCCCACGAGTGAGTAAAGTGATTCTTGGCTTAGAAAGCTAACGATTAACACTACGTTAAACATTGTCAAACTTTAATTCAATCAAACGACGGTTGTTGTAACTCTAACTGATTTGTTGAGATAACCCAAACCGTAAAATTTTAACAATAAGAGATAAACAACAATCAAATATCCCTTATTAGCATAGGGTAACACACACATTAAAGTTCAGAGGCATAGAAAACCGGGAAAATAGTAATAACACTTTCCAAAAGTAATGATAATATTCAAAATAATAAACTTGTTGACAAAATATTTTTTAGTTAATATTCAGTTAGTATTCTTGTTTTTATCTCAATTTAAGTTAAGTTACAGTTACATTTTTTAGCTCAATTTAAATTACGGTTTCTTTATGAATTAGTTTGCAAGCAATCTTGACATAATAAAACAAAATGTGTATTTTTCAGTGTGAACTTATGTCGTGAACATTTTGTGGTTGAACATTTTGTCTTTGAACGATTTGACTGTGAACATTTTGTCTGTGAACATTTTGTGTATGAACATTTTTCGCAAGCGTTTTGTCCTGAACGTTTTGTCGCGAACATTTTGTCGTTGAACATTTTGGCTGAACGTTTTGTCGGTGCATATTTCGTCGTGAACCTTTTGTTGTGAACGTTCTGTTGTGAACGTTCTGTTGTGAACGTTTTGTCTGGAACATTTTGTCTGTGAAAGTATTGTCGTGACACCGTCATCGATAGATTGCATACTTCGCTGGCTGAGGTTTTCCTTACATTCACTAGATGGGAATTGAAAAAACTAAAAAGTAGAAAATAATAAAATAATATTTCAAATTTAACGAGCTGAGGTTTACCATCTAGCAAAAAAACTAAAAGTAGAAAATAATTTAATTCTAATTTAATGCGCCCCTTAGTTGATTTACAACTACACTTGCATGCAATATATTAATACAAATAATAATTTTATTTTTACAGGCGCATTAGGCTTTTATTATACTTGCTAGCCGTTAGATAGCAAGTAAAAAAACTAAAAATTACAAAATAATAATTAATTATTAATTTAAATTTAACGGGCGCCTTAGTTGCTTTTACTATTACTAAATCACAAGGTAGTCGATTTAGTAAATTAGACAATTTAAATAGTTTCTTTTTTTCAAAAAATTCTCAACAAAAACGTAATGTAAACCTTAACACGTTACACTGAACTAATTTATTTATTACACACTTTTACTTAACTTGACTTTTCTTTTTGTCGATCTGTAGTCAAAATTGGCAATCGATTTTAAACGAACTTCCCGATGAGCTAAAGACTTAAAAATTTAAACATACCTCCGAACTGATTAACAATGCATTCTATCAAATTTTCAGATCGATTGGACACCTTATGTGTGATATATTCGTCGAACTATTTATATTTCTAATGAAAAAAAACTAGTCACCTTAGCAACCGAAACTATTCGGCTCGCCTTAGCAAGAAAAACTATTCGGCTTAATAAATAGCCAAAATTCAGTAAATAACGTATTTGGTTGAATTTTAGTTGTAATTATTATTAATAAATAAAATAACAAAAAATTTCTAAGTTTTTCGTTAACATTTATTTAATTATAAGTCCGCGGTCTGCATTTTACCCACCCTCGATTCGTTTCAATACAAACAGTCAGTCAGTGGTATTTGAGTTATATATATATATATATATATATATATATATAGATAACACAAAGATCATAACAGTTTTTCTTAGAAAATGATTAAAGAAACTCCTCAACAGAGAGAACGCCGTCTAAAAAAAACACGTCAAAAGCGGCTCAAAAAGATAATGAATGAGAGTTGACCTCCTAAACGAGGAAGAGTAGCTAAAAATCGCCAAAATCAATCTAAGATGAGGCCAAATGAAACACAAAAGCAGCGTAAATTAAGACCGGATCAGCATTAGAGTCAGGATGTCAAATGATCACTTGAATAGTGTTAAAATATAAAAGTGTGTTTTTAAAAAACTTTGTTTTTGCTTCACTTGTTTTCGTATATGTTCAAAGGTTTCACAACGGAAAATTTACCGGCTCATGGAATAACTTACACTGGATCACTGAATGTAACGGCAGACGGAACAAAGTGCCAGCCATGGGTTTTGTTTCAAAAGAAAAAGAAATACCGGCAGCATCATTTTCCAGAACAGTCTGTTTCAGCAGCAATGAACTTCTGTCGTCAGACCGGCAAGTACATGGGCACGCCTTACTGCCACGTTGATATTAAAAGAAGTGAGGCTGTCAAATCATGCGACGTCGTTGCAACGACACCTAAAGATTACAGATGTTAGATAATTTTGTGCTTAACAATTATAGCAATAATAATGATTTAGAAAAATTTGCAAAATTGAGTTTTGTTCAGTGTAGTTTTAGTTATAAAAATCATTTTAGTTTTAGTTTTAGTTAGTTTTGACTAAAGTCATTTTTATTTTATTTAGTTTTAGTTTTGCTAAATGCTATTATTTTAGTTTTTATATAGTTTTGGTGCTATCATTCTAGTTTAGTTTAGTTATTATTAGTTTATTCCGACACGATAGAAATTTTTGCTCATATATTTTTATTTCATTATAATAAATATTAACTGTCCATGTCAACAAATATATCTTGGTTTACTTGTAACCGAGCACGCATATTCAATAATTTTTCCATCCTGTTCACACACTGCTGCCCCGCTTGCGACCAGAAAACTTTTTAACTAAACTTACCAAATTAATATCGGTTGCAAAAACAACACACCAACTTCTGTCAAATACGGAGAATAAAAGAACGTTCTTAGACATTTCAGGCCGATATTGAGAAACCAAAGAAATGAAATTTATTTTGTTTATGTTTCTTAACACATCGATGTCTATGATCATTATAAATTTTAATTACAAACCTTTGTCAAATAACGAAAAAGTAACTAAATATTTGAGTTTATTTATTTTAGTCTTAGTTAGTTCTAAGACAAACCATTCTAGTTTTAGTTGTGAAATTAAAATTCCGTTTCGTTATAGTTTTAGTTAACTATGGTCGATCTTTTTCGTATTAGTTTTAGTTTTCGTTACTAAAATATCACTGGTTTTGTTCAAGTATTATTTTGTAATAGTATCTTTGCTATATTTTTTGTGTTGTCTATGTTTACGTTCTCTTTAGCGAATATCTCGATTTACTTAAAATTTATTGCCTAAGCTATCTTGTTTTCGTGCTGGTCGACTTGAGTGGCAGTTTCACTCTAAAACCGTTACTTTTTTCTCACTTAGTCGATTATTTTACGATTATCTCCTTGATTTGAGATATTGCTCATCATGGCCGATACGTTAAAACTCGTAGAGTCTAGACAAGAGGCATCGGAGGTGGTTCAAAAACTGCGTCTGAGTCTGTGTGACAAATGCGCCAGGTGCAACACAGAAGCAGTCAAGTCCTGATAGGAAAACTGCAGGCAAGCAACGAGGGGGAATTCGCGGTCTTGAAGCCATCTCTCAGAACATCAAGGAGTTTAGAGAGATAATACAAAAAAACTCTGAGACTCCGGAGAGAGATGATGTTTGCAGAAAAAAAAAGATTTTTTTTTAAACAAGAAGAAACTTAGCAAAGTCCTTGAGGTAGTCAAGGGCCTTAGGAAAAAATAACAGATATCGACCTAAAACCATTATCAAAAAAAGTTGACACTGCTGCCAGATAATGGTTAGATTTGTTCAGGGAAAAAGTTAATGAATTGACCGACGGTGTTGAAAAAGTCCAAGATTCAGTCTTGTCCGGCAAGGTCGAACAAATATCGAACCTACAGTTATGCCTCAAGAAAACCTTTGACGTGAAGAAACCGTAGGACAAGGATGAGGAGGCGACAGACTCAGGAAAAAGACGAGCGTCATTGTTTACGGGCTATCTGAGTTGAGATCGTCCGTGCCAGATGAGCGCAAACTGGACGACAAGAAAAGAATAGAGGAGTTGCTGGAGGCGATTTCATGTGATGATGTCGAAATTGTGAATTTAGTCAGACTCGGAAAGAAAGCCGAGGAAGAAAACGAGCTTTCCAGGCCAAGACCACTGAAGCTGGTTTTGAAAAACGAGATTCTTCAATCAAAATTTCTGAAGCAGGCAAAAAACTTAAAAACGATAAATGAAGGAGAAGCGGTTTTCATACATCGGAACATGACCCCGAAAAAAAGAGAAACGCGGAAACTTTTTGTCGATAGTTTAAGGCAGAGAACGAGAACTGGAGAAATCAATCTGATCATCGTGGGGGACGAAATCGTGACCAAAAGACCTCCCAGAGTGGGAAGTGTCTGAGTGGTTTTAATGGAGACGTACACATTAGCTACGACGGGGTACATAAACGTTTGGCTGTGAGCGTCACTTGGATGTCAACCATCAATAGTAAATAAGGAAAAGATGTTTAACCCGACTGCTTTGGTAGCTTAGACGCCACCTCTCCCTAAATTAGAGACACTACATGATCGTCATTCACATCAGCCAAAGTCAACGCAGTTGTCGACCGTAATAATATCTGCTGGTCCTACCAAAACTGAACGTCTCCGGCCAGATCAATCAACTAGACGCAACCCGACTCATGACAAGTTGAACACTACAGCCATAAGAAAGGATTTGATTATTGGATATTTAAACTGCCAGTCTATTGGAAACAAAAGTGCTTCGTTGACAAATATAATTGTTGATCATGATCTCAATGCCTTTGCAGTTGTCGAAACTTTTCATGAATCATCAAGCGACATTGCACTTGCTAGAATCACTCCGAATGGATTTGTATATCTGGATCAGGCTCGAAAAAAGAAACGCTCCAAAAAGTCTACCGCATGGAAGATGCGTTTGACTGGAGCTGTTTCAGGTCGCCCACTAGGACGCGGGGTTGCCTGGATCTGCATAGAATCATGTAAAGCCCGAAGAATGGACCTCAGCAGCAAACCTTCTACTTTCGAATTCATTTCAGTGATGCTTTCTTTAAGGAATGTCAGAATTATTGTTGTGGCCATCTATCGACCTGGATATTTTTCAGAATTAAAAGAAATTACCAGCGGTGTTCCCCAAGGAAGTGTTCTTGAACCAATACTCTTTTTGGTATATATATAAATGACGTCACAGACAGTCTTGTGTTTAAATCTGTCTTGATAAAGCTCTTCGCAGATGACATCAAAGTGTATACAACTTTTCAATCTGGAAACCCTGCGATGCAGCAAGCGGTAAACGAATTGGTATCATGAAGTGATTTGTGGCAATTGAATATGGCTTTGTCAAAATGCTTCATCTGCTCCATTTACGGCCGTGCAAGTAAATCTCTAGATGCACCTTCTTACCACATTGGCTCACACCAGCTGACGACTGTTGCACATGCGAGAGATCTTGGCGTGCTGATCGACAGTGACCTCAAACTCAGGAAGCATATTGAAAGTACTGTTCATGCGCGTCCGTGCGATCACGATTGATCAACTTAGCTTTTACAACCAAAGATCCTAACGTTCTGACAAAAGCATTTTCTACATATGTACGACCCCTACTAGAATATTCTTCTGTAGTATGAAACCCCCATCACAAATACCTGATTGATAAACTTGAGAGTGTTCAAAGACGATTAACTAGAATGATTCCTGCCATCCGACACTGGCCTTATTTCACTCGCCTCGACATCCTTGGTCTTAAATCACTACAACATCAAAGACTAATTATCAACCTCTGCTTCTGCTATAAACTTTTAAACGGCCTTACTGACTCAAACTTAACTACAAAACTCCAATTATCAGATTACCTAGCCAGAAGGGGCCACCGCTACAAGTTAAAACCTGGGATGCACAGAATTGATGCAACCAAGTTCTACTTCAGCAACCGAATCATAATTGTATGGAATGCAATACCACACGATGTTGTTAATTTATCGACCTACAGCCGTTTCAAATGCCTGATCAATCGGACTGATCTTTCAAAGTTTTTAACATAATGTTATAAACGGGCGCTTCACGACTATTTTGCCTCTTTATCATTAATATTTTTTCGCTGCTACCTTTTACTTAAACATCTGTTTCATCATTGTTTAATCTCTTCCTTTTTTTCATTTTTGTATTTTCTCATTTTTGCTTTCTCTTTTGTTCGAACTCTTGATTACATTTCTTTTGTTTATTTTATGTTTTTATCCCAAATGGTGTAAGTGGCCTGTTGACCCTTCTGTTTGAGATAGTTAATATATATATATATATATATATATATATATATATATATATATATATATATATATATATATATATATATATATATATATATATATATATATATATATATATATATATATATACTTTTGGTTAAAATTGAGAAAGAGAAAAACTTCTAAAAACCCAATGCAGTACCGGGTAACCCCACTAATAAATAAAAAATTAAAATGCGCACACTATTAACGTGATAGAACGCTCACTGTCAATAGCTGTTTTCAGTTACGAGTGTGCGCACTATCTTGAACCTAAATAGGCTAATTACAATGCAATAGCCCCTGCTAATTGCGAGTCAGTTCCGAGTCTGGATAAAAGAGGAGGGACAATTAAAAGGATCAAACTTTGATCCACGATAGGAAGTATTTGTGTGCTTTCTACAAGACAGCCGTTTCAGCCCTAAAACACCTGGTGTAAAAGACTATAAAGTATTATGGATGGTTATTACAGTGCCATGTTTGATCACTGTAAATAGCTCTGCGCCTTATTGCGCTGCAATACTATTGTTATTATTATTTGTGATATGTGTAAAATACTTGCTTAATAAAGTCATGTTTAAAAATAAGCTTGCCATCTCTACAACTATGGTTACACTTACCGGGGAACAAAATCTGTAACTGTGACTGGTCGCAGATGTATGACTTGGAGTAAGGCTGCTCAGCTAAGTCGGTACCAGCCCGATTTATACGAAGACATATCTGATAAAGCGTTTTACGGCTTAAATCCAAGCAAAAAACAAGCCAACAACTACTGCCGCAACCCCACTCCAATGAGCCGTGGTGGACCTTGGTGCTTTATTGAGCAAGTCAGGACAATGGAAGTTGTTTGGTCTTGGGAGTACTGCGAAGTCTGTTCGAGTGAGTGCTAATTGACTGCCTGATTAGTCGATACACTGAGTGTTTGACAAATTTAACGAGTGAATGAATTGTTGCCAAAATTAACAAGTGTTCATTTAATCATTGATATGTTTTTTATAAGTACTGTTGATTAATTGTTCTTCTTTTCACAATTCAAAAAAAGTTCATGTGCTGTTTTTTAATCATGTGAATTATTTCAAGCCGTCAAACCAGTCACGGAGTCACAGCTAGTTTACGCCAATGACGAAGAAACATCATCACCTGCTTTCACTTTCTACTTCAGAACCAGGAGCGAGTACGAGTGCTACCACATCTGTGCTGTTATGGCTCATTGTCATGCTGCTTTCCTTGAACGCGAAAAGTAATACGTACGTATATGTATGTGTGTGTGAAGGTACATACATACATACACATATATATATATATATATATATATATATATATATATATATATATATATATATATATATATATATATATATATATATATATATATATATATATATATATATATATAAATGAATGTTTGTATGTATGTATGTATGTATGTATGTATGTATGTATGTATGTATATATGTATATATGTATGTTCTTTATGCATTGCTACACCATTCATCCGATTGTAATGAAATTCTCACACTACCTTGAGAGTCAAGGGGAATCAAATATAGAGAAAAAAAATTTGAAATCCGTCACAAAATGAGCGGTATCTTTATATATATATATATATACTAGCGAGGTTACCCGGCGTTGCTCGGGGTTTTCAGAGGTTTTTATCATATTTCTCTCTTGCTCCTGTTTCCCGGGGAATTAAACAAGAGCTAGAGAAAAACGATACAAAAAACTCTAAAAACCCCCGAGCAACGCCGGGTAACCCCGCTAGTATATATATATATATATATATATATATATATATATATATATATATATATATATATATATATATATATATATATATATATATATATATATATATATATCGGACTCGGCAAAAAAAGGAGTCGCCGAGTTCTAAAAAGCTCCCATCTACAATTCTGAATATTACATATATATGTTAATAGATATGTGTGTCTCTGTTTTGTTTTATATAAATGAATTTAAACCATAATAGGAATTATAGAAATATTGTCCTATTAATAACTTCAAACTGTACACTAAAAATGTCTCAGAAATCTAGTAAAGTTTGGGACTTTTATATTGAGAATGCTTGACAAAAGCAAGGCAAACTGCTTGATATGTCGTGACACAATAACGCGTGGTGTAAAAAATGCACGAACATATGGCAATTAAGGCACAACGTCAATGATAACTCATCTGCAGACAAAGCATCCAGTGCAATTCAAAGAATATGGGGCAGGGCGAGAGCAAATTAAGAAACGAAGAAGGTGAAGATGCTGGATTTATTAACTTAATGCATAAACTCAAACCTCGATATTCGTTGCCATCCAAGAAACATTTCTCGCTCACCTTAGTACCGAACATGTTTTCTCGTATACGGAATCGTTTGCAAGTCATGGTCAATGATGCAATTTACATAAGTTTCACCAGCGATGTCTGGACAAAAGCAAACAATTTAGATGCTTTTCTCAGTTTGACAGGGCACTGGATACACACCGAATGGCGTAAGATATCCGTTCTTCTACAACTTCAGCCATTAACATGACATGTCATGTCTTTTTTTATTTATACACTCTATTGATTTTACATTTACAAATTTCCATAATAGATCTAATTCTTTCTTATAAATTCCTAATTTATTATTTTATTAGTTAAAAATTCTGTATTTAGACTCCGTTATCTTTTCCATGCCGTCTCCATTTTATACCAAGAACAACCAAAACATTTTTACTAGACACTTTATTAAAACACGGGGTTGACCTGTCGGTTTTGGTATCTACCATCGTCAGAACCCCTACAATCTTGGCTTTGTTCGTGTCAGTGTTTTTCCGATCAATAATCCATGTTTTTCATCTACCGTTCAAAAGATCTATTAACCCAACAACTCTTGAATTTTTGCCCTTTTCTATTTTTGCCCAAGCTAAAGAATTCGAATGAGCAGGTACAACGATGCTTTTTGTAACCATCACTCGCTTTACCGATGCCGTTTCTTCTTTTTAACAAACAGGTAATTTTATATTTCTTTGTCTAAAATTTAGACTTTAAATGTTTCTATTTTAAAGTCTAATGCAAAACTGGTTACCAATCACTCACCGCATTTCGTTCAAGATCGCTCTCCTCACTCACAAAACACTCACTACTTCATCACTCCCATATATTCGCAGTCTACTAGAAATCAGGAAAACTGGCAGATGTATCCGCTCGTCTGCAGCAATATCACACCTCTAACAAAATTTCAATGCGTGCCTTCCGTCATGCAGCACCGTGTGTGTGGAATTCACTCCCTCCTGACATAAGAGTTGCTGAGTCGACGGAACGTTTTAAGAAAAATTAAAAAAAACTCATTATTTCAAAATATTTTCGGGGACTTTTAAAAGCGCCTCAGCTAATCTTGGCGTTATATAAATACACTTATTATTATTATTATAAAACCCCATGCTTTCAAGCAGACACTTTTCCTTTATGTCAGCAAGCAAAAACTGATGCTGATAAATCTCAGATTACTTTTAGTTTGAACTTTACCAGCTACTGGAACATGCTCTCTAGTTGTAGTCTTGAGAGGATTGTGTTTTTCACTTTCTAAAAGTTTTCCTTTTACCAAACAAAGTTTTTCATTTAAACAAAAAGCTCCAGTATCAATGATAAACATACAAATTTTTAATCCCAATATCCCCTCCACAAATAAACTTGGTCATTCCAAGAATGGAAATTGCTACAATTTTTCTTTACCTTCACAGAATCTGAGTTTCTCCTGTTGGATTGGGACCTTATTGATTTACCTTGTTTGATATCAATTTGCTTACCGTAGCCCTCTGGCTTTTGTTGACTAGGCTTAAACATCTGGAATCTCTACAATGTCTCTTGAAACTTTTGTCAAGAAGCGGTTCATCTGGTACATTCTTGCATGGTTCATCTTGACCGTCTTTTTTGTTTCCGCAATTGTTTGTGTCACCATTGAGGAGTTCAAGAAAATTCTTCCTTTCTTGCTGTGCTGTTCTGTGTGCTGCTCTGTTTCCCTCCGCCATTTTATTCAGAGCCTTCAAGTTAACTTTGACGTATTTATTGTCCTGCATCATTGAAATTAACTGAAGAAATTTTTTTTCAGTTTCTTCTTTTTCAATTCTCTTTTCTTCTTTTTCTCGAGCTTCCCTCTCAAGTTTCTCTTCTTTTTTAATTCTCTTTTCTTCTCTTTCTCGAGCTTCCCACTCAAGTTTCTCTTCCATTAAAAACTTAAGCAATTGTGCTATGTTAGAATCTTGGTCCTTTGACATCCTCGTCGCCAATGTTATATCTTTATTATTCTAATTAAATGGTAATAATATAATCTACCTAAGTGGTTGCTAAACACTTACTAGATCTTTCTGATATAATATCTTAATATAAATTTGTTTGTTCATGATATGATTAAGAAAGAAATAGAATAAAAACTCATATATATATATATATATATATATATATATATATATATATATATATATATATATATATATATATATATACATATATATATATATATATACATATATATATATACATACGTTTATATATATATATATTTATACAAACATATATATATATATGTATATATATAGCAATATATATATTTTCTTGCCTATAACTGTACGATAATTTCTTGTACGCAATTGCGCATTTTGTATTTGTTAATTTCTTCGCCCGTTGTTGGGAAGAGAAATTCCTTGTTTGCAGCCGTATTTACGTTTATTTGTCTTTTTTTTTAAACAATTATGTTATAAAATAAATAAAATAAACTAAAAGGTCTAACTTATAAGTTTGAAGTAATAAACAGAGCTAACGCGTTTCGACAGTTAGTTTGTCATCATCAGAGCCCGGAGAAAAAAAACAAAGCATGGATAGAACAATGAAAAGGGAAATTTGTAAGAACCGATATATATATATATATATATATATATATAAATATATTTATGATAGTTTATAGTCCTTTACACCAAGTGTTTTAAGACTGAATTGGCTGTATGTAGGAAGCATATAAGTACTTCCTGTCGTGGATCAAAGTTTGATCCTTTCAACTGCCCCTCTTCTTTTATCCAGGCTTGGGACTGGCTCGCAATTAGCGAGGCGGTTATATATGGACCGAGCAGCAAATTTGGCGCCGATCCCGAGCACGAGTTTTGGGGTTATAATTGTAACTGGTTTTATTTTCTAACACGCTCGTTATTCTAATAAATTTATTAACATTTTAAAATAATAAAAAATATAATTAGAGCTGCGAATTAATCGCGATTAATTCCGTTAATTAACGCTAGAAAATTAGCGCGCATTAAAAAAATTAACGCCGTTAAATATTTTAACGACTAATCTAAATTTTGCACTAAAATATAATATTAAATTAATATTATGTACCATAGTACTATAATTCTAAGTCTATAGCGTGTACGATATCGGTGGTTCCGTACATTTTCTGCGCCATTTTGCTAGAGAGTTGTGTTGATTGTTTGTGTCTAAACGCGGAGAAGTATCGTTATTAAAATGAATTCAGAAAAATCAATTTTGCAAGGAAAGTTTGTTTTTAAATCGGAAGATGTTGTTGTCTGTTCAATTTGCGGTAAGAAATTCAAATTTCATCGAAGTTATTCAACGCTCAAGTATCGTCTTCGGAATAAGCATCCATTTGTTGACATAGCAAATAAAACTATTCGACAAGCAAGCACACATTCTTCCGATGTTGAGCTTATCCAAGCTTCAAATGTCTAGCAAGTCCCAGTGTTGCGCCAGCTGAGGATCGATGAAATTGAAAAAAATGGATAAAGACAAATCGGAAAAAATTACAAAAGCTCTTGCAAGCTGGATGGCTAGAAATGGTAGGCCGATAAATATTATATCAGACGAAGGGCTCCAAGATGTCATACGTGTTGCATCTGATGATAACTCCTATGTGCTACTGACACACCGAACAATTAATTCAAGAATAGATGAATTATTCCAACAGGAAAAGAACAAAATTTTAGTTCTACTAGAAAGTATGGAAAAATCTACAAAGACTTCATGCACGTATGAATAATCAGTTGACACCAAATGATTCAACTTCTGGTTACTATTTTATTTTTTTTTATCAAAGTGTTATCATTTATCTTAGACTAGAATCTAAATATAAAGAGCAAAATTTAATTTAATTTGTTAATTTTTAGAAGTCATTATTTAATCTCGTAAATACTTTTTTATCTAGAACCACCAACAAAGAAACGGAAAATGTTGGAAATGGATGATTCGGATTCTGACGATGAGCTTCTTTGGCCGCGATCGTCGTTTGCTCCTTTCGAACAATATAAAAATGAGCCGCAGATTGATCTGTCTGAATGTCCTTTGGAATGGTGGAGAAAGCATGAAGGTGCATATGCTAATTTAGCAAAATTGGCACGAAAATTTTTGGCTTCTCCAGCTACAACTGTCCCGTGCGAACGATTATTTTCATTATCAGGGAACATTGTGACTAAAAAACGTACTTCACTCTCTGCTGACAATATTAACAAACTTGTCTCACTGAGTAGCTGGCTAAGAAATGATGACAATATGAATGATTTTGAATAAATGCACTTGTTATTTCAAATTGTTATTGAATAAATGCACTTATTATTTCAAATTGTTATTGAATAAATGCACTTATTATTTCAAATCAATTTTTAAATTTACAATATGATTTGAAATTTTTTTTGCGATTAATCGTAATTAATTTTTGCGAAGAATGGATTAATCGCATGCGATTAAGCGATTAAAAATTTTAATCGATTCACAGCTCTAAATATAATATAAAAACATGAAGCCGCCCTATAAAATTTAAATTAGTAGTTAAAGTTCAGTGCCTCCAAGCCATTTTTATTTAAATGCAACATTGCGGATTTGAAGCAGAAAGTCGCGATCTTTTGTCAGTGCATATACCACCTGCAGTGCTAAATAGACGTTCACTGTCGATGCTTGATGGCGGTTTACCTAAGAAGCGTTGGGCCACGGCGGCAAGATAAGGAAACACGTGATTGTTTGATTTGCATTATAAAATTGGATCTTGTGGGATTGCTGGTGGTGCTGGACAAAGTTTGAAACCTTCTGCAAATTATTCTTGGATTTCCTGTTTAATAATCTGAAATTGGATATTATTTGTCATTATTTATTAATCGCTTAAATCGAAAAGCGATCTCTCAGGAAACGTAAGCTATTGTACTATTGTAGAAAGCAAATATGTTTTTAATTTAATTTTAAATTCAGATAGGATTGTGGATTCTCTAATAAATGTGGGTATTGCGTTCCAAGCTGTCGGTCCTGCAACGGAGAATGCTCTGTCTGAGAAAGCGCGATGAGTCCGAAGGACAGTAAGATCCCGTCCGGAGGAAGAGCGAAGTCTCTGTCTGCCGGCGCAATCAAAGCATAGAGTGAGGGACTCTAGTAAATATATTGGAGAGCGATTATGAAGACGTTATAGATATGAAGACAGAGCTTGAAGATGATTGTGGAGGAAATAGGAAGCCAACATAGTTGGCGTAAGATTGGCAAGATATGATACCGGCGAGACGCATGTGCCACCAGACGAGCGGCTGAATGAAGAACAGAGGTGTAGGGGCGAAGAGTCGAAGCTGGAAGTCCTGCGAGGACAGCATTGCAGTAGTCCGGTTTTGAGAACAAGTGCTTGGACGATAGTTTTACGAAAGACGGTCTAATTAGATGAATACAACGAAGATGAAAAAAACAGACTCGAGCAACTGATGAAACATAGGGGAACAAGCATAAGAAGCTGTCAAATAGAACTCTAAGGATGCGGACCATCGATACAGGAAAAATTGTTGTGTTTGCATCCAGGGTTAGGGAACGGTTTTTAAGGAAACAGGTGGAGGATCTTTTCCGATGAAACCAGGATTTAAAGAAAGACGCATGGAGACGCTCCATGATCCAATTTAAACAACGCATGCCATGCAGCAAGTCTATTGCAGGCAGTGGGGACATCATGAACAGTAGAGTGAGTGTAGAGTTGTGCGTCGTTGGCGTAGAGTTGGAGTGAGATGCCATGGGAGACTGCTATGTAGTAAATCTCAGTAGTATGGAACGTTGCGGAAAACCCGAGAAAACTCTGGTGACCGTCGACTCATCATCCCCCATTTAGACAACCTGGGCTCTGTCGGAGAGGAAAGATGCAAGTTATAGGAGAGCATTAGATGAAATTGAGCAGGTGATGTGCAGTAGCTGGTGTAAGAGCCCGTGATCAACACAGTTGAAGGCGGCACTGAAAATCGAGGAAGCAGTGCGGTCACTTGGTCCTGGTCGAGTGCACGGAGGGCATCGTAATAGATTTTCAGGATCGCTAATTCTGTTGTGTGAAAGCGGCGAAAGCCAGATTGAATTGGAAGAAGTCGCCCATTTACTTTAGCATGTGTTAGGAGTTGAACATATATGACACGTTCAATAAGTTTTGAAACAAATGGGAGATTAGAAAATGGACGATAATTTTTTGGATCGACAAGATCAAGTGTCGTCTTCTTAAGCTTTGGAAAAATTATTGCCTTTTTTGAGATGTAGGAAGCTGTGATGAATAGATGGACGCGTTGACAAGACGAGCCAGAATAGGTGAAAAAGCACTCGAGATCCTCTTAATGATCCAAGAAGGTATGGTGTCCAGCGCACAGCTACTGGAAGACATTTGACAAAGAAGGACCTCGATTGCCTCCGGGGTCACCAGTGTAAAATCCTTCAATACTCCAACAGGCACCGGCGTCGCCGAAAATTTGGAGGAGAAGCTCCAGATGTTGCACGTCGAATATTCTCAATTTTTGTAGTGAAATAGTCCTGTAGATTGTTTGAAGACGGAGTCGGGCCTGAGAGTAGTATTGTAGGAGTGAGAAATCCATTTAGAAAACACCATGTCGCACGGCCCTCATGGGCCGCGTCGCGAATTTTGCCACAGAAGAAACTGGCTCTTTTTTTTGGAGTGGGCGACGATGAGAGCAAAATTGGCTTCGCCACGCCATCTCGTGAGAGGAGAGTCCCGATCGCTTGCAGCGGCGCTTAAGGCGACGAGTGATTCTTTTTGATTCGAGGCAGTCAGCATCGTACCAGTGATAAACATGAAATCTCCGTAGTGAGATCAGCCTTAAAGGAGCGTGCAAATCGAGAAAATGAGAGAGTGTAGATTGGTATAGATCTGTTAGCTGGTTGACTGCCAATAAAGGGTGCGACAGCGGAGCAACTGTCAGATCAAAGGCCCTCAAGTCAGCCTCAAAGGCCGATAAGTCGAAGTTTTTGGATGATCTGCGAGATATTTTCTCTGCAATATTGGTGTAAACGTAGAGGAATATGCTTTCTAGCGATTCGTAACGTTAAAGTCGAAGTTATTTATAATACAATATTTCTCGAATTTATTTTAACTTTAATATTCTTCGTTGAATATAATCTTTTACTTGACTCAAATCTGAATTATCTCATTTTTTAGAATTTCGCACGGTTCTAACAAATCTTTTGATAATTGAAATTTCTCTTCCCAAAAACATCGCTATTCTTTTAGTTTTTATAATTTGAAGAACCCTAATAGAAAAAAGACAAATAAAAATTATATATATATATATACATATACATATAACCATACATTCATACATATATATATATATATATACATCTTTATATATATACATATATATATACCCATACATTCATATACATATATACATTCAAACACACACACACATATATATATATATATATATATAAATGAGATTATGTATGTAAGTATTGATGTCTTTTATGCATTGCTACACCATTCATTTGATTGTAGTCCAATTTTTACACAAGCTTGAGAGGCAATGGGAGAAGGTTTTTGTGAAAAAAAAAATTGAAATCGGTCACAAAATGAGCGGAGCGGGAGAGCGATGTGTATATATATATATGATAAAAAAATTATACGCACACACAATGTCACAAGAGCATATATATATATATATATATATACATATAAATATACATATATATTCTTTCATGCATGCTCTATTAAAAATAACTGCCCATTTTTTGTTTATTATTTTCTTAACGTAAGATTCCAATCTGCGAACAACGACTTTGTTTTTTGAATAAAATTCTTTATTGATTTTCGTAACGGGCTTACTGTACAGTTTCGGCTCGAAAGCCATCATCAGAGCCCTTGAATAGAAAATAATGCGAATATTTAAAAACGAACGAAGTGAAATTAGAATAATGGTAAAACGGTAATCCTGCAGTATAGCGTCCTGAACCGATTTCGATAAAAAATGACCGGTTTTTTAACGTAAATGATATTTAAAATATAAATAAGGGAAATAAAGACTAATTACAACATAAATAACTGAACAAAAACAAAAATTATAGCAATTTAGAACATTTATAAATTACTCCCGAAGTTAACGGAGTTCCCGATGAAGATCTATTTGTCAATAGCGATAGAAGTGAACAGTAGGAATAAAGGTAATAAAAATTAAACACATTTAAAATAAAAATAGACAATTTAGGAAAAAAAATATAAAAAATTTTGGAAGTAAAAAATTGAAAAATATTAGTTTGCTTTAGAAGTACGAGTTGCGTAACCCGCTCCATGTCTAAAACCGTTTCTTTAAATGCGGCGCTTTATGTCAAATTGCCTTAAGAAAAATTAAAAAAACATTGAAAACAATAAATTAGCAACAGAACACCAAGAAAAATTAAAATAATATCAAAGTAAAAGTACTTGGCGACTTGGCTGTCTTCGGTACGGTTTCTATCATATTTCTTGGAGCATAAATTTTGAGTTTTAGAGGTCATGTGGCTAGCAGAATCGTTTGGAGAGCGAAAGAGCGAGCGAAAAAGCGACCAGGAAGAGAAAAGCAATCGGGAGCGGGAATGCGGCCGGGAACGGGAAGGCGATCGGGAGCGGGAAAACTAGCGGGGAAGGAAACGGGAGCGAGAGAAAAATTATGGGAAAACCCCGGGCAACGCAGGATCCCCCGCTAGTCATAGATAAATTTCCACTCAGCGCTCTGATTTTTTAAAATTTAAATAATTAAAAATTTATTTGTAACTTTTTAAAATGTATTTATTATGTTATTTTATTTGAATATTAACTCTTCCTTGCTTTTCATTCCTTGAATTGTATTATTCCGCGTGTAAACATTGCCTTTGGATATTTTTGCTTAAAGTCGGTTTTTAGTAAGTTTTTCTGTAAAATACTTGTTCGTAATATGTTTTGATAATGTTCTATGGTTATTCTATTAAACATTTTTTTAAACCGTTTTTTCATCGAAATCGGTTCAGGACGCTATACTGCAGGATTACCGGTAAAACGTGTTTACTTAAAACCAGACGATTAGGCGATGAATATAATGCGAACGGATATAGTTGTGATAAAACCAAGCGGAGGTAAAATAGGGTGAAGTAAAATTAAACCGAGGTACATGGTATATAAAAGACAGGAGTACTATTGTAAAAACAGAAGACATAAAGTGGGGTAAAACTGCGTTATACATTGTTGGGTGTTTGATATAAAATGAAAAACGGTTTTGGAAGATGTGTAAACTTACTAGAAATCGACTTCAAAAACCACGAAGCAACCAGCGAAACGGTAAACAAATAGCATGCCGAAAAGTAGATGTTTACGTTGTGACCAGCAAAGCGATGGCCGACACGAAAGATAAAATATGAAATATAAAATATAAAATCGGAATGAAAAGATCACGAGAGTCATAGGTTACGACTGAAATAAAATAAAAGTATAAGTATAAGTATATATACACATACATACATACATACATAAATGACTATTGTTTAAACATATCCAATCATTATAAAATGCACACATAATAAAATAAAATAAACAAATATCACGAAAATACGTAAGATGAACCATCTTCATCTTACATATCCCCCCTCTTCAAAAAAAGGAACGCGTCAGCGTTTCTGATTACATCGTCACTCTCTTTACGACTAAGAAAGTCAGCACCGATGTTTTCCTTTGCCTTTGATGTAGTTTACTTTAAACCTATTCTCAATCTCTATCTCTCTGCGTGTTGTGTCAACAGGGCGGGCGTCTCCAAAGATTGCCGAATTCAAATTTTTATCTTTCCTCACCCCTCCATGTTGGCGTCTAGTCAGAAGATTGAGCCTTGGTCTTTCTTTTGGCGGATTCAAAGCTTGAATTTTTGCCTCAACTTTATTTCCCAACTTTGAAGTGGCAGACGTGTTTCTTTTCTTGCTTTGATACAGATCCAAGTTAGCCGACGTTTTTCTATAATTTGCCCGATCATTTCTCTGTGTGCTGTCGTAGTTAGGAGCGGGTTTCTGTTGTTTTCAACCGCGTTTTCCTTCAACCATTGCATCCAAACTTCTTACTCCTTCAACATTTCCCAGCACCAGATCGCAAAGTAGGTTTTTCATGCACGCAACCTCTCTGGTTCCTCTGAACCAGTTTGTTTTGATTTTAACCACTGCTGTTGGAGCTACCAGAACTGTGCCATCGATCAAAACACAGGGTCTTGTTCTTCCGGTCATCTGACGCGCGTGCACTAATGATTCCTTTGCCATTATGGCATTACAGCCAGTGTCCCTCAAAACTTTTACCGGTTTTTTGTTCACAAACCCTCTGGTTAATTTAAACTTTTCTCCTGAGTGAAAACAGCCATCCGCTATTACCGGTGAAAAACAGCCACATTTTAATTGGACCTCATTCATTTTACCTTCCATCACCATGGCCGCGCATGCATTCACTACTCCAGAATCTTTGCATGGTGGTGTCATGGTGGCTTCTCTATGAGCTTGGCACATGACTGGAGTTGCTTGAGTGCCTTGACTGTAGTCCCTCGCCAAATGTCCAACTTGATGACAATCCTTTGCCAAATGGCCCAGCTTAATGCAATTGTAACAGCGTGGTCTAACCATTCCCGAGTCAATGTCTGATTGACCACGATTTCCGCTAATCCTGCTTATGTTTTCGAATTTTGCTAATCTTTTCTTTGGGTGGGCTTGATTATACTTGTTGACCCAGCGACTTAACTCATTGACGTCACCGCTTTCTTTCTCCAACAGATATTCAGCCATTCCCGACGGACACTCCAAAGAACTGCTCTTTTAAAAACAAAAACAATAAGTATCTTGTACCCGCGAGATCCCCCAGCGCCTGAGGTAACTATCTAGTCGCACTAGATACTGTTCCCAAGTCTCTTCTGGTTCAAGCTTTGACTCTCGAAATTTTATGCGGTAGTCTTCTGCCGACTTCCCAAAACGACGAAGGAGTGCCTCTTTTACTGACCCGTAATCTTGCATCTGACTATCGCTGAGTTGGCCAAACACTTCCAATGTCTTCGCACTTAGCAGAGAACCCAGGAACATTCCCCAACCCTTTTTTGGATGATCGTTTGTCTTGGCCAATGCCTCAAAACGGAGCAGAAACGCGTCCACGTCGTCACTTTCAGAGAACTTTGGATATGGAATCTTTTTTACCTCTACCGTCGCTTTTGGCTCTTTTTTTGTTAGGGCTTCCAATTCCAGTTTCTTCAATTCCAATTCATGTTGACGTTGAGCTATTTTATCTTCACGTTCACGTTCTTGTTGCGCTATTTTATCTTCCCGCTCCTGCTGAGCCTTTTTTTCCCGTTCCTCCATTCTTCTAACTCTTTCTTCATCTTTTAATTCTTTGACAAAATTCTTCAATTCCTCTCCGAAATAGCCCAGAGCCTGTCCAATTGCAATGAATATTTCTGTGTCAGACATTTTTCACAAAAGAAAAAAAATCGGTCATTTGTGATCAAATAACTTCAGAAAATATATTTACGGATGAAAATGCGTAAATACGTCGAGGTCACCAATGTAAACGTAGAGGAATATGCTTTCTAGTGATTCGTAACGTTAAAGTCGAAGTTATTTATAATACAATATTTCTCGAATTTATTTTAACTTTAATATTCTTTGTTGAATATATTCTTTTACTTGACTCAAAACTGAATTATCTCACTTTGTAGAATTTCGCACGGTTCTAACAAATCTTTTGATAATTAAAATTTCTCTTCCCAAAAACATCCCTATATATATACATATATACATATATATATATATAATGTCCATAATAGTCATTTCAAGTCCTTTACGTCTATCAATGGGAAAACCTATCGTAAAAGCAGCGATATTACAATAATATATATATATATATATACATATATATATATATATATATATATATATATATATATATATATATATATATATATATATATATATATATATATATATATATATATATATACACACATACATACATACATACATAAATGACTATTGTTTAAACATATCCAATCATTATAAAATGCACACATAATAAAATAAAATAAACAAATATCACGAAAATACGTAAGATGAACCATCTTCATCTTACAATTGGTGGGCAGTCGATGTGGGATCGAGAAGGTAATGATCGAGTGATCAGAAAAGGATGGGGGTTCTATTTTCAAATTCGTAATTATTGTTACTTGTTGCTACACTAGACTGATGTTCATGTGCTAGCTGTTGCCAATAATCATGAAGTGCAGGTTTAATGGCGATATCTGTTGCCCGCGGTTTATTTATCTGGATGATTTCTGTCACTGCACCCGATAATGAAATCCGAGTCTGACTGCCAAGGCCTTTTGAAAATCTATTTTATAGCATGCACTCGTGTATCATCGCTGCTGAAAAAACACAATTTTGTTGTTGGGTCAAGACTAGGGTTATTACAGTTACTGAATCTAAAAACTGAAACATTCAGTAAACCGAATCTTTTTAGATTTATTTATTTTTTTAAATTCAGTTACTTTACTGAATCTGAATCTATTAAGAAAACTGAATATAACCGAATCTTTAAAAAAAAATTTAGAATTTTTTTATTTTATTTTTATGTTTGTAGTTGAAAGTTTTCATTGCGTTGTTTTTCGGAAATTTTCAAGTTTTTAGAATTACTGAAATAGAAGACACTTGTGTTAGTAATAACATATATATTACCATATATCTGTAATATTCTGAATGGTAGATAGGAATTTTTTTAAATTCGGCCTCGGCGTCTCCTTTTTGGCCGAGTCCGAGTTTTGGTCCATCTCTAATTATATATATATATATTGAAAATTTTGACTTGGTTTTAACTTAAAATAAATGAGATTCAGAATAATTTTAAATTGATACATTTTATTAACAGATTATATTATTTTTAACTATTTTTAGGGGTTCGTGTTTGATGTCCTGGAAAAGTAGACGAATACTAATGACCTACCTAAGCGCAAAAAAAAGCAAAACTCATGTTTTTCTCTACAAAAAACCTTGCTTAGGTTAGTGTTTAATTGAAACGGTTTAAATCAACATTGAATTTGATTAATTAACATGGCTTAGAGTGGTTAAGAAGACCGAATCTTGTGTGAAAACTAGTACAAAATTCATTTACAACAAAAAACGTTGCAGCGCATTATTTTTTATAACTATTTGTTTTACTAAAGTTTTCATGTTGTATCCTATATGCGCCCACAACGTTTTATTTTATACCTTTTAGGGCGCAAGAAAAACGCTGTTTTTAAAAAATGTATTTTTATGATGTAAAATATATTTTCTACTTTTTCATTTTTGAAATTTTGTAAGCATTTTAGTTTTTTTTGCTAGGTGAAAGCAGTAGTGTGCACGCAGTAGTTAGCATGCATGCGATACGCACATATATAATAGCAGTCTGAGCCCATCTCAAACAACTAAGAAAAAAAGAACGAGAGAGAGAGAAAGAGAGAGAGAGAGAGAGAGAGAGAGAGAGAGAGAGAGAGAGAGAGAGAGAGAGAAAGGGAAAGAGAGAAAGAGAGAAAGAAAGAGAGAAAGAAAGAGAGAAAGAAAGAGAGAGAAAAAGAGAGAGAGAGAAAGAGAGACAGAGAAAGAGAGAGAGATAAAAAAAGAGAGACAGAGAAGGGGAAAGAGAGAATAAAGTCCCTTGCGGACAAAGTCTCAAACAACTCACGGACAAAGTCTCAAACAACTAAGTGACCTAATAAAAACGTTGTAAAAAATACAACAACCTTCTAATTCTGGTGACTGACGCCATGGGCGTATCCAGCTCTCAGTGAAATGGGGAAGGGGCATTTTTTTGAGTTTTATCTTGAGTTTATGGTACAATAAATTTGCAATATATAATAACCGATATTTTATTCTAGAATAATAGCTATGAAATAATAATGCTATGAAATCTTTATAAGGCACTAGCGTGGTACCCGGCGTTGCCTGGGGTTTTAAAAGATTTTGCTAATGTTTGTCTCTCTCGCTCTTGTTTTTCCCCCTTGCTCTCTTGTTCCAGATCACCTTCCCGTTCCCGGTCGCTTTCCAGCTTTCGGTCGCTTTCTCTTTCTCGCCCTTTCAATCTCGGTTGCTTTTCCGTTCCCGTTTTCTTTCCCGTTCCCGCTTATTCTCCAATTTCCGCTCGATGGTTTTTTTATAGATTAAGTCTTGCATGTATACGAATATTTTAGTTTTGACTTCTAATTCACAGGACGAACCGTTATTATTTTGGTAAGAAAATTATATTATTTAAACTTTGAACAATTTATTTTATTGTTTCTGTAATACATTTATTTAACAATTTATTTTATTGTTTCTGTAATAAATTTATATAATTTTCTCTAGCCCTAATAATGAGCGTTGCAAAGAGAAGAAAAGAAAAATCTACCATTACGAAGATGAATGGGAACACGATTATTTTTTTATTATGTCTTGTAGTAAATGTTGCTGTTTAATATGTTCCTTATATGTAATACCAACTTCCTCTTCATTTACTCCTGATCTTCTTTCAGCACCTGGGTGCAGTATTGGGTGGTCACCTCGCCGCAGTGATCACAACTGGGAAACCAGTAAAACCAGGCAAGAAACCAAGGATCTACAACGAACGAATTTATCGATAAATGCTTCCTCAACTGGGGCAGCCGATGTGTCAGCATTGGGGACCCATGGTGTGGACAAAAAATGGACTAATGGCCGAACGACTAAATTTATCAAACCAAAGAATGAAATACGAATCGCCGCGTGGAACATATGAACGGATCATCACGTCGGCCAAAAGGAGGTTATCGACACCGAAATTACCAATTACAAAATATCGATCGCCGCCATATCGGAACTACGACTCACGGGATCCGGGACGATGATGATTAGTCCGCCGACGACCGACGAGACTATTACGCTCTTCTACTCCGGTGGTGACAAGCGAGAGGCGGGTGTTGGATTTATGGTCGTCCAGCGGGCTGCCCACAGTGTCGTCGCCTTCCAACCAATTTCTGAACGTCTGGCAGTCCTTTCCATCGATGGCACAATCAAGACGCACATCCTATCCGTCTATGCGCCGACCAAAATAAGCTCAGATGCAGCAAAAGACGCTTTCTACGCCGATCTACAAGCTGCAACTGATTCTATACCGCAAACCGAAGTTACCATATTGGCAGGACTTTAACGCTCACGTCGGCGTCAACCGTAGTGGCTGGGAAGAAACGCTTGGACGATTCGGCCACGGAAAAATCAACGACAATGGGCAGCGACTGTTGTCGTTTGCGTCAGTAAACAACCTCGTCATTGGCAACAGCCTCTTCCAACACCCGAAGAAGCATCGGCTCACGTGGAGAAACCCGTCGGGGAAAGATTCGGCCATGCTCAACTACGTTCTGATCAACAAGCGTTTGCGATCGACGCTCAACGACGTTCGAGCAATGCGTGGCCCTGATTGCGGATCTGATCACTACCTTGTGCGGGCCAAAATACAACTTCGACTCCAAAAAGCAAAGAAGAAGACGCCGGCGGCTGTAAAAAGAAACTGGACGTGCCTACGCGATCCGGCAATTTGACACAAATTCCAGCTTGCTTTATCGAACAAGTTTGCGATCCTCAATACATTGGACGATGTCAACGATGAAGAAAAACAAATAACCAAATCCGTCATCGAATGTGCAGCGCCGTTATGTCCGCCGATCCGTCGACGAACGCAGCCATGGATTTCGGATGAGTGTCTGGATTTGGTAGCTGAGCGGAAAAGAATGAAGCACGTCGATTTCGAACAATACCGGCGACTTAATCAAGAGGTAAGGCGGAAAATGAAGATCGAGCGAGAGGCGTATTGGAACGATGTTGCAGCCGAAATGGAAGAAGCCGCATCACGACATGAATATCGAACACTGTATCAGACACTACAACGTTTTGGCGGAAAAACGAAATCGATCAACGATAACATCAGGAAAACGGATGGAAAGTTTGTTAGTTCGTTTTCCGATCGATTACAGAGGTGTCGGGAATTCTTCCACGAACTATACAACCACGATCCGCCTGCAGAACCAGCCGCGGACCCGCCACAAATCGATCAACCGCAAATCCCATTTCCCGTCGACGTACCAACAATCGCCGAAGTGAAAGCGGCCGTCAAATCGCTCAAGAACGGAAAAGCGCCGGGCATCGATCAAATTACAGCCGAGAAGATCAAAGCTAGTGGTGACATTCTATTGCAACGTCTACACGTCCTATTGACATGCATTTGGACACGGAGTACGTACCATCAGCATGGAAGAAAACGATCGACGTTCCCATTTTGAAGAAAGGAGACAGTCGAGAATGCAAAAACTACCTCGGCATTAGTCTCCTTTCAATCGTTGGGAAAATATTTACGAAGATCATTCAGTCACGACTACAAAAACATTATGAACAATCGTGCCGTGAGGAACAGGCCGGATTTCGACCGAATCGTGGATGCATCGATCAAATATTTGCACTACGCCAACTCGTAGAAGAGAGGGTTCGATGTGGCCCGCGGACTGCTGTTGTCTTCATCGACTTCAAATCGGCTTTCGACTGCATCCATTGGCCATCATTGTGGATGGCATTGGAAAGAGAAAACATACCACCGAAAGTCATCCGTTTGTTACAAGCGTCGTATAGTGGTTCGACCAGCTGCATCCGAATTCGAAACGACCTATCGGACGAGTTTACCATTCAAACCGGTGTCCGGCAGGGAGACGTCGCCTCTCCGCTTTTATTTAACGTCGTGATCGATGCGATCATGAGGAAATCGTTCGAAGGAAGCCGTGGTGTTCAATACGACAAAAACAACTTTGTCACTGATCTGATGTTCGCGGACGATAGCGCCGTATTCGCCGACACCGACGTGGAAGCTAAAGATTGCCTAAACGACATCGGCGATATTGCCTAAAGATCAACGCCGAGAAGACCAAGGTATTAACAACGGACGGGTCGCCAGCTCATGTCCACCTAAATGATGTCCAGATCGAGCAAGTGACAAAATTTAAATACCTTGGATCGATCGTGCAGGAAAAGAAGACGTCGTCGTCGGCCGACGTCCACAGCCGCGTTGGCCAGGTGACTGCGGCATTTGCAGCGCTCAGATGGTGCGTTTGGAAGAGAACGAACATTGCAATCAAGACAAAAATTCGTCTTTACCGAACATTGATTCTTCCGATCCTCCTATATGGCTCGGAGACATGGACATTGTTTAAATCCGATGTGAATAGACTTGAAGTATTCCAAATGCAATGCCTGCGGCGAATACTGGGAGTCTCCATCCGCGACCGCATTCGAAACGAGACGATCCGTGAACGGTGTGATCGACAATCACTGATCGACGAACACATTTCAAAACGTTCACATTTTCGATTCTGAAAACCCAAAACATAAATTATCAAAAAAATGGTCAAACACGTGTATTTTTATTTTTAAACAGAATCTAAACAATTTTTCACATTTGTAGTATTGTTTATTTTTAAGTTGCAGTTACTCTAAGAACCAATTAACCATAATTTCCACTCTACATTTGGGGCTCAAAAAATAAATTATGTAAATACGGTTACACATGTATATTTTTATTTTTTAGAAAGATCCTAAATACGAAATTTTAAAACATTGACAATTTTAGATTTTTTCCACCCCTAATTTGAGATCCTGGAAACCAAATTTTCAAAATTGGTAAAACACGTATATCTTTATTTTTTGAGTAAATACTAAATACTAATTTTTACAACAGTACCACTTACAGTTTTCAAGTAGCAGTTATTCTAAATAACAAATAACCTGTTTTTCCACTTTACATTTGAGGTCCTGGAAACGAAATTTAAAAAAAAATGTGAAACACGTATATCTTTATTTCTTCAATGGATACTAAATACTAATTTTTTTTATCTGTGGCTCTTACAGTTTTTGAATAGCGGTTATTTTAAAAACAAATAACTCTATTTTCCACCCCACATTTGAGGTCCTGAAAACCAAATTTTCAAAAAATGGTAAAAAATATATCATTATTTTTTGATTAGATACTAAATATTAATTTGTACATCTGTAGCTCTTAGAGTTTTTGACTAGCAGTTACTTTAAAAAACAAATAACCTTATTTTTCACCCCACATTTGAGGTCCTGAAAACCGAATTTTCAAAAAATGGTGAAACACGTATTTTTTTTTATTTTTTTAGAAGAATCTAGATACCAAATTTTAAAATCTTCTCATTTTTGGTTTTCGAGATACACGTTGTTTAATAAAACAAAATTGTTTTCCTATTTCATCCCCTAGGGACGAAATTTCCAAAAATCCTTTTTTATTGGGTGCTTACGGTATAAAAATAATATAAGTTCCAAATTTCACGTTTCTAGGATGAGGCGTTTGATCTCGGCGTTGATTATCAGTCAGTCAGTCATCAACATCATATATATATATATATATATATATATATATATATATATATATATATATATATATATATATATATATATATATATATATATATATATATATATATATATAATAATAATGTAAGATGGCATAAGATTTTCTTTAAGACAAGCTCGATTAAAAATAAGTCTCCATTTAGCCGCTATGAGTATTATAGATACTTTCTCAATATTTCGGAACAACGTTTTTTGTTTACTGCAACACGTATTAAGAAAAGTATTAACATTTAAAACTTTCTTTATTTCAGACTTACGGGCCGTTTCGGCTTTCGCCATCTTCAGAGTCTGTAAATACGATCGCGTAAAAGGAGGTAAAAGATATGAAAACATGTAATAACTAAATATACAAATAAACTAATATCCTCAAGGAATTATCTCAATAGAAGGATATTAATAAAAATAATCAAATTTAGACAATGTAATTAAATAACGGACATAAAATAAACTGGAGTTATGAGGATAAAATAAGTATAATTAAAAACGTTTAATTAAAGGATAAAATAATAGTAGCAGTAATAATAATAATAATAATAATAATAATAATAATAATAATAATAAAAGCAAGTATTATGATAATAAATGATTAAATTAAGTCGAAATTACATAAGATATTTAAATAAATAAAATCAAGAATATCTCCGCTTTCGTCGAACAGTGATGTTCTCGTTTGAAAGTATATATATATATATATATATATATATATAAATAAATGTAAATATAAATGTTTGATAATTTATTGAGCGCCATTTCCGCTTTGTTCAAAGGCGCTGTTCTTTTACATGCCCCACGGAGAGAACGATTTTACCCGCTAAGTTTTTCGTTGACATGGGCTACTAGGCAGTGAGTGGGAGTCGAACCGTGAAGCTCTAACATTCAAGGCTAACGATCTACCAACTCAGCTAACCTAGCACCATATACTAGCTGACCCAGCAAACGTTGTTTTGCCTTTTAAATTATTTTTGTTTTTTACTAAAAGTTTAATGTACAAAATTATGATAATTTAAAAAAAATCAATTTCGAAAAGCAATCGAGTGTACAATGCCCGGGGTTTTTGAAAGTTTTTCTATCGTTCTTCTCCCTTGCTCCCGTTTCCTTCCCTGTTTGCTTTTCCGTTCCCGTTTGCTTTCCCGTTCCCGTTAACTATCTCGTTTCCGCTTGTTTTCACGTTCCGCTTGCTCTCCCGTCAATTATTCCTTAATGTAAAGTTTTATTTGGAAAGTGACGACATCTAATTGATATTTGATGAAAGAAATTTAGGTTATGACATTCGATTAAGTTACTTTTAAAGGAAACGGTACATTTATATATATATATATATATATATATACAAATTTATATATCTCTATCTGTTGCATTTTCCTATAAAAAGTATATAATTGCACCTCATTGTTTTTCCAAAATAACTTTTTAAAATAATTAAAAAAAATATTCTTAATAGCCTAAGACCTATCCTCAGACATACCAAATAAACACACAAAATTTAATAAAAATCGGTTCAGCCGTTTTTGAGGAGTTCAATTTCAAACACTATGACACGAGATTTATATATATATATATATATATATATATATATATATATATATATATATATATATATATTATGGTGGCTCTTAACGTATAGTAAAAAAAAATCAAAATTTTACTGTAAAACTCCTCCAATGCGTTCCATTAATAAAAAAAATAAACTGCCCAAAATTGTGCAAATTGGACAATTTTTAGAGGTGGCCCCGAGGTTTGAAATTATCCAAAAACAGTCAAAAAATTTGTAATTTAACACAAAATGAAGCAATCATAGTTTTAAGAAGGAGTCGGTTAATGTTGGTTTAAAATATCTGTGGTTAATGAATTGCTAATTGCTATTTGTCTCAAAATCTCTTGAAGAGAATTTCTGGGCCAGTTGATTTTTTGGTTGTTTCCTCAAAGACCGTTTCAACGATTAGTTCTATAATATGATGGTTACATGCCAAGAACAATATATATTTATCCAGTTTCTGTTCAATATAAAAACAAGCCCTATTTTGATGGCCAGTGTTTATTGCTGTTGTGTCAAAAAATAATTTTTGACATCCCATTTTTTAGACACTTGATCACGTCAACTGTTTTAAAAATTCCTTGTTCTGTCCAGAGCTGAAACAAGTCCAGTAGTCATAATGCTGAATTTTGCTCTATTCTTTTTTTATACACCATCAACATCATCTTAGTCTTGAAATGGATTTTTATTTTTATTACCTTCTATATTACTTGATCCTGTTGATGAATCTGATTTAAAAATATTCTGATTTGCTGAAGCTTTGATCTCTTTGTGCTTGCATTCTTATAATTGCATTTGCCTCAACGTTTTTGAGCTCGCCGGTTTTTAGGTCATTGAACCCTGTCACTGGACCAATTGATCATAGACATCAAACGTTAGATCTTTCCAGTCAGTGAACATTTTTTCAGTTTAATAATTGAAAACTAAAAAGAACAAACGGGAATCTCTATTTTTTTAATGGAAGATATAATCTGAATTGTAGATCGATTTGCAAGAATAATTATTAATATTACTTAATTTTACAGTAGCACTAAAAATTTTATAATTTTTTGCATTTCACTTTAGGTGAACATTTGAAAAAAGTAAACTTCCAGGACAACACCTAAATATTGTCCAAAAACAAAACATTTTATACAGAATGTTTTAAATGTTAATGGAACAACATTTTTTAAACAATTTAGCTTTGAAAAGAGCAACTGTCCCCTTGTCTCCCTAGAGACGCCTTTGGCTGAGGCTACTGCCATATCTATTTTCAAAATCATAATGAATAATTTTTGAATACGAAATATAAATTTCAGTTTGCTTTTATGGTTATAGATAGTTTTGAAATTATCGATATATGCGTAACTCTATCTATTTTTGAGATAATTTAGCTGTTAGCTAGAATTTGTTCCACCCGCGTTAATAGAAACAATAATTACACGCACTGCATGATTATTCTTTAAAAAAATGTTTCTATTTTTTCTGCATTCATCAATAGTAAAATCTGAAGAAAGCAAGAAAGACGAGCCAACTAATTTCAGACAAGAATGCGTTGTTTCCTCTAGCTGCGTCTTTGACGGCAATCACATAACCCACGTGGCATCTTCTGAAAATGCGATGGTTGAGACGGTGTGTCGTCAAAAGTGCGGCGAGATTGAAAATTGCTTCCAGTATCATCTTCTCGAGGGTGGCAAGGTTTGACATGATATTTAAGCTGCTAGTAATTTATTATTCATTTTTTTTAATAATTTGTCCAGCAATTGAAAGACTTTTAACGTTTATTAATTAAACTGTAGGCTGCTTTATATTTTAAAAATTATTATCTTTATGACAAGAACAAATTACTAATTGCGCAGTTTTTAACAATATGTAAACTCTCAAGCAGGTCTGTCGTGTTTTATTTAGTTTATCTAACTGTAGAACATTAAACATAAGCTTCTTTTCATGTTAGCTCCAATCCAATTGAATTCTTTGGCAAACTCAGTCAAAAAAAAGCTCATTATGGAGCAAACGATTTTTGTGAGATTGACCCTCATAAGGGACTTTGAAAAATTATCCTGTAAATTTGAAAAACTAATATTAGTATAAGTTAACATGAAATTTTTATCAGGAAAACCATACCACTTGATTTCAATTCTTCTCAATGACTGAAGAAGATTCTAGGAAAACAAAATTTTTCGTCGCTGTCCACCGGAACAACTATGTCTTCTGGAAGATCTATTGAAAATTAATTTCTTAGATTAATTATAAATCAACTCTAACTTAAAGAAAGTGATATCAACCTATTTTAGATTGTTCCAATGTATTCGGCTGCCGCTCCATACTTATTAGCCGGTCCAGTTTATTTTCTAAAGCGTTGCATCTTTTTGTGATGCTTGCTTCCATGGTGTTTAGTTTATTTACTATTGCATCCTTTTTCTTATTCAACTGAAATTTTTAGTACATTTATTTTCTCATAAATGTCAACCATTAAAAAAGGTGCCCCGCCAGAAATAAAAAAAATTTGTTTTGGCCTTATAAGGACCATTCTAATATACAATTGTCCATATTAAATTCTGTCATAACAAATCTGGATGCTGCATTGAAAAAAGATTGAAAACGAAGAGTTCAAGATTTAGGTAACCTAACTAGTTGGGTTTGAAAAAAATGAAAATGAAAAAGCCTATAATTTCTTTGGTGCCAAAAATTAATGAATTATTGCTAAAACATTTTTATACATCAGACAAGTGTTGTGTTAAAAAAACTTTTCTTCTGAAGTTTTTCATCATTTCATCAGATTCACCAGCAAAAACTGTCATTGTTTTAATTTGTATGCCAGTTCAATAGCTTGAAAAAAGTGGATTAAATAGTTTGTATTCAGTAATTAAATTTTTTAAATCTAAGCTTAAATAATCCTAAGCAGTTTTGTCTCATGTACGAAAAAGATCGTTGTGTCTGCAACACCTTTAAGATGACTGACATGAGCGCGACCATCAACATCTTGATACGTTGCGAAGAAGGAATGAGTGGTGGGTTTGAACGTATTTATATATGTGATTTACTTTGCATAAAAATAATAACAAGGTTATTTTAGAAAATAACATCAAAAGTGTACCAGAAAAAACATGATATGTGTTCTTGAACAAATTTTAAAAGTTCGTGAACCTATGAACGTCACTAAGAATTTTTTATTAGAAGTGTATTTTATGAAGGAAAACGTTTTTTGTCTCAGAAGAAAATAATTCCATATTATAAAGTTATGTGATAGCTTATACTTGTAACTTTTAAAAAGTTATATTCAGGAATAAATCCTGTCCTAGAAATTTGATATTTCCAGGACTGATCTCTCAGAAGTTTTTGTGTTTGTCAAGCCCTTGGCAATGTACTTGTAACTGAAGTTCTTGACCTTTAAATTATTTTAAATAAAATCGACGATGTAAACATGTTATGCTGAACCACTCAAAGGTATCTCAAAGTACTGCACGGGCCGAGCCAAATATAAACTTTAAATTTTTCAAACGGACCGGGCCGAGCCTTCATTTTAAAGTCTTCAAACGGACCGGGTTCAGGGACGTCATTTCAGCAAAACCTTAGGGTCTCAAGATGTTCATGAAACCCAAAATTTCCAAAAATGTGTTTTCGTAACCCTGATAATCGGTGGGGGTTAATCGTAGTTAAGGTAAGTTTTAGCCAG
Organism: Erpobdella octoculata; assembly: GCA_963978895.1. Lineage (NCBI taxonomy): Eukaryota > Metazoa > Annelida > Clitellata > Hirudinida > Erpobdellidae > Erpobdella > Erpobdella octoculata. The sequence continues at coordinate 7,065,689 of OZ022244.1, read as the reverse complement.
TGGTGAATTTATGCGGAACCTGCGCCGTGCGCCCCCATTCCGTCCTCTCAAAACAAGTTTGTGTATTAATTTATCATTTTTTAAACTGTCAGATAAAAAATTTTAATATTTGTTTAAACAAAATAATTGTCTTTAGCTTAGTATACTGTTACAAAGCAGTACATCATACGAAGAAATATTCTTGGTTCAGAGAGAATTGACAAAATTTCGGAAAGTAATTTGCAGTAACAATGAATGCATTTGATGAAAAATTAACAACTTCATGACATAGACAGACTCTCCAAACTTTGTAAAAGGCGCTTTTTAAATTTTCACATTGATTGATTGAAAAAATGTCGAAAGCAAAAAACCTTAAAAATACTATAAGAGGGTTGTTTATAATTTTTTTTGGCCAAAATCTTCAATCATATGACAAACATGTTAACATCAATTAGTAGTTATTTCTTCCTGTGTATTTTTTCGGTTTTTAAAAAAAATTAAAAAGTTCACAGGAATGTATGTCAAGATAATTAAATCTTTACATACATTCTGCATATGAAGAATGTATTTAAAGTATGTGTTTTAGAGAATTAAAAAACAGCTCTTTTCTTAAGTAGTTTGCGACAAAGATGTTAATAATGTCATTCTCGTTGATTTCAATGGTTTCAAGTTTAAACATTAGAAGAAAAGCATTTAATTCAGTGGTTCTTAACTTTTTTCCCACGTCCCTTTTTGGACAAACTCGATTTGACCGCATCCCCCTACTTTTGCGTATAAAAAAAGCAATAAGTAAAATATAAGTGATTTGCATCAAGTTTTTCACTTAATTTAATTTTTGTTGCTTCCCACCGATTAGGTAAAAAAAATGAGAACCAATCTTTAAAAAGGCAATTCGCATATCATCACCGGCCTCTAACTAAATTATTTGCTTGGTTTCCACATTTACCAAAGCAGAAAAGTTAATCTCGCAGAAGTAGGCAGTAGCAAAAGGAATGATGAATGTCAGCGTACTTTTGGCCAAAGCTGGGTAGCTGTCTAAAAAAGAGTGTGAGGCTTTTCACTATTAATAATTCAATAAGAAACTAGTTAAAAAACATTGGGGATTAGATTGTCAATAATTGACCAAAATCCTAGTTGAGGTAAACTTGCTGCGGCGTCACACCGAGCTCTTTTTGGTTTAAGAACGTCAATGGATTCGAAATTGCTGGAATGCCCTGCACTGAAATGCTTTTTTAGCTCGTTCGGTTTTAAATTGTCATTTGACTAGACATTAAAAACAATTCGTTCGTTGTGTCGTCTTTGTCAGTGATTATTTCATTTTTTTGACATCTTTCAGTTTTGAAATGTCAGTTGAAATGATAACCAGGGATGGATCCAATGGGGTGTGCCAATGCTCTTCCCCACTAAAGTATCAATTAAAACATTTTTGGGCAAAATACTTGGTTTTTAGAAAATCATTGTGTAGGAAAGTAAAATTAATAAAAAAACACTTACGATTACCACCCGTCATTAGCTTTTCAGGAATGAAAAATAGAGGTCTTTCAAATTATTTTTTTGAGAAATATGTACCCCCTTCCGCAATTTTGGAATGCATCCCTACCAGGAATTCAATTTAATTAAATGTGAAGTCTACAGCAACAAATAAACCCACACAATTTTCAACTCGATTGGATAACGGGAAGTTGGTTTTAAATGGTCGGGTTTTCTTTGTTTTCCAGAATAATTTTTTAAAATAATTTTAAAAAAAATATTCTAATTAGATTACATTCTGTTCTCAATTCTGCCAAATGTACACAAAAGGTTTCATAAAAATCGGTTGAGCCGTTTCGGAGGAGCTTGGAGTCAAACACTATGACACGAGATTCTTATACATACATACATATATATATATATATATATATATATATATATATAGATTTGTTTAAAATTTGAAAATTTTATTTTTTAAACTTTTATTTCGCTCACCCCCTAAACTAGTACCCCCCTTTAAGGGATAATGCACCCACCGGTTAAGAAACCCTGATTTAACCTATATTTTGTAATTGCATTTCTGTGATTGTTTTTCACAAATGTAAAAATGGAACTTGCATTTTCTACTATAGCACTCGTAACAGGTGAAATCAAAAATAAATATATTATATTGGAATTGTTCGGAAATACTTTTACATGACATGACTTATTTTGCAGTATATTTTTAATTGTGCAATATTGGGGATTTGAGTTTAATTTGAAATCTCACATTATTATTACAATAATTGAAAAATATTAACATACTTTTTGTAATGTTTTTTTACAATTTTTTTATTTAGGTTACAATCTCTGTTTGTGTGTGTGTGGCTTTCTCTGTACGCAAATATTGCAAGTAAAACTTAACCAGCTTTTTGACTAGCTTGGAAGCAGAAACTTTCAGCATAGTTTTATATTGGATGACAATACATGATTAAATTTAAAAAAAAAACTTAATTACATCTTTCTTATGTCTTAATCGAGTGTATTTGAAGTCAAAGTTTGTGTTGAAAAACTCGTTTTTTTCTTTACTTGTTGACAATGTTTAACGTGGCGTTAATCGTTAAACTTCTAGACCACGAAGAAAGGGTTCTTTGCAGAGGCAGCCATTTATAGGCGCTTACCCCTTTAGCAATGAGAGTGAACTCCTTGCTTAAGGGAGTTACGCAGTGACTCCGGCGAAGTTTGAACTGCCGACCTAACGATCGACAAGCGAACGTTCTACCGCTTTGCTACCAGCGCCTCTAGTAGTTCATGCTTTGATCTACCGTAAAACAGCATATAACTTCATCTTTTAGTTTTTTACATCTTATAATGCTGTCTGTTCAATTGTCTATAGCACTCGTAACAGGTAAACGTACCAATGTAAACGTGGAGGAATATGCTTTCTAGCGATTCGTAACGTTTAAGTCGAAGTTATTTTTAACACAATATTTCTCGAATTTATTTTAACTTAATTATTCTTCCTTGAATATAATCTTTTAAGCGGACTCAAATAAAACTGAATTTTCTCACTTTGTAGAATTTCGCACGGTTCTAACAAATCTTTTGTTAATTCCAATTTCTCTCTGCAGCACGTCTCTTTAAACTTTTATTTTCTTCTCGAACACTCAACTTTAAAACACACTGTCTAACTTCTCAAAACTCATCCACAAAATAATAATTACATTCTTACCAATAAAAATCCGGAAAAAGATATATATATATATATATATATATATATATATGTATATAATTTCTAGATAAAAAAAATAGTACACACGCACACACGTACATATATATAAAAACATATATATATATACATATATATATATATATATATATACATACATATATATGACCTATTGTTACGAAATATCCAATCCTAATAAAATGCACACATAATAAAATAAAATAAACAAATACTCAGGTTTCACTTAAAACAATGAAAATTCGTCTTCTTATTTTCCATGTGTGAAAATTGAAAATACCATTACACGAGATCACCATAATTGTGTATTATTATATACGTTTTTAATAGAAGTTAATTTTTTTAATAAGACTAAAACCTCTGTAACTCTTAAAAAATTATCGGACTTGAAATTTGCGTAGATAAGCTAATATTATTTTAACAGTCAAATTTGCATTTTAAATCATGTTCTACATAAAAACATAAAATTTCATTGATAGAGTTTCCTGTTTCTACCTTTGCATGTATATCCCACATCGCAATTACATTCATGGGATAGCAGTGATCCAGCATAATAAGGAACTTCTTTATAATTGGCGTTCTGGCATGAAAACAATATCTATGATTAAAATATCTTTTAATAGCATAGCGATTTCAAAAAAAGACGAAAAATGGAACAGCCACATAACTAAATAGCCACGGCCGCTTCCATAATTTTACTATTTGGTAAATGCCGCAGGTAATAATGTCAGCTTCAAATTGTGTAAATATTTGTCAATAATAGTAATAATAGTGTGAGGTTTTTCATTAAAGTCAAATCCCCAATCATGCACAATTAAAGATAATCCTCTAAAAAATAATACTTTTCAGAGATTTAAAATAAAACATTTTTAACTAATGGTTAGTATTTATTGAAGTGCTTAGCGCCGTGGTGCCATGGCGTTTCGGCTCGTGAGCGAAGTTAAATTTGAATTGTTTTATTGTTTCACGTGGAAACTGTGAGTTTTTCTTCTTTTCTTCTGTATTCCCTTTTCTAAACTTTTCTTTCTCTAATAATGTACTCTAGGGATTTCTTATTAAGCCTCTCTCAATCTTCTACTCTGCCCACTCGCACTGTTCGCCGTAAGATTTATTATCTTGATATTCTTAACCTAAATTATATTAGGAAATTTAAACGTATTGCTAAGTGCAACTCTTCTTTCTCTGATCTCTCTATATCAAATCCTCTTCTTAAAATAAACAATCTTATAACTAATAATAGTCATAATAATAATAATAATAATAATAATAATAATAATAATAATAATAATAATAATAATAATAATAATAATAATAATAATAATAATAATAATAATAATAATAATAATAATAATAATAATAATAATAATAATAATAATAATAATAATAATAATCCTAGTTCTAGCCCTAATATAGCCACCCTTAATATTCGTTCTCTAAATAATGAATCACTCTTTATCTCTGAGCTAGCCCTGTCTAACTATCTTGATCTCTTTCTCCTGACTGAGACCTGGCATGAATCTGCTTCTTATCCTTCTCTCCTTGCTTCTGTTCCTACTGGCTTCTCTTTTGTTGAGCAGGCAAGGCCTCCTACTAATCCTTTTTCTGCTCAACATTCTTCCTATGGTGGCATATGCCTTCTCTTCAAGTCTTCCTATTCTGTCTCTCTCAATTCTTCTACTAAATTCTCATCTTTTGAATGCCTCTTTACTTCTGTTAAAATTAATTCTTTTAAGTTCAATTTAATAGGTATCTATAGGCCTCCTAAATGCTCTAAACCACAATTTCTGGAGGATTTCTACAACCTTTCTGAATCTCTCTTCTCTCTATCTACTCCTTCTTTTATCATTGGGGATTTTAATATTCCTATTAATAAAACTAAGGACTCTTTTGTTTCTCAATTTCTTGAAATCTTATCTACTTTTAACTTCTTTCAGCATTGTGACTTTCCGACTCATAATCGGGGTAACACATTAGATCTTATTATTTCTCCTCTTTTCTCTAATATAAGCAATCTTTCATCTGTTAATCTTCACTTTACTGATCACTACTTTATTTCTTTCACCTTACCTCTATCTCAACCTTTAATTAATCTTACTTCAGTCACTAAAAGGTGTTGGTCTAGATTTGATAATATTCAATTTTCAAATTTATTTCTCACTTCTGGGTTTTCTTCTTCTTCTTTCACTGATGTTGATTCCTTTATGGACAATCTCAATCTGACGATTTCATCCATACTGGATACTTTGGTTCCTTTTGAGACGTTTAAGTTTCGACTCTTTTCTAAAAAAGCTCCTTGGTTTGATCGTGATTGTGTTCTCTTGAAGCAATCTGCACGTAAAGCCGAGCGAGCTTATCGTTCTAAATTGTCTAAGGGTTCTTGGTATGAGTGGCAATACCATCTCAAACAATACCATAACCTCATCTTTACTAAGCATTCTTCCTTTTTGAGAAAATCTATTGTTCTTGCTTCTAGCTCGAGGAATAGGTGGTCTTCTCTTTCTAAACTCCTTAATACAAAATCTCCTCCTCCTTCTTTTTCTCCTGATGACTATCATAATTTTCTTACCACGAAAATTGAAAGCATCAGATCTTCTAACAATAGTAAAACCCCTATTTTTTCTAAATTCTCTACTGAAACTTTTACTTTTTTCTCTCCTATTACACTTGACTATCTTACTAAACTTATTAACTCTATGTCTTCTTCTACTTGCTCTTTGGATCTCATTCCTACTACTATCTTTAAAGAGCTTTCTTCTGTTCTTTATCCAATTTTACTTGATTTAATTAGTCTCTCTTTATCCACATCTGTGTTTCCCTCTGTTCTTAAGTCCTCTTTTATTATTCCTACTATTAAAAATGCCTCTCTTGATCCTTTTTCTCTATCTAGCCATAGGCCTGTCTCTAACCTATCCTTTATCTCTAAAATTATGGAAAGAGTTGTGTATGAACAAATAAGTGCTTATCTAACTGCTTTCTCACTTCTTCCCTCTTCTCAATCTGGCTTCAGACCTGGCCACTCCACTGAAACTGCTCTACTTAAGCTTCATAATGACCTTATTGTTTCTTCTGACTCTGGCCTCTCTACTCTTCTTCTTTGTCTTGATTATTCATCTGCATTTGATACAGTTGATCACTCACTGTTGTTGGATGTACTTGATAAATCTTTTAATATAACTAGCGATGCTCTCCGGTGGATTAAATCTTATCTATCTGGTAGATATTCCTATGTTTCTATTGAATCTTCTAAATCTACTCCTGTAACTTTGACCTACGGTGTCCCTCAAGGGTCTATTCTTGGTCCTTTACTGTTTATTCTCTATACTTCTGAACTTCCTCATATTATATCTTCTCACTCTCTCAATAGCCAAATGTATGCCGATGACTCCTATGTCTATTCTACTTTCTCTAACTCTTCTCTTGAGTCTGTTCTTAACAAAATAGCTGCCTGCCTTCAATCTATTATATCCTGGAGTTCTTCTATGTGTCTTAAACTTAATCCTGACAAGTTTGAACTAATCTATTTCAACAAGTCCTCTAAATCCCTAAATCCTCTTCCTTTGGTTTTGCCACCACCATCTTCTCTTTCCATTTCTCCTTCTCCCTTGATTCGTAGCTTAGGTTTTCTCTTTGACTCTAACTTGTCGCTAACCCCCCAAATTACTTCTGTTACTAAATCCTGCTATTTTCATCTTCGCCGTATTAAGCAGCTTCGTCCACTTCTGGATGATCCTTCGCTGCAACTTCTAGTCTCTTCTCTTGTCCTGTCTCGAATTGACTACTGCAATTCTCTATACTATGGTCTTCCTGACACTACCCTCTATCCTCTCTCTAAAGCCTTCAACTCGGCTGCTCGCTTAGTTTCTCGCACCTCCTACTCCTCTCACATCTCTCCATCTCTTGTTCTTCTCCATTGGCTTCCTCTCAGATATAGGGTGATTTTTAAAATATGTTTAATAATGTACAAAATAAAAAATTGCCTTTCTCCTCTCTACTTAACTAATTTAATACATATCCCTCCTAAGTCTGGTCTTCGTTCTTCTTCTCGTAATCACTCTCGCATCTTCACTATTAAGCCTTCTTTTGCTAAACGCTCTTTCTCCTACTCTGGCCCCTATCTCTGGAACTCTCTTCCTTCTTCTCTTACTAACTCTACTTCTCTCACAGTTTTCCGTCGTGGACTTAAAACATATCTGTTTACTAAGTTCACGACCGAGCGCTATTGAACACTGCGGAAATAGCGCTATATAAATAATTGATTGATTGATTGATTGCGTAACTTGTGCTAGTGAATTTGATTTTTTTGGAGCAAAACTTTTAATATTAAAATTACCAGTTATTAGGGTGGAGTTGCTATAAAACAGAGTCTGTGTCTAAGTAAATCAACGACATTGACTTGTAGTAGTTCGCGGTCTGAAAGTCAATTGATATTATGACGCGGTGAAAATTATTAAAATTAAATTATAGCAGTGACATGTATTTTATTTCTTTTTTTAAATTATTTGTATAGTTACTGGGTGGTTTATTGGTGTAAGCAAATTTATTTATTGAACTCAATTGGCAAAGCCGTTTTGTTTAGGCCCCGCCCAGTTATATAAGTGCAAAATTCTAGGCCCCTTTCTGTCCATTTCTACAAGGACACAATACTATGACTTGGTAAAATAGCTTTGGCCCGTGCTGATTTCAGTCCGGCCCGGCTCGTTTTGATAACCCTAATATGAAGTCCCGTTCAGAACACGGCTCGTGCAGTCTGGCACAAACTTAGATCATTGATTCATGGGAAAAAAATTTATATTGCACTTATAAAATGGAAAAATACATTGTGCATAAAAAATTATTTTCACAAGTGTTTTAATGTTTTAAATGAAAATCACCTAAGTGAAATTATACAATACACACTATTTATTTGCAAACGCGTGGCGCTCTACCCGGTTCACAAAATCCTGTGTCCAGTTTTGATAGATATTTTTCTAAAAAAAAAACAACTTTAGGATCTCATACACTTTTTTCTCTCAAAAACGCTGATGACCGGAAATAGCAGTCATAGCTACTTATTCATAAAATTTTTCAAAAACATCCCTGAAAATTCTGGTTCTATTTTTTAAATAAAATCAATAATTCCCGAAAATTTTTTGGGGGGAGTAACTGTTTTTCTTGCCACCCGTAAATAAAGCTCCTGATTGGTTCTGAATTCAAGCCGAGTTTTTTGTGCAAAGTATGGAGATTTAAGCTTGTAGAAACGGGCCAGGCCGGACCTTGATTAGAGATGCGTTTTTAAACTTTTTCGGAATTTGTCGACATCAGCTGTGCCGGTTATAGTGGTCTGAAATTTGTTCAAACGTCCTGGACAAGCAACGGCAAACATGGGGTTGCCAGACGTCTTTATTAGAGTTTTTGGTAGATAGCATGAGGCCAAAAATAGCATCTTAGGTTCCTAAGCCGGGAAGTCAACAGAGCCAACCTAATTTTAATACTTTTATCCGCTGGATTGAAATGATCGGTTTTGCGCGCACCGGTAACCAGACGTGACGCAGCATTAATAACCAAACGTATACGATTGATTTGGTGTTTGAGTGACACAACCAGGATCGAGTTTCCATAGTTTGGTTATAACAACAGAAATCACTAGTAATTTTCGTGAAGATGTGGAAAGAGAGAGAGGTGAGCACACTTCTAATAAATGTATTGAAATATACACAAACACTGTTTTTATATGAGTTTTGGTGGCAAATAATGCCAAAATTTTAAACAGATTCAGTCGGCTGCACCATGTCAAGACCTTTTCGAACCGGTTCATTTGAACAGTGAAGTGTCTAATGTCTGATTGTTAACCAGATTGCTTTAAATTTGTTTGAGTTTAGCTGAAGACAATTTGACTGCATCCATTATCCAACGTCGTCTATACAGGCGGAGATGGTGGTTTGGAGTGCCGTACTTTTTCCAGGCCAAGAATGGTCGTAGATTTGAGTGTCATCGGCGAACAAGTGACTGATTCCATGGCCGGCAATTATGTCTTCAAGCTAGCCGGTGAACATCATAAGGAGCCCGGGGCCTAGGACTGACCCCTGTGGTACGCCACGGGAAATATGTCTTTTAAAAAATCTATTTTGTTTAATTTAACATGTGAAACTCGTTTACTTAAGTAAGAGCAAATTCAATCGAGTGGTAAGTGACCAAAGCCAAATGATAATTCCAATCTCTGTATAAATATTTGGGGGTCAGTTGTGTCAAACGCCGCTGATAGGTCCAAGGAAAACGAAAAAAGTGAGTTTTACAGTATCTGTTGCGCCCAGAATGTCTGAAAAAACTTTCAAGATCACCGTCTCCATTAAATGAATCAATCAATCAGATGGGCTAGAAAAACGTTGCTGGTGGGCACAACGAAATAACTGGGTTAAAATGTTAACGTTGGGATAATGCCTGACTTTTTACAGCAACGTAATTGATCGGGTTTCTTGCTTTGTGCAGTCGTTTCGGGACTTGTTTGTCGATCTGAACTGGGCTAAAGATATGTTTTGTTAAATTGTATTAACTTGTTTAAAAAAAATTTTAAAACCTTTTTGACAGAAAAAGCAAATGCAAATGTAATTGACAATTGTTTGGTGCCAGTTAACCATGTCAAATAGACGATAAATTGAAAAATTCAAGTTTAATCATTGTTAAAACCAGTAATGAATAGAAATAAAATGTTTATAACTTTCAACAATTTCAAACAGATGAACAGTTTTTTGAAAACGATGCTGTTTACGACACCATGAACGCTGAAGACTATCATATCAATCGTAATTTTTACCTAATTTGTTAAACGGTTGTTTACATTAGCAAATGTAAAAATTAAGCATCTGCGTCCCGATATCGTTATCTCGAATTCAATCGAGATTTCAAAACGATACGGGATTCCCGTATCACCATTGAAACGATACAGCCTGCGGAAGAAGTCTCGTATCGATATTAATTGGCGATACTTAAAATTTCATTCTCGATTAAAATCTCGAAAAATATCGGGATTTTTTTAAAATATTTTCCAATAAATAACGAAAGTCATACATATTTAATTAACGATTGTCACAACTGTGAATATTTGCAATTGATTCATCAACATTGATTAATTAATCTACCTATTGACAGAAGTTTATAACTATTATCATCCCCACTTTAAATTCGGTTTTCCAGACAGCCTGTAGCCCCATTATTTACTATTTTTAGTCTGGGAACCGGCAGCAAAAAAGCCACGCTCCTCTTAGGCTGCTAGTCGAGCTCTGCATACTACTGATATTACAAGCCCTACAAGGCAATCGTACTCGCTGACATCGATGACTATTATTATTAATGAGAATAATGAGTAATGTAATAGTAATGATCATTCAATGTTTATGTTTTGGTTTAGTCTGTTTGATAAACTTATTTTTTCAAATTTGTTACATAGAATTGGAATGATTATTTTAGTGTTTCGATATCCGTAATTGACCGTAATAGTAGCTCATCTAAGATATATCTTTATAATCTCGATGATATTCTTGGTTGTGTGTGAGTATGTGTGTGCCACCTGTAGTGTGCACGACAGTGCCGTAGCCCGTATCGTCTGGAACTGGAATTCGAAACTTTCTTTCTTGCTATTGCTAACCGCATTCGCCATCGCCTATAAATAAACACGCTGGGTTTTTTCACTTTTTTAATTCTTGCATAGAGGCACTTTCTCGTGTTTGTCATCATTATCATGCCGCGTCACTAAATAAAGTAAATAAATACTTTCTATCGGCGGTAGCATTTTATTTAGAGTCTAAATTTAGACAAATAGATGTACCGAAACTTAACAAATGAAACTTATTTCAAGTTGTAAAAAAAAATTAAATTTGGTAAATTTTTTAATATTTATATATTTTTTTTCAATGAATTTCTTTAATGTAGTTATTAATATTGTCTGTCGCGTATAGTTCATCATTCTATGTTATCTCTAGGCAAAATTTCCGCTTCAGTCGAGATCCCGAAATCGTATCGTATCGTATCGATATCGTATCGTTATTGGTTGAAGCGTCTCGTATCGTATCGTTTAATTCGAGGCAAATTTTATAAATCGTATCGTATCGTATCGTTCCAAAAAAATAACGGGACGCAGAAGCTTAGTAAAAATGGTTTTTATCGATATTGTTATACTAATTATTTGGATGTTTCTAAAAACACTAAGGTTGAGAGGGTCTCTAATAATTTTCATTTTGGCAACTAATAAGTAGATTATAAGTAGATGATAAAAAAATAAAATGAGAATATGTTCTCGAAAAATTATTTTAGTGTTGTTGGAGACCACTATGCTTATTATTTCTGTGGTAGCCATAATTTACGTTATCAATTTTATCTTAATGTTGTTAGTTTGTACCATGGTCTAAGCTGTCTTGATTGTTTGCTAGTGTTTTTTTGCTTTGTTTATCAGTCTAAATAAACCAAAACATTACGCTGATCACAGTCCCAGCAGGTTCATTAGTTAAACGACACATCGGTTGAGTTCATGACGAGATATTATTTTAATTGCCATGCTGTGTTTTAAGTCAATTTAGTTTAAATCACCGAAATCACTGTCATTGGCTGGCATTGAGCAGTCATCCAGCTGTCACAATCGCAAGCTGCGTTTTGGTTGTCAGCGCAACTGGTTAATGTAACGTTTCAAAATGATTCTTTTCACTGATATATCGTGCCAAACCATTTCTCTTCCACCGTGTAATAAAAGTTTTTATGCAGTTGAACACTGTAGGTCCTAAAAATAAGAAAAGGTGGCGCTGCAATCACAAAATAATATACAATGATATTTTTATTTATATCCGTCATTTTTGACGGGCTATCTCTAGTTATTTCAATAAGTTTCTGTCCAATCAATCTGAAAATTTAATAAATACCATTGTCATTAAAACAATTAAACATTTTTTAATTCATAGAGTTAGCTTGATTGAATGACGAGAAGTATGTTTTTTGGGCAAGCAAACACGGTGAAATTAATATAGAGGATTTAAATACATTACATATTTTTAAATGAAATAAAACTATAAGTCGTTTTTTATGCAGTTTCTTATTACACTGACATCTGCTCTAAAGTAGTTTACCTCTTGAATGGATTCTCAAAATTTCGCGATATAGCAAAAAAAGACATAAATCGTAATAATATTATCAAACAATTTTTAAATTCAATGACTTATGTTTCTCAATTTTTGTTTCAAATTGGTAGTAATGCATTTTCATGTAGACCTGGCTTGCTCAAGTTAAAATATTAAAATGTGCCCACGAAAGCGTTTCCGTGACGACTTTTGCTGTAACAAACGCTAAACAGATATCAGTTATAAGGCGCTGGTGTTTATTTGTCGGTGTAAAGGACGGTGGTTCAAATCTAACCGACATCACCAGCCTCCGTAGGGGATGTGGAGAGGCACGCACCATAAACAACTGCTTTTAAACCTAGTTCAATTAATTTTAATGCATTTAGTTTTTTTTGTTTTATTTGACCTTGAAAATATATTAACGTTTAGAGCACAAGGCAATGTCTTGGAGTCTAGAGCAAGAAGATGGTATTTTTATTTTGTCATATTATAAATAAATCTTGATATTGAATTATTGTTAATGTCTTTTTCACAACGCTTCTATTAACTTGCAACGTTGTTTGTTGTTTCTAAATGGTTTGTACTTCGATGGGTGACATTAAATACAATAATCCGTTTTAAATAAAAAAAATTAAATGAAAATTTTTGTCTAAATATTAGTGTATAAAGCATTTTTAAACATTAAAAATGAAAAATAATAAAAAATAAATAATATTTATATTTATAAAAAAACAAACACTAAAGAAAAATAATATAAAGTATAAAAATATTTTTTATAATAGTGTTGGTATACTAATGTACTAAAAAATTAAAAATAAATATAAAGTGTACATATTAACATTTTTTGAACAAAACTTTCATTTTGAAGATTAAAGCGTTGGACGATAGTAGGTTAAAGATATTATATAGATAACGCCTAACGACCTTATCTTCAAAATGAAAACGTTTTGATCAAAAAATGTTAATATGTACACTTTAAATTTATTTTTAACCTTTTATTAGATAGTTGTTGTAAAAAAATATATATTTTATATTATTACTCTACTAGATAACTTTTTTCTGTTACCAGGCACGGAAGAAGTTGAAGGTTTTTATGTTTTTTGTTTTTTATACTGTTAAAACTTCTGGCATTTTTACTATATTTTATTGTCAATTTAGGCAATATAATAACTAATCTCTCTCTCTCTCTCTCTCTCTCTCTCTCTCTCTCTCTCTCTCTCTCTCTCTCTCTCTCTCTCTCTCCCTATATATATATATATATATATATATATATATATATATATATATATATATATATATATACTAGCGGGGTTACCCGGCGTTGCCCGGGGTTTTTTAGAGGTTTTTCTAATGTTTGTCTCTCTCGCTCTCGTTTCCTTCTCCACTTTCCCGTTTTCGTCGCGTTCCCGGTCGCTTTTCCGCTCTCGGTCGTTTTCCAGCTCCCGTTCGCTTTCCCGCTCAGAAGTTTTGTTATCGATTTTCTCTTTTGCTCGCGTTTCCTTCCAAGCTTGCTCTCCCGATTCCAGTCGCTTTCCGCGTTCCCGGTCGCTTTCCGCGTTCCCGGTCGCTTTCCCGTTCCCGGTCGCTTTCCCGTTCCCGGTCGCTTTCCCGTTCCCGGTCGCTTTCCCGTTCCCGGTGGCTTTACCGTTCCCGGTCGCTTTCCCGTTCCCGCTCACGCTTGCTCTCCCGTTCCCGGTCATGCTTGCTCTCCCATTCCCGGTCACGGTTGCTCTCCCGTTCACGCTCATTTTTTCTTTTCCATTCTTTCATAACTTCTGTTAGCCTATAAAACGTAAAATAGATTTGCTAAGACTATATATATATATATATGAATGTTTGTGGGTTAGTTTGTCTATTATAGAAACGGGAAAGCGACCCGGAACGGACAGCGAGCGGGAACGGAAAAGCAAGCGTGAGCGGGAATGGGAGAGCAAACGTGAGCGGGAAAGCGACCGGGAGTGGTAAAGCGACCGGGAGTGGTAAAGCGACCGGGAGCGGGAAAGCGACCGGGAGCGGGAAAACGACCGAAAACGGGAAAGCGAACGGGAGTGGGAAAGCAGGTGGGAAAGGAAACGGGAGAGAAAAAGACAAACATTAGAAAAACCTCTAAAAAACCCGGGCAACGCCGGGTATCTCCGCTAGTACATACATAAACACACACACAGACACACATACATGCACACATACATACACACATACATACGCACATACATATATATATAGTTCCCGCTCGCTCACCCGCTCCGCTCCGCTCATTTTGTGACGGATTTCAAATTTTTTTTTTATTTGACTCCCCTTGACTCTCAAGGTTGTGTGAAAATTTCATTACGATCGGATGAATGGTGTAGCAATGCATAAAGGACATTAACATACATATATACATATATACAAACATTCATTTTTATATATATAGATATATATATACTAGCGGACCCGGCGAACTTTGTTTCACCTTAAAGAGTGTATTTTTTAAGCAATAAAGAACAATAATAACAAATATCCTATATATAAGTTTAAAAGAAAACAAAAATAAAAAAACGTTCACTTTAATAGTTTATTAGAAAAACATTGGTTGAACTCGGGTCGATTCTCTTTAATCCAGCACTTTAGGATACACTATGTTTTTTGTTTTATTATCGGGCGAAAAAAACAAATAGATCTGATGGTCTGCCGACACGTGAACACGCCACATACAATTGACCATGAGAAAAACATGCATTATCCTAGTTCGGATTTCTAAGCATAATAACTACTGATCCAACCTTCAGTTGTAAATTGTGCGGTGATAAGCCAGGCACATCCAAGGAGTTCAAAAATTCAGTTGGATAGTTAGTGGCTTCATTTTCATTTGTTACACAGTCAATAGATTTGAATGAATGCAGAGTACCAAAAATTTGATTCTGAATTAGAATATTTAAGTCATCCACATCTTTATTCTTAGCCGCCAAAATTGCTCTCTCACTCAACCATTTGTTTTTTTTATGATTAGCAATGATGTCTGGGAACACTTTATTGATAAGCTCGTCTTTCGATGAAACAAAAGTGCAAAAATTGGGAGGAAAAGAAATCAATCCGGTCGATTTGTCGACAGGAACACGGCCATTACCGATGTTGAGCAATTGCATGGAGAAATCTTCAGCAGATGGATCGTTCAGCAATGCAACTCTCATGTTAGAAGACAGCTGAAGTTTCATCACATAGCGCCACAGATATGATGATTTGAGGGAAGCATTAGTGTTTTGCAATGTTGCATGTTGGTTGTTCAGTAGTTCGAAGATTTAAGGGCAATTTTAATGCTGAATGAGCCGTTCTTCCGCGGTGGATTGGTTAACATTGTTCCGATGCCTAATTGCCTGACGGCTATTTTGAGAAAGATTAGATCTTCTGGGTTGCGGCATTGTTATTAATAATGTTTTTGTTAAAAGTAATAAAACTTTAAAATTCGCAAATTAATTCCAACGAACGAAAATATAATATTGACAGAAAAGCATTGACACTTTGTTAATGCCAAATGGAAAACGGAAAATGCGAAACTAAAAATCATATATCTATGCTAAAAATATCTTTTATATTTTTATGGCCCATAAACAATTATTTTATTTTATATTTTAATTGAAAAAGATATTTACTTAATTTTTTTGTGAGATTTTTAATTGTAAACAATGAAATAGTCAGAAAATTTAATAACATGCGCTTTACCCCATTTGCGCATAAATATCATGTCGCGGAAAATTAAACATCTGTATATCTCGATAACCCAAACTCCAATTTGAAAATTTATTTTTCCGTAAGACCAAATAGATGGTGCTCTACAACTTTGAAATTTGAAGTTTTTTTCTAGGACGCACTGTTAAGGCTGTATAGCTACGGGGTACATACTGCGGTTCCCATGGGCCACTCCATGGTTCAGTGTCAAATTTTTTAGTTATTCTGTTAATAGGAGCTAAGATAAATCCAATAAATCAAAAATCTCTAAAATCGGTTCAGCCGTTCTTGAGTTATAAGTGTCGTAACACAAACCCGACTTCCTTTTATATATATAGACTAGCGGAGATACCCGGCGTTGCCCGGGTTTTTTAGAGGTTTTTCTAATGTTTGTCTCTTTTTCTCCCGTTTCCTTTCCCACCTGCTTTCCCACTCCTGTTCGCTTTCCCGCTCCCGGTCGCTTTCCCGCTCCCGGTCGCTTTCCCGCTCCCGGTCGCTTTCCCGCTCCCGGTCGCTTTCCCGCTCCCGGTCGCTTTCCCGCTCTCGGTCGCTTTCCCGCTCCCGGTCGTTTTCCCGTTCCCGGTCGCTGTCCCGTTCCCGCTCACGTTTGCTCTCCCATTCCCGCTCACGCTTGCTTTTCCGTTCCCGCTCGCTGTCCGTTCCGGGTCGCTTTCCCGTTTCTATAATAGACAAACTAACCCACAAACATTCATATATATATATATATATATATATATATATATATATATATATATATATATATATATATATATATATATATATATATATATATATATATATATATATATATATATATATATATATATATATATATATATATATATATATATATATATATATATATATATATATATTGCGAATAAACTGTGGAATCAATAGCTTTTCGTTTAGGTGGCATAATTAATTCGATAGAAAGATTTCAAATTTGAAATTGTATTTTTTCAGCCAATTTTCAATATATGACGATGTTTTAAAGGAAATAGTTTTGTACTTTATATATATATATATATATATATATATTTATATATATATATATATGTAGTTCCCGCTCGCTCACCCGCTCCGCTCCGCTCATTTTGTGACGAATTTCAAATTTTTTTTTTATATTTGATTCCCCTTGACTCTCAAGGTTGTGTCAAAATTTCATTACGATCGGATGAATGGTGTAGCAATGCATAAAGGCCATTAACATACAAACATTCATTTTTATATATATAGATATATATTGTGGGACGTGTTGGTCTAGTGGTATAGACACCGGCTTTGAGATTCGAAAGACCTGGGTTCGATTCCCGGTCCGGGCACGTAATTTCCTTGAGCAAGAAACTAACTCACTAATTTGCATGTGCTCACGTCATCTCAGCGTTTCATCCTTAAGTGGTCAATAAATGAGTACCAACTTCGGTTGGGGGTTAATGTCCTTCATGCACTTGTGGAGCTATCAAGTAGTATGCGGGGCTGCCAGCGATGCCATAAAACACCTCATACGCCGTTAGTTTTATCTGCATGTTGCCAACATTGTAAAGAACTTAGCTTTTGCGTCCCGTTATTTTTTTGGAACGATACGATTTCTGAAATTTGTCTCGAATTAAACGATACGATACGAGACGCCTCGATCAAAATTTGGTTTCCAAGACTTCAAATATGGGGTGGAAAATAGGGTTATTTGGTTTTCAAAGTAACTGCTACTCAAAAACTGTAAATGCTACAAAAGTAAAATTAGTATTTTGTTTCTACTCTTAAAATAATGATATACGTGTTTCACAATTTTCTGAAAATTTGGTTTCCAGGACCTCAAATATGAAGTGGAAAAAGGGTTATTTGATTTTAAAATAACTGCTACTAAAAAACTGTAAGTGCTACAGAAGTGAAAATTAGTATTTTGAGGTTTTGTGCCGGTTAAAAGTAGATGAGTTTAGTTTATCACCGGACGGACGGGCCAAGCCGTTATTTTAGGGTCTTCATACGGCCCTGCCCAAACCTTAAATCAAGCTGGGACGGGCCGAGATTTTGAACCAAATATATAGACATTTTAGTGATTTTGGAATGTTCAGATGGGCCGGGCTAAACTTGAAGTCAAGGTGGGACGGGCCGAAGTTTTTCATCAATTAAATAGAACTTCTAGGCCAATAAAAACGGGCCGGGCCCATAATAGACGGGCCGTGCCAGGCCAGGAAATTCGGTTTTTGAAACGGACTGGGCCAAGTTGTCGACGGGCCGAGCCGAGACCTAAAAAATTGATCCGTGCAGTACTCTACTATGTATGCACGGTTCAAATTCTCTAATTTCCCGCAAGCAAATTTCATTGAACTTTGTCGCCCATATTGCATTCGAAATGCATTGGGTGGTTGGTTGTGTACTTACTTTGTTTTTTAGTGAGACTTTGGCTGAACGCGTCGACACTTTTTTACTCACTGAAAGCGTGTTTATTAATACTAGGCTACTTTTATTGATATTACGTCTAACTCTGCATGTATTGAAAACAAACTAACTGCTGTTTAATTAACTTTATTATTATAAGTTTGAGAAAGTGTTTTTTTCGATTTTAATATATAACGTTTTATTATTATAAAGTTTAAAATGAAGCTCTGAAGATGGTTAAATTAACCGAAACTGGCCATTGAGCTGGAAAAAATAAAGATTTTAAACCGTTGCTTGGTGTAGTTTCAGAAAAGAAAGATATTGTTGTTTTGCTAGGTTTATACAAGAAACTGTTGAATGCAAAATGGCGACAAAGTTTAATGAAACTTGCTTGCGGGATATATATATATATATATATATATATATATATATATATATATATATATATATATATATATATATATATATATATACATATACATAAATATATATATATATAAATGAATGTTTGTATATATGTATGTATATATGTATATATGTATATATGTATGTATGTATGTATATAGGTTTGTTATTTATGCATTGCAACACCATTCATCCGATCGTAATGAAATTTTCACACAACCTTGAGAGTCAAGGGAAATCAAATATAGAGAAAAAAAATTTGAAATCCGTCACAAAATAAGTGGAGCGGAGCGGGTGAGCGAGCGGGAACTATATATATATATATATATATATATATATATATATATATATATATATATATATATATATATATATATATATATATATATATATATATATATATATATATATATATATATATATATATATATATATATATATGTATGTGTGTATGTATGTATGTGTATGAGCATGTATGTGTGTTTGTGTGTCTGTGTGTGTGTTTATGTATGTATGTATGTATGTATGTATGTATGTATGTATGTATGTATGTATGTATGTATGTATGTATGTATGTATGTATGTATGTATGTATGCATGTATGTATGTATGTGTGTATGTATGTATGTGTATGTGCATGTATGTGTGTCCGTGTGTGTGTTTAAGTATGTATGTATGTATGTATGTGTTTTTTACAATATTTCGGCACTAATTGCTCATTAAAAGTATGTATGTGTATGTATGTATGTATGTATGTATGTATGTATGTATGTATGTATGTATGTATCTATGTATGTATGTATGTATCTAGAATCGGATCTAGGGGGTAAACTGAGAGCGAAAGTATGAGCGGGAAAGCGACAGGGAACGGATAAGGACCAGGAGCGGGAGTATGTATGTATCTATGTATGTATGTATGTATGTATGTATGTATGTATGTATGTATGTATGTATGTATGTATGTATGTATGTATGTATGTATGTAAGTATGTATGTATGTATGTATGTATGTATGTATGTATGTATGTATGTATGTATGTATGTATGTATGTATGAATGTATGTATGTATGTATGTAGAATCGGATCTAGGGGGAGGGAACTGAGAGCGTATGTTTGTAAGTATGTATGTATGTATGGATGAATGCATGTATGTATGTGCGTATGTATGTGTGTATGTATGTACGTGTATGTGCATGTATGTGTGTCTGTTGTGTGTTTATGTTTGTATGTATGTATGTATGTATGTATGTATGTATGTATGTATGTATGTAGGTATGTAAAGCGGAGAAAGAATACGGGAGTGAAAGAGACAAACATTAGAAAAACCCCTAAAAACCCCGGGCAAAGCCGGGTGCCCCCGCTAGTATATATATATATATATATATATATATATATATATATATATATATATATATATATATATATATATATATATATATATATATATATATATATATATATATATATATATATATATATATATATATATATATATATAAGTATACTAGCGGGTTGCCCGACGTTGCCTGAGGTTTTTCTGATGTTTGTCTCTCTCGCTCAGCTTTCCTTCCCCGCTTGTTATTCGGCTACCGCTTGCTTTCCCGTTTCGGGCCTCTTTCCCACTTCCTTTTCCGCTCCCGTTTGCCTTCCGTTCCCAGTCGCTTTTCGTTCCCGGTCGCTTTCCCGTTCCCGGACTCTTTCCCGTTCCCGCTCACGCTGGTTCTCCCGTTCCCGCTCACGCTTGTTTTCCCGTTCCCGCTTGCTCTCCCGTTCCCACTCACGATTGCTTTCCCGTTCCCACTCACGCTTGCTTTCCCGTTCCCACTCTTGCTTGCTCTACCGTTCCCGTCCTCGCTCATTTTCTCTTTTTCCTTCTTTCCTAACTTCTTTTAGCCCTTAAAACAAAGAATTGATTTGCTAAAACTGAATAAAACGTGCTTGAAGCCTTCAAACGTTGTTACCTAAACTATATATGAATTCTATTACGCAAATACATATTACCGCAACTATTAAAAATAAATAACCAAGATTCAGGAAATAACGTATTCGGTTGAATTTTAGGTGTAATAATGTACTTATATAAAATTGTTAATAAATTAATAAAAAAAATTTAAATTTTTCGTTAACATTTAATTCATAAAATTGAAAAAAAACTCCTCACTTTAGCAACCGAAACTATTCGGCTTAATATATAACAAAGATTTAGTAAATAACATATTCGGTTGAATTTTAGTTGTAATTTTTATTTATAAATAATATAACAAAAAATTACTATATTTTTGTTAACATTTATTTAATTAATAAGTCCGCGGTCTCCATTCTACCCACCCCGGCTCGTTTCAATACTAACAGATTATGCATTGTATATTCTCTGAAATAAGGCGATCCAGGTCGAATTTTTCAAAACCCTTTCTCAGTGAGTACCTAAAACTCAAGAGAAAGTTAGGTCCCAAATTTCATTACAATCCGTACAGTGGTTTTTGCGATTTCGTGATGAATCAGTGAGTCAGTGGTATTTGAGTTATATATATATATATATATATATATATATATATATATATATATATATATATATATATATATATATATACATATATATATA
Organism: Erpobdella octoculata; assembly: GCA_963978895.1. Classification (NCBI taxonomy): domain Eukaryota; kingdom Metazoa; phylum Annelida; class Clitellata; order Hirudinida; family Erpobdellidae; genus Erpobdella; species Erpobdella octoculata. The sequence goes on along the minus strand of OZ022244.1, from coordinate 7,044,339 downwards.
TATATATATATATATATATATATATATATATATATATATATATATATATATAAATGAATGTTTGTATATATGTATATATATATTCATGTCCTTTATGCATTGCTACACCATTCATCCGATTGTAATGAAATTTTCACACAACCTTGAGAGTCAAGGGGAATCAAATATAGAAAAAAAAAATTTTGAAATCCGTCACAAAATAAGCGGAGCGGAGCGGGTGAGCAAGCGGGAACTATATATATATATATATATATATATATATATATATATATATATATATATATATATATATATATATATATGTATGTGCGTATGTATGTATGTATGTATGTGTATGTGCTTGTATGTGTGTTTGTGTGTGTGTGTTTATGTATGTACTAGCGGAGATACCCTGCGTTGTCCGGGTTTTTTAGAGGTTTTTCTAATTTTTTATCTCTTTCTCTCCCGTTTTCCTTTCCCACCTGCTTTCCCACTCCTGTTCGCTTCCCCGTTTTTGGTCGTTTTCCCGCTGCCGGTCGCTTTCCCGCTCCCGGTCGTTTTCCCGTTCTCGGTCGCTGTCCCGTTCCTGCTCACGTTTGCTCTCCCACTCCCGCTCACGCTTGCTTTTCCGTTCCGGCCCGCTTTCCTGTTTCTATAATAGACAAACTAACCCACAAACATTCATATATATATATATATATATATATATATAGTCTTAGCAAATCTATTTTACGTTTTATAGGCTAACAGAAGTTATGAAAGAATGGAAAAGAGAAAATGAGCGTGAACGGGAACGGGAGAGCAACCGTGACCGGGAATGGGAGAGCAAGCATGACCGGGAACGGGAGAGCAAGCGGGAACGGGAAAGCGACCGGGAACGGGAAAGCGACCGGGAACGGGAAAGCGACCGGGAACAGGAAAGCGACCGGGAACGCGGAAAGCGACTTTAATCGGGAGAGCAAGCTTGGAAGGAAACGCGAGCATGAGAGAAAATCGATAACAAAACTTCTGAGCGGGAAAGCGACCGGGAGCTGGAAAACGACCGAGAGCGGAAAAGTGACCGGGAACGCGACGAAAACGGGAAAGTGGAGAAGGAAACGGGAGCGAGAGAGACAAACATTAGAAAAACCTCTAAAAACCCCGGGCAACGCCGGGTAACCCCGCTAGTATATATATATATATACATATATATATACACACACATATTTATATATATATATATTTATATATATATATATATATATATATATATATATATATATATATATATATATATATATATATTTATATATATATATATATATATATATATATATATATATATATATATATATATATATATATATATATATATATATTTATATATATATATATATATATATATATATATATATATATATATATATATATATATATATATATATATATATATATATATATATGAGCGATAACGGAAACGAACAGAAAAGCAACTGAGAACAAAAGAACAAGCAGGAAAACTACCGAAAACGGGACAGCAAGCAGGAACGGGAAATCGACCCGGAAAGCGACCGGGAACGGGAAAGCAAGCGGGGAAAGAAACGCGAGCGTGAGAGACAATCATTCTAAAAAAAACTCCAAAAACCCCGGGCAACCAGGTGACCAAGATCGAAAGAGCTAGCGGTAAAAAGAAAGTTACCGGGTACGGGAAAGCGATCGGAAGCGAGAAGGCGACCGGGAGCGGAAAAACGACCGGGAGCTGGAAAACGACATGGAGCGGGAAAGCGATCGGGAGCGAGAAAGCGACCGGAAGCGGGAAAGCGACCTGGAGCGGGAAAGCGACCAGGAACGGTAGAGAAAACAGGAAGGAGAAAACAAGCGGGGAAAGGAACGGGAGTGAGAGAAACAAACGTTAGCAAAACCTCTAAAAACCCCGGGCAGCGCCGGGTTTCCTGCTAGTAATAGATAAAAATCCATCCGGTTAAATATCATTTTATGTAATTGTTTTTGCTAGCTACGTAATTTAGTAACATTTTTGAGAGAATTTTTATAAATGAAAACAGTAAGAAAAAAAGATCGAGAGAAAGAGGGAGAAAAATGAAAGAAGAGACCGGCAGAGAGAAAGATTAAATATATTTCTCAGTTTAGGACGTTTTGGGGTGAGTCTGTCAAATGATAGACTGAGTTATTTTGCATCACAAAAAGTGACAACTATTCATTCTGGACAAACAAATTTTATTTCAGCAATCCAAAAATCAGCACGAAAGAATGAAATGGGTGACCTAAATGACGAGTTTATAACGCCTGCTTACATTGGTCAAGTCCTGAAAGTGGTCACAGTAACATGGACATTTTTGATTGCCTTGATTACATTTTACGCGTGCTCCCATTATGTTCGTTACTTTTGACCGGCCTTCACTTTTAAGGCTTCTTGTGGCATATTAACCGGTTCTTGACTTTGATTTTTATAGAAAAATTAAAAGGTTTTAAATTAATTGTTTTTTTTTAATTTATATTTTACATATATCGAGAGAACAAGTAAAGAAAAAAACGAGTTTTTTAACACAAACTTTAATTTCAATTACACTCGATTTAGAAATACGAAAGATGTTCAAATTAAGAGTTTTTTTTCAATTGAATCATATATTGTGATCTAATATAAAACAATGCTGAAAATTTCAGCTTCCTAGCTAGTCAAAAAACTGGTTAAATTTTACTTACAAGATTTGCGTACAGAGAAAGCCTTACACACACACACAAACAAAGATTGTAACCTAAATAAAAGTTTGTAAAAAAAACTAATCAAAGAAAAACAAAGACAAGGCAGTGCCCTAAGTAAGAAGTTTCCTCCCGCTTGTGGGCCCATTAGTGCCTGAGAACTTAGATTTTTTAATTTTTCAATATTATGTGGGTTTTGTGCTCTGCATAAGATATCTCAATTTAAAAATTTAAAACAGTACAGATTTTTTTTATTTTGAAAGTGCGTTTCAATTTTTGGAACGCTGAGCACGGAAGGGGAGGTGTCTTCTCATTAGCTGAAAAAGTACAATGATGACATTCTTTGTTGCAAAACACAAAAATGTGAATTTAACTTTTGTTAATAAAAAAATAATATTATGCAATAGGCCAAAGATCAAATACATTTTTAGTTTATTAGTTACTCAATGACTGTCACCGGTAAAACTTGTAAAATTAAAGTTTAAAACAATTCAAGTTAATCAATAATTATTATTGCTGTCTAAATAATGGAAAGAAGCCAAGCACCATTCATGGAGTCCAATGTTACAATTACTACATATATGTGTAGCTTTTTTTAAACACACTCCGCATCGTCAATGGTTCCCTCCGTGAGCAATCATATCGAGCTACTGGAAGAACGCGTTGATTTATATTTTGTATAACTACCGGGAACGAGTGCACGATTAACAGACAATCTGTTCATACCAACTAACAAAAATACAAAGCAGTCACAGAGCGCCTAAACTGCAGCTGATCCATTGGTGATCTTTTGCGTCTTCCAGTCATACGATAAAGCAGCTTGGCATTCTGCATTGCAACATCAGCACAGTACAAAAAAGGCCACCACTATTTTTTTTAAACGAATGCTTATTCTGTATGCTGCAACATTCTGGTCAATTCTATTTATTCAGTAGCGGATCCAGGAGGCCCGGGCCCCTCTTAAGAAATTTAAAAAAAAATTAAACACTGATTTTTTAATTAGCTTGCAATGTTATTCAGTTCGTCAGTATCCTGAGGTTTTATCTTCACTAAATTCACCTCTCGACCATCAATAGTTCTGATAATTGGCAGATATTTAAGAATTTCGGGCCTTTTCTGAACCAATTTAATACAACATATAATTCAAATATTATCTCAAAAAACATTTAGACTTTCACCGGCAGGTCCAGCAAAAAAGTTGAAAATGAGACGTTCCTTTTTCTAAATAAGTTTAGACGGCTAAACAACAAGTTCTTCAAACAGTAATCATTTGTAATATAAATAAAAGCTGTAAGTTCCGGGACGTCAATTTGGAGGGAGCAGAAAGGATATTCTCCTTTTGACTTTCAGTGGGCCCCCTGTCGTAGTTTTGGGTCCCCAAGAAATAGAAATGAGGCCCCAAAATTGGCTTAAGAAGTGTAAAGTTGAAGATTCAGAAGTTTGAACTTTTCTGTAAAGAAATGAACCACCAGTGTTTGGTTTATTTAAGGAAAGCGATATTTGATTTTCTAAAGTAAAATTTTATAATAAAACTTAGTTTTTTCCATACTGATTCGAAAATTTCTTTAATTTTCAATTGACACATATTTCACATATCAAGTATTTAAAAGAATGTGGTCAAGATTTTTCTATTTTATAGACTTATTATTATCAAAAAATTGCAAACACTTAGTAGCCGCCTAATTAAAAAAGTTTTTCATGGTTTATTCAATATTAGCTTTTAAGTGTCTGATGACTTAACTTTATGATGAAACAAGTATAGGAAAAACTTAGCGGTTCTGAATACAAAAAACAGAGTAAAAAAATGGATCAGTTAGACGTATGGAGTAAGACAACAAAATTGGATCCGTTTTTTCGGATAACCAACCCTGTCTCTTGACCATATCAGTTGACTACTGATGTCGGAACAATTCGTGCTACTTCCGAACATGAATTATTTCATAATGATGATGCTAATAAATTTCAAGCAAGCACTAAAAATCACAATATTGCTTCGACAAAGGTTTCTGTTGATAAACTTCAAACTTCCAACAAATATATTTTGGATACAAAAGGTTCACTCGATGATGATCAAAATAGTATCAAGTTTCATTTGGTTGAGTTTGTTTTACCAGTAAAAGATAATCCTGTTGACTGGGTAATTAATGATATCACAATTGAGTATTTGTTGAAAATTGAAATCAAACAAAATCAAAATGCTGATTTATCAAAATCTTGCAGACACTACTCCGACAAAACACGCGTTTTAAATAAAAGCGCGTTCACACGGCGATTAGTAAATGGCGAGGTCAGAGCTAGAGACTTTTTTGTATATTCACTTAGCCATAGAACAATTTTTTGTGCACCATGTCGGTTATTTGGAGGTTCAAGTTCCCTGGCTCAAGATGAATATTCGGATTGAAAAAATGTAACGAGTCGGATACGTTCTCATGAAAATTTTGCTGAACATAATGAATGTGAAATGACTTTGTTGCAATGAAGTAACAGCATTGGAGTTCAAATTTATATGAGTAGTCAGATCCATGAAATATATATATAATATATAATATATATATATATATATATATATAGTTTTTGGCTAATTGTAGTCTCGAACAGAGAGTTTTGTGCCGAAAGGTCGAGAATTTGGCTCGAAAAGTTGTTTCTGCCAAATGACGAGTTGTGTTCTTGGAGCGTGTCTCAAAGATATATATATATATATATATATATATATATATATATATATATATATATATATATATATACAAGCGGGGTACCCATACATAGAGGTGTGCTCAAAAGAGATGCAAAAATAGAAAACAAGAAGCGAAACAAACGCCAAAACAGAATATCTTCAAAGCAAAAGTAAACAACTATAAACATTAAAGTTGTAGAAAAATATTCAACGGAAAAGTCTCGTTGGCTGATTGAAACATTTATAATTATTTCGCTATGCGAAAATAAGCTTATGTTTTCTTTTTTTTTTCTTTTTCTTTTTTATTACTATTGAAGGTCACGAAAACATACCAGTTGCTATATTTCTGAAAATAAGTTGGTATAATTATCAATAAAATGTTTAGCCAAATGGCTCGTCATCTTATTAGTGACGCGTGGGAATCTCGTTAATCCATTCGTTAATCCGCTCTTTGGCGCTCTTGTAGCTGCCGGACGCGTCAGTTTATGTGGCACGTTTTTATCGAATTTAACCTCGGATAATACATTTTATTATCTTTCATTTGTCAGTTAAGCTTTTCTTTTACTAAAGTCGTTTAAATCGATATCTAGTTTGCTTATAATAACTTAATCTTCATACTTGAAGCTATTTATGCACCAGCCGTGCAAACGCTGCTTTCTGCTAATTACTGATTTTGTTTTGTTTTTATTTTTCTGCACTAATGGATTCTAATGGATTGCTGTTTAAGCTACTGATTTTTAGAAATTAGCTTCTGTATCAACTATTGCCGTTATAATTGTTGGCGTTATTTTCTTGAAAGAGCGCCATGGTTTCCTTGGTTCCAACTGCGTTGCTACGTCCAATCTCCGCACGTTATTCGTATACACGTGACCAGCTGCTGCAGGCTAGAAGAAGCCTCTGGTGTTCGCTTTCACCATCTACGATTTTCAACATATCTGAGCTTGGTTTGCGACGCCATCGTGGCTCTCGCGCCGGCAAATACAAACAGAGAAAAATTAAAATAATAAAAACGAGACGTAGTACCTGCCCGCGACTTATCGTTCCTGATGACAGACGCTCGGGCCCAAATCTCATTCGTCCACGCTTTCAAAGACACTCTAACCCCTCGATAAAAAAACTGAATCTTGAATCTCTTAACATCCGCTCCATTAACAACAAAGTCGATGCTGCACGTCAACTGTTGACCGATCATGACTTAGACATTCTAACACTGTGCGAAACGTGGCATGAAGACTCCGACTCAGTATGCATTCGTCGTTTAAAATCAGAGGGCCTCTCCGTCCTTGAATGTGCTTGCAAAATTGACGCAAAGTCAGACCGAAATCATACAAATTATGTTAACAATGGTGGCGTAGCGATTATAGCTCGCTCTAGAGTCAGACTGGTTAGACTACAACTGTGTTCACTAAATTCGAATATATTTGTCTTCAGTCATGAGCAACTCCTACATCGTCGTCGTGATCTGTCGTCCTGGTTCCAAAGAAGTGTGCACGATGTTTCATAAAGAGTTCGGTTTACTCCTAGAATATTTGACATCTTTCCAGTACCCAGTACTGATCACAGGTGACATCAACATACACATTGAACGTCAAAGCGACTTGCACACAATTCAACTGCAAAGCATACTGTCGTCGTTTGGTTTGGTTCAGCACGTTCATCAGCCACAGCCAACACACAAGATGGGTGGGACGATCGACATCATCGTTACTCGCTCTGCTGACGTTGTCTTCCAATTCAACACTTTTGAAACTGGCCTGTCAGATCACCTGCTGCTACAGTTCAACATCAATTTAGAATCGCCTGCCGCTTGCTACACCAAAGTTCTCTCACGACCCTGGCGTAAACTAGACCTCAACCAGTTTCGTATTGACCTACATCAGTCATTGAATACTGTGATGAAATAGGTACCAACATCCGTTGACGAAATGATCGGCGTTTTCGATAACATTACTCGGTCTGTACTGGATCAACATGTTCCTGAGAAAACTATTTCACGTCGTCGGCGATCCTCAGACGCATGGTTTGATGATGAATGTCGGCAACAAAAATGTTGCGTTCGTCGACTTGAGCGCCGTTTTAAACGAACTCTTAATGGCTTTCATCACTTCGATCGATACACAAGCTTAACGATTCCAAGCGCAGTCGGTTCTGGTGCCGATATATTGAGTCAAAAATAGGCAACCCACGTGAGATGTGGAAAACTATCGACCGACTCCTTGGCCGTCAGAAAGCGTCTGCACTGATTCTTGATTCGATCGATGCTGATTCGATAGCGACGTTCTTCAAAAAAAAGTCGATGACATTCGTGCTTCTACCGTTGATGCGGTGACCCAACTTACAGTATTGTTTCTTGCGGTAGCTCTTTTACAGGCTTTGAACGAACTAATATTAATTCCGTGGTTAAACTAATTAGCGCCGCACAAGCCGTGTCGTCACCAATCGATTCGCTGCCGATGTGGCTGTTGAAGGAATGTGCTGACGTAGTGGCCCCTTTCATCACGGACCTGTTCAACTGTTGATGTCTAGCGGTGTTGTCCCGGCCACCTTCAAAACAGTCATTGTGACACCGATTCTTAAAAAGACCGACCTGGACGAGTCTGACCCGAGAAATTACCGGCCAATCTCCAACTTGGCCACACTGGGAAAACTTCTCGAACGCGTAGTTGCTGGTCAACTTACATCTTATCTAAATCTCAACAAGTTATTTCCGGAGCTTCAGTCTGCCTACCGCCAATATCGCTTAACCGAAAGTGCACTCGTAAAAGTTGTCAATGACATTATCCTAGCTATTGACTCTGGCGACATTGCGTTACTGTCGTTTTTAGACCTCTCATCGGCATTCGACACGGTCGATCATGATATACTGCTGGAGAGACTTAAGCTATCGTCTGGCATCTAATCAACGCCTTTATCCTGGATAAAATCATATTTGTCAGAACGATCTTACACTGTCAGTTTTTGCGGTGCTATGTCACAAGTTGACACTGTCTATTGTGGTGTATCACAAGGATCTGTTCTTGGGCCACTACTTTTCATTTTATATACTGCTGACATTGAAAAAATAATTCAGTCATTTGGCTTATCTGTACATTTATACGCCGATGACACTCAACAGTACTGTAGCAGCAGACCGGTTGATGCAGCCACCCTTAAAAAAAAACTGCTGAGTCGGTACAACAGGTGGCACAGTGGATGGCCTCCAACTGAATGCTGGCAAAACTGAATGAATGTGGTGTGCCACGACGCGTCGACAGCTCATCTTTAGTGCTGCCCAATTGACCTAGGTGGTTCAACTGTCACTCCAGCCGTTATGGTGCGGGACCTTGGTGTGCTGCTCAGCTCAGACAAGTCCATGACTGGTCACGTGGGCAAGGTGGTCGAAGAGTGCTATTACAAGCTGCGACAACTCAAGACATGCAGACGATGCATACCAGTATCGGTTGCGTTGTCACTGGTTAATAGCTTTGTTGTCTCAAAAATCGACTATTGCAACGCTCTGTCCGCTGATCAACCTGACTATGTCCTCTGTCGCTTTCAGTCAGTACTCAACACTGCAGCGAGACTTGTTTTTGGTCTGAATAAATTTGACCAAATCTCAGATATCATGCGTGACAAACTTCATTGGTAAAGGGCTCGAGAGCGTGTCGAATTTAAACTGTGTCTGCTGGTTTTCAAGGCCATGCATGGACTCGCGCCTGAATACATCACGTCAATGTACTTGCCCGTCAGTTCAGTTGAATCCCGTCGGCGATTGCGTTCTGCGACCGCTGGAGACCTGGTCGTGCCTGCGACGACTACCAAGTTTGGACAACGGGCCTTTTCTGTCGCTGCTATTAAAGCATGGAACTGTCTTCCCATATCTATTCGTTTATCTTGTTCTGTTGAGGCTTTTAAAAAAGCTCTTAAAACTCATCTGTTCATTAAGTCTTATAACTAAACTTTTTTTTATTTTATTTTTGTTGGTGTTTATCCGAGGTTTTTGACGTTTTGTACAGCGCTCTTATGATGACTATTTCATTGTACTGCACTATATAAATTATCCTTGTTATTATTATTATTATTCATGCGCGTCACTAATTAGATGACGAGGCATTTGGCTATTTAACGTTTTATTAAAGCGACATAACACATTTTAGGGTTCATCAGTACCCTAGCGACTGAAAATCGTACAACGATTCATTAAATCATCATCAACAATTGATAATTGAAAATAATCAAATAGTTAATACATGAAAAAATTAATAGAGTAAGCAGTAGTAGAAGGAATGTTATTTCAGGAAGTTTCTTGGTTTTCGAGTGGTATTGTTCTTAAATTCTGGCAGATATTGTATGAACCTTTCAAGACATGAATAGTCATCCATTTTATTGTTGTTTTATTCAGGCCTTATTCTAAGAGGTCAAAATAAGAGATTGAAGAGATTGCCCCTCTTCAGTTCCAAATGGCACCAGAGAACTTAATATTTGAAACGCGGGTATTTGGATTTGCATTGTGATTTATTATCCAGTTTTTGATGTCAATGTTGTTGTATTTCTGAGTTTTAGATTTGTGGTCGTAGTTTAAATCTGCTAAATCTGATGAAATGGAGACGTCTGTGCACAGTCCCATGGAGTCTTTCCAAGCTATGATATCAGGGATTCGTATGCCTTTTTTAGTTGGAATTCGCGGTTCTATTTCGGTTGAAAAGCCTAATTTCTTCAATGGTTTAGCTATTGATTTTACAACAGAGTTATGTCTATGAATTCTTGCTCCATTAGATTTTGGACAAGATTGGATAATATGAGTTAGGGATTCTGTAGTGCATCCGCAGTCACATTTCAGTGAAGCACTGTTATCCTTTAAAGATCTTGCTGCTCGTACTTTATTGTAAAGTGATGCAGTCGTTACTTGCAGACATTTAATGTATTCTGATCCTGTTAAATTTATCAGAGGAAGGTTGTTGTTTTGCGGTACCAGTAGATGTTGCTTGAGACCTATCCCATCTACTGATATGTGTAGTCTATTACATTGTAGTTTTATGTAGTCGGTTTTAGTGATGCAGGTAGGATGCATAAGAGATTGACAGTTGGTCAAGTTATTGATTTCTTTTAAAGTATAGTTGTTGGAATTGAGAATGTCGTGAAGAACGGCGTTTTTTTCCATTGATGTTTTGAAGAGTTTGGTTAACCTCTGGGCTTTTAGTCAAATAATTGTAGGGTGTATTTCAAGGATTCCTAGACCGCCAAATTTGACTGGGCAGTTGAGGTATGCTGATGGAGTGTCAGTAGGTAGGTGAAGAAATTTTCGGATATTTTTGCTAATTGTCTTATCTATTTTAATAAAACCGGTTGAAGAGTAGTTGTCGAGGGTGAGCGGAAAGAGCAGTTGTAGAATTAGGTGATTTTTAGCTATGTATAGCCTCTGTTGTGGTTTTAGTGGTGCTTGTTTCAAGTTGTTGAACATTATTGAAAATAGTCTTAGAATTTTTTTCCGGTCCAGCCTTAATGCCTAAGTATTTATAGTACGTTGTGATAGATAAAGTAGATATGGTTTCGTTGTTAACGGAGAGAAAATGCCTGGGGTCTAACCACCATTTCTTTTTATGCTTATCGGCATTATTTGCTTGGGAACAGCATTTAGAGATGTTGATATCCATTCCGCATAAATTGAATTCATGGTTAAGACTGTTCAGTTGTTCTTGCAAATGGTTTTTGGTATTAGCGAAGAGGACCAAATCGTCTGCAAAGGCCATGTGTGTGATTTGAGGTGATGGTAGAACCTTTTTGAGAATGAAATGTTGATGCAATCATATCTACTACAGTGTTGAATAGTATTGTTGATAGCGGGTCTCCTTGTCTAACACCTCTGGTGGATAGAACAGGTTCACTGTACAGATTTTGAGACTGAAGTGTTGTAGAGTTATTAGTGTAGAGATTGGTTATGTAATCTATAAAAGTGTTAGAAGCGCCCATTCTTTTAATAGCTCTTATTATGCTTTGATGGGAAACACTATCGAAAGCTTTGGCTATGTCTAGAAACACAGTATAAAGAGGTTTGGGTTTGGATTTAGCAGGGGCATTTAGCGTTTTGAGAATGTGGATATTTGCAAACAATCCATCACCTTTTCTGAATGCTTTTTGACGGGATGAAATTGGCCAGGTATATTCATATCTTTTTGCCAGAATATGATGAACAATTCTGGCAAACATTGTACAAATGGTTATCGGTCTGTATTGTCTGGGACTAGTAGGATTGTCGGTTTTCGGTATGAGAATTTTTCTGCTGTTTTTGAACTGTGTTGGTGGAGTTGAGGACAAGAACCATAGGTTGAATCGGGGTAGTAATAAGGTAATTGGAAGGTTTACATTATCTCTTTTTGTAATACCGTCAGGTTCGGCCGCACCATCTTTAACATTTATTTAACACATTTTGGATTTCAGACTCATTGATGTGTAGTCCCACTTTTTCTTGTTCTTGTAATGGTTGATCGGCCTTAAGTCCGGAATAGACGGTGTTTCGAGTATGTTCCTCCAGAATGGAAATAACTTTACATCTGTTTGTTTGTTTCGTTAGATGCTGCGTTTTTCCATTCACCCGATAGTATTAATTTTGCAGTTGACGATTTATTAGTTCTCCATTTACGTTGTACAAAAGCATATTCCATTCTCCTGATGACTTTCTTACTATTTGGGTGTTCTGGTATCGTGTAACATTTAGTATTGTTTTTTGTATGGTTTGGTTTGCTTGTGCAATTTTGGTTCTGTTTATCGATGAGATGCTGTTGCTTTAGTCTTATTTTAGATTTGCGTTTACTATTTAAAAGTGTGATGAGATTTCTGAAGTCTTCGTCTATATTCTGTTGGAGTAGATTTTGATTTATTTTTAATGAAGTTCTATCTTGGAGTATTGTGTCAATCGGTTGCTTGAAAATGTTTGAAAAGTAGTTGCCCCAACTTATTGATATTTTAGAATTTGATGGCGTGAAGCTAGATGTTTGAACAGAGCAGTTTGATAATCTTTTGGCGCTTACTGAAGTTGGGTTTTTTATTGTTGGTGAATCTAACATTGTGGTTTCATCATGAAATTGGTTCATACTAATCCTTTCATTTATTTGTTCTAGTTCTGTATGTGTATTTTGATCAATTAAAGGTTCAGTTATATTCTGCGCGTCAAGCGGATACCATAGTTTCTCCTCTTTTAAATATTTCCTTCGATCAATTATCTGTTTTGCTGTGAACATAGGTAAAATTGCTTGGCATCTTTTGGCATAGGCTAGAAGGTTGGGACAAGTTCTATCAGTGAAGCAGTTCATTAATTGTTGGTCCTTCGTTGGGGACCAATTAGTTTTTCTTTTGTCGTGAGTTAGAGCTAGTTCTAAGTAGTATTTTTCTGGATGCGTTTGTCTTCTATGTAGTGACAGAGCCGCCTGGTTTAAATAAAGTTCCTGACATACCTCGCAGGAAAAGTTTGGCTGTGTCGAATTATTAATGTCTTACTGAGAGTTATGAATTAAATCATGTAGACATTTGTTGTATGTTTTCCATTTTCGATACAATGTTACTTGTTGTTGGTTGATGTTAGTTGATTCAGTTATCAATCTGTTGATATTGATAATATTAGAGTTAGGAGATCTAAATTTTCTTATTTCAATTTCAGCTAGTGCTATTGTTCTATAGATATTGTTCAGGATAGGCGCTTGTGGGTAAAATTCTTGTTGGTTCGGTGATTTTGTGATTGCAGATGTAGGATGGTGTTTATGGTCGTTTTCAAGCAGACGGCTATCATTGAGAGGTTGTAGCGTCATTTGTACTTGTTGGTTAGAAAATAGATCAGCTAATATATTTAAATAGGTCAGTTTCCGTCTAAGGCCTTTAATACTCATTAAAGTTCTATTCTTAATTTTTTTATGCAGTTCTTTGTTGATATCAATTATTTTAAGATTTCTTAGGTTTAACTTGCTTAGGGCCAGTAGCGTCATTTCTTCTCTTGTCCTTTGAGGTGCCATGATAATCTTGGATAGCGAAAGGATTCGTTGACAGGTACTAGATGTAATAAACGATATGATACACAGATGCAAACAAAATCAATATGGGTGAAATATAGGCACTTAAATGTACTGAAAACACTTGTATTTAAGATTGGTTTTAAATTGCGAAAAGAAACGTAACAACACTAAATGTAGAAATCCGAAGTAGTTGAACCCGAAGAAATATTATTATTAAAGTATTAGTACACAAAAATCGAATGATAATGAATGACAAACTTATAGAATAATTAAGATGATATTAAATTTAAACCGACTTTTAGAACGATAATTATTCAAGATTGAAATTCCCAAATTGCACACTAAGATATGAAACGCGAAAACACTAAGAAAAAGAAACTGAAGTGATATGACTTGTAAAATTATTTTAACTAATGATAAGAGATTATAAAATAACCAAAATTAGTATTAACTTATAAATATGCGGTTTAATTGAAGCACCGATGCCCAATTATTTATTAAATACTATCAATAAAATTATAAAATTTTTGAATTAAGATAAATAAAATTAAATTTATTTCAAATAATTATTTAAACAAAATAATTTAGTAAAGTGCAATTGAAATTGATAATACAAAATTACTATGAGATGAATGTAGTGAATATGGTGGTCGGTTAAACAAAATGGCTATAAGATGAGCATTGTGAATATGGTGGTCGGATAAACGTATATGAAAACCTTAAGTAACACTATCTATTAAATTAAAGAATTTTTATTTTTTGAATAAAGCTAAACAAACGTTTATAAACAAAATGAGATGGAATTGATAATTAAAATTACTTTTGTAAAATGCAATTAAAAGTTGAAATGAATTCGATAGAGAAAAAAAAGAAGAAAATGGCTATAAAATGAATAAAGAAGGCTTATTGCGCTCTTGGTTGAAAGGGCTTCTCTAATTGGTTGAAGCGTGCCTTCTGATTGGCCAAGTACTGAATTAAATGTTGTGCATAGAATTAGTAATGAGATTTTCGATAAAAGCAAATCAATTCTTCAGTGAGATCGAACAAATATTCTTTAGTATGAAGAGAATTAGAATGCATTCAACGTTACGGGACTTCAAATTGTTGATGATGATTCTTCTTTCGTTGACGGTAGATGGTCCTGTCGAAAAATTCAAGCTAGCTGTGGTCGGATTGTTTAATCAGAAATTCTAAAATCTTTTCCTTTCGAGTTTTGTTTCCAGGTATTTTGTGAATAACTCGCCGATAAATCGGCTCCTGGCCAGAACGCAATTACAACCTGCAAAACGAACTAGCTTTTAATTTATATTGAAATTTATAAAATTTATTATTTTACAACACGCAAAATATTATTTTTGATTAATTTATTTTCGATTTTCAGTTAATTTTGGTTTTTAAACTAGTTTTAATAGTTTGAATCGGTTTTAATAGTTTTAAACGGAGCGTTATGCTATGCGGCGGCAGGGTTGAGCGCTCATGAGTCATAGTTACTCCCGCCGTTTACCCGCGCTTTTTTGAATTTCTTGACGTTGACATTCAGAGCACTGGGCAGAAATCACATTGCGTCAACACCGTGCATCGGCCATCGGAATGCTTTGTTTTAATTAGACAGTCGGATTCCCCAGGTCCGCAAGCAGTTCTAAGTCAGCTGTTAGACGCCGGCCGAAGCAAAAAGCGGCGGCCCTACCACCGTCACCGGAAAGACAACAGCCGCCCGTTTCCTCGTGGAACGAGCATATGGCCGACTAAGAGCCGGCTAGACAGCAAGGTTGAAACCACATCTGCGCAGCTGCAGCCTTCCACGGGCAGGACCTGGCAACGTTCCGGGCTTAATCCGAGAAAGTATCAAGCGATAATATGTACAACTATAAAAAGTATTTTTATTAATATATACATACATTCATTTATAGAACTTATATATGAACAATATTTTATATAATTCTAGATATGGGCATAGAGACTTATAGTTTGCGCCCATCATTTTCTTTATGTTATGTTATGAATGGATTAACGAGAGTACTTGGTCTAAATCCAAATCTGCTGCCGCCAACCTTATTCTTCAAAACTCTTGGCACAACGTCAACACCCAGCCACAAAAACCAGACCCTGAATTATTCACTTTTTGGTAGAATTTGTTTGAAACAGAATCAACGGTCGACGAGAGACAAGATAACCCTCCCTCCCACAAAACCAAAAAGACTAATAGATGAACCTATCTCTCTTGGTGAAATAACTGAAGCAATAAACAAAAATAAAAAACGGTGCGGCGGGCGTTGATAGAATTACCAAGCCCCACATTAAAAAAATCCCTATTAAAAATCTTTTACACAGGTTCGATCTATGGTTTTTCTTGGGCTGCCCTCCTACACAATTCAAATCTAGCCGAACTGTTTTGATTCCCAAATGTACCAACCCAACACATCCCGGAGAGTATAGGCCAATCACAATTTCAAGCTTCCTTGCAAGATTGTTCCATCACATCTTAGCGAAACGATGTGAAAATGAATGGACAATATCGCCTCACCAAAAAGCGTTTCGAAAACAAGATGGTTTATTTGCAAATATCTTTATCATGAAAAATATTTGTAAACTCTCTAAAGAAAAACTCCAACCATTTCATCTTCTGTATATCGATGTCTCAAAAGCTTTTGATAGTCTATCCCATCAAAGTCTAATCGGATCCATTCATCGTATGGGAGCGTCGGACATATTTTGTAACTATATTACGTCTTTGTACAAAAACTAAACAACCTCTCTACAAATACATTACCACTTAAGCAAACCCGTTAGAATCCTCCAAGGTGTTAGACAGGGCGACCCTCTCTCTCCTATAATCTTCAACTCTTGTATAGACATGATCTGCGCAGAAATACCGAAACATATGGGATCCGATCTAACTAATCCAAAAATTAGCCATCTTGCGAATGCTGACGATTTAGTTCTAGTTTCTAATTGTAAAAAACAACTCTCAGAAATGTCATCAACATTAACCAATTCCCTTTTAAAATGCGGCCTCAAAATTAATGATATAAAGTGTACGACGCAATCAATCAATACTAACAAACACAAAAAACCTGGTGGTGCGATCCCAGACCTTTCCTGCTCTTAAACAACTTACTCGCTCCCGCACTCTCAATAGCAACTCATTGTAAATACCTAGGTATTCAATCTGGTCCAGGGAAACATACGAAATCTGTACACAACAATATCATAACCTCCTTAACCAGCATTACAAAAGCACCACTGAAACCGTTCCAAAGGTTATACATCCTTAAAGTTCATCTGATCCCTTCACTACTACACTTGCTCACTCTAGATACAACTTTAAATAGAATACATTTTCCGAACCAAACATAATCAAAACCTACATATAACCTACCACCGACATGATAAAAACATCAAATAACTTATTCAAATTCAACCCATGATATCTAGAATTGAACATGATTTCTAACTAGTATATTTATTAGCTTATAGTGCTTCATTTGTGTATCATATGTTGAAGCGAAAACAGTTAAATGTGTACCGTTGAAGTTACAATGGCTTCTGCTTCATTCTCACCATATTTACGTGTTGTTAAAGATAATATAATTTTTGTACCATTAACCTGTACGATCATAATTGCTTACCTATACGATTGTTAAACTTTCACGACTTTGATGTTGATGTTAAGAGTTTTTTAGGGTTCTCAGGTAAAAAACCCTATAAAGTTTTATTATTTAAATAAAACTATCTAGCCAAATGACTCGTCATCTAATTAGTGACGCGCATGAATGGATTAACGAGATTCCCACTGTCCCTATCTACTATCTAGCAAAACCACAGCCAAGGGAACGGCTTGGCAGAATTAGCGGGGAAAGAAGACCTTGTTGAGCTTGACTCTAGTCCGACTTTGTGAAGAGACCTGAGAGGTGTAGCATAAGTGAGAGCTCTCTCGGGGGAAAAAGTAAAATACCACTACTTTTATCGTTTCTTTACTTATTCCGTGGAACGGAGAGAGGGCCGTTCGTGGTCCGACCTTCTGGTAACAAGCGCCTCGGCCTTTGCGCTCGGAAAACAGTGTCAGGCGGGGAGTTTGACTGGGGCGGTACATCTGTCAAAAGGTAACGTAGGTGTCCTAAGGCGAGCTCAGCGAGAACGGAAACCTCGCGTAGAGCAAAAGGGCAAAAACTCGCTTGATTTTGATTTTCAGTACGACTACAAACCGTGAAAGCGTGGCCTATCGATCCTTTTCACTTTAAGAGCTTTAAGCAAGGGAACGTGAGCTGGGTTTAGACCGTCGTGAGACAGGTTAGTTTTACCCTACTAATGACCGGTTGTCGAAATGGTAATCCTTCAGTAGTACGAGAGGAACCGTAGGTTCAGACATTTGGTTTAAGAGCATGGCTGATAATAATATTTGATTAAATAATTTTTAAAAGTGTTAATTCTTAAAGAATAAGACTTGAATCGGAAACTTTAAAAGTATAAATTTCTAAAGCCTCAAGAACTACTCCGCTATATTGTCTACCTAATTCCAGGCGCGGTCCTACCATTGGGGATGCTGGGGATGCATCCACCACCAGCCTCAGAGCTCAATTTTTTCAATGAATAAATAAAATCAAACGAGTTACCAAGCAACCCCCTCCAAACACCAACTATCTATCTAACCTAGATAGTTATAAAATATGAAGAAATCTGTGGGCATCAGCAATGCGCAATTAATATTTCATTACTATACCTAAAGCACGCTCCACATCGAAAAACTTGAGTTGACGCAACCCGATAAAATCTGACACGTCCAGTGCGATCGGAGTTTGTAGATGTGGCATAGCCTTGCGACTCCGCACGCCTGGATTTTGACCCAGTCGCATGTATTTCCCCGTTTAATACATGAGACTGAGTTTTATCAAGCTTGCCGAGTGCCAACGAATCAGCGTTAAGAACTTTCTTGAAGAAAAGTACTTGTCTTTAAAAAAAAAAACTGTTAAATAATAAAAATTAAAATTGAAAAAATAATTTAAATTAAAAAAATTAATAATTTATTATTTCGATATACAAACACTATAGATAATATAGATGAGGCCATAGATATGTCTATGGATGAAGCATATGAAGCAGCCATTTTCAACCTTTCACCTGACATACTTTCTCGTAATTGGTTGGGGTAAAAACTGGGTCAAAATGTAAAATACACGTGATTACAACGTGCCGGTCGTGTCGGGTGTGTGCGTGACTAGTTCACATCGACCGATTTGATCTGATTTTCCTGTGTTATGTTGTCGGGTCGTATCTAGTTTGTCGATGTGGAGCGTGCTTAAGTAAGATATGCTTGACCAGCCGAAGGCGATTATGTCCTGCCAACCGCAGCTTATAAATGAGGATATCCAGTTAAGGCAATTCTTATTCGGTTTTCAGTTGTTTTCGGGGTTTCTATTCTTCGTTGTTCGCTGGTGTTAATCGTTTAAAAAAATAAAGAAAATTGAATTTGTGCGAGTTTATACCACTAGTTTTTCCACATATATTAAAAAAAAGGAAAAACACTCACTGTTTTCTGTGAAGTCTAAAGGTAATAAAATACTTAATTTCATAGATCAACTGACCAAACTCTAATTATTATGTTGAAGATGTCAAGCAAATATATTGAACCTTCAGCAAAAAAATCGCTGCAGCAATTTCATTAAGATTACGTAATTCTTTAAATCGGCACCCACTGAGCATTGAGAATGCAAAATTTCTAGCCAAACTTAAAACCCTGAACAACAAGATTGTTTTTTATCTAATCGTTCTTTTGAATTCTCGACGAACGAAAATACATTTGAGTCGAACTTCACCAACAAAACTGTCAAATTTTTGTTTCCAACCTAACACTCTTTGAATATTGCATTTGCGTTTACTGAGGTTGAAGGAGAGTGCATGTTCGTCACTCTATAGATATTAAACAAGTTAAAATTAGGCTATCTTTTTAATAAGTTTTTTTGTTGATGAACTGCACGCCTATGCGAAAAAATTGTTTTTTTTTATTAGGGCACGATATCAATGTTATTTTGTATTGTATTTGCATGAATATTTCTTATGTTCAAAAACTCAATTTTCTTACAACACACCCATATATATATATATATATATATATATATATATATATATATATATATATATATATATATATATATATATATATATATATATATATATATATATATATATATATATATATATATATATATATATATATATATATATATATATATATATATATATATATATATATATATATATATATATATATATATATATATATATATATATATATATATATATATATATATATATATATATATATATATATACGCGGAAAAGCGACCGGGAACGCGACGGGAACGGGAAAGCGGAGAAGGAAACGGGAGCGAGAGAGACAAACATTAGAAAAACCTCTAAAATCCCCGGGCAACGCCGGGTGCCCCCGCTAGTTATTAATAAATTGATAGTTATTAAAGATTGAACTTCTTCAATTGTAACGACTGACGCTATAGGCTACAAAGCAGACGCCGAAGCCGATGCCAGCCAATCAGAAGGCTTGAAAGAAATCTATTAAACTAATCAAAGAAACCTATTTATTTTGCGCGTATTAACACTTTTCTTCATCTTATCGTCATTTTGTCTTTATCAATATCACTCTTCTTTCGATTTTCAATTTTAGTTTTTTAGTATTAATAATTATAAACTTTATTTCGTGTTATAAGATTAACGTTTAAATCATATCTTTAATAAACATTCTTTTAATATGGGTCCTATCACTTCAGCTTATTACTTTTAGTAATTTTACGAACTCCGCCTCGCTAATTGCGAGCCAGTCCCAAGCCTGGAGAAAGGAGGAGGGAAAAGTAAAAAGGATCAAATTCTGATCCACGACAGGAAGTACTTAAGTGCTTCCTACATGCAGCCAGTAGAGTCTTAAAACACCTGGTGTAAAGGACTATAAACTAATATAAAAAAATGATTTCACGTTCATATTTCTTAAAATTTCTTATTAATCCACATTATTCTCAATTTTTAATTTCTATTTATAAAACTCTATTTATTTATATAACCATAATTATTTATTATTAAATGTTAATAAATATTTTTTAATAAATGTTAATAAATGTTTCTTTATTAAATGTTATTAAATATTTTATTATTAAATGTTATTAAATTTCTGCTTATATGTATTAAACTAATTGCATTTTAGCGTCTTATTTGTTTGAAAAGGTTCTTTATTCTCTCATTTTGTTTGCTGTAATTATTAAAATAATAATTTACTAGATTTTGCCTAAATAATAAACTTCAGCTTATTACTTTTAGTTTTCACGTTCATATCTCAGTCACTGATATTTTCTTTCCCACTTTCATTCATTTATTATTTATTAATAATTATCTTTGATGGTTATGTTTTCCCGCAGTCATCAAAACAGCGCAAGTCTTGCCACTCTTAAAAAAACCCCATTTTGATACCTCTGACCCAGGTCACTTTCGCCCCATTTCCAACCTTTCTACCATCTCTAAAATCATTGAACGTGCTGCTCTAAAGCAACTCCAACCTCATATTATTTCCAACCCCAATTACTCTCCTTTCCAATCAGCGTACCGATGCACCTTTTCCACTGAAACTGCCTTACTACACATCTTTGATCATGTCTTCCACTCTTGCGGCTCAAAAAAAGCCACTATAATTGATGGACTTGACCTGTCTGCTGCCTTCGACATCATTAATTATTCTATCCTACTCCAACGACTAAAAGATGACTTTGGCATCAACGGCTTAGCCATCTCCTGGTTAACATCTTACCTCACTGGTCGCTCACTATTTGTTAAACTTGGAGATCACTCATCTCCTACTGTTCAGCTCACCCATGGTGTCCTTCAGGGTTCCGTCCTAGGGCCACTCTTATTTACCTCCTATATATCTCCTATAGCCAATTTATTATCCTCCCACAATGTTGCTTACCACCAGTACGCCGATGACACACAACTTTTCATACTTATCAGCCCCAAAGATCCCACTGATCTCTCTTCTAGAATCAATAGACTTACTTCATACATACAGGCTATAGAAATATGGTTCTTACATAACAATCTCCAGTTCAACACATCAAAAACCAAAGTATCCATCTTAGGCTCACACCATCTTATCAATTCGCTCTCTCATATCAAATCAATCAATCTTGACCATGATCCCGTTCATCTTTCACCAACCCTGATAATACTTCTAGATAATAAACTAACATTTTCTAATTACATCACTAGCGCCATCAAGTCTTGCAACCACCACCTGAGGGCCATACGCCACATCAGGCCATTTCTCACCATGGAGCTAGCTTCTACGCTTGTACGTTGCCTTCTCTTGTCAAGAATTGATTACTGTAATTCTCTCCTTCACAATATCACACAGCAACAGTGCAGCCAGCTTCAGCGAACCATGAATAGGGCAGTCGGAATCGTCCTGAACGTCGATAATTCAAAAGGCATACGTCACCAATCCTCTGTCAAAAACCTCATCCGTCTTCACTGGTTACCTATCACTCTCCGCATTTCATTCAAGATCACTCTCCTCACTCACAAAACACTCATTACTTCACCACCCCCATATCTGCGCAACCTACTAGAAATCAGGAAAACTGGCAGATGTCTCCGCTCGTCTGCAGCCCTTCTCTTCCAGCAACATCACACCTCTAACAAAATTTCAATACGTGCCTTCCGTCATGCAGCACCGTGTGTGTGGAATTCACTCCCTCCTGACATAAGAGTTACTGAGCCGACGGAACATTTCAAGAAAAACTTAAAAACTCATTATTTTAAAATATTTTCGGGGACTTTCGAAAGGGCCTCAGCTAATCTTGGCGCTATATAAATACACCTATTATTATTATTATTATTATTATTATTATTATTATTATTATTATTATTATTATTATTATTATTATTATTATTATTATTATTTGAACTTTCAATTTACTCTTATTGAATTTATCTACTTCTGCGTATCTTACTTTCTATTACATCTATCATCTACCGATTAATACACTTGCTACCATGCACTTGATACGATAATCCATTCATTTCTTTCAAGCGTACATTTATTTTTTTTCCTTACATGTAAATCTTTCACTCTCGCCTAATCATTCACCGCCATCAAAACTGTAACTATGCCTCCACACTGGACACTTGAGGAGCTTACGCTACTCGCCCAAGCAGAAGTGGAACTAAGAATTCTTAATGTCGTCGACGTGAACATTGAATTATATAAGAAATTCAACACTCGTTCTTTCATGAGCATAAAAAGCATCCGAAGAGCCATTATAAAAAAAATTGTTTCTAAACTAATTGCCGACCGGGCACTTACATATACTTCACAGCCCTCCAAACCCAACAGTCTTGATGATCCTATTGCTTCAACAACGGTTAAGACACAATCCATAACCCCCGATCGTCAGACAACTTAAATACATTTTGTTAATTTAACTTTCCTTTTTTTTTTAACTAAGTTTGCTCAGTGTTTAACGGGAATACACAATTTAAGGAGGCGTAGACGCTACGCTAAACTTTGCATTTGTGTAGTGCTAATATTTAAACATTAATACCCCGCGTTTGATATTGAAGGGCAACGAATACAAAATATACCTTTAAAATGATGTTCATCAGCTTTCTGTAAAACACGAGCAGTTGCTCTGCTTTTGTCAATAATTTGATCCAGTTTCATTTGCATGAGTTAGAGACATTTTTATTATTCTATTACAGCGGATGAATTCACAACTTTCAATTCTTTTTCTGCGATTCTGGCAATGGCAAAGAAAAAGTATCTACAAGAAAAATAAAGCATGAAGCTGTTTATATCTATTTTAATTAAACAAAACATACTTTTAGAGTTGTTTCAAAAATTTAGCAGCCAGCCCAATAGCTTCAATAGTTTCTTAGCATAACATTAAGCTTTTTTATGATGCGTTTGATTTTTTTCTTTAGAGCTCACCGATATATATATATATATATATATATATATATATATATATATATATATATATATATAGTGTCGTTTGGTAACGAAGTAAAAGTAACGCTTAAGTAACTATTTGAGGCGTTACTTGATATATATATATATATATGTATGTATATATATATATATATATATATATATATATATATATATATATACATATATATATATATATACATATATATATATATATATACACATATATATATATATACATATATATATATATATATATATATATATATATATATATATATATATATATATATATATATATATATATATATATATATATATATATATATATATATATATATATATATATATATATATATTTATTTATATAGTTCCCGCTCGCTCACCCGCTCCGCTCTGCTCATTTTGTGACGGATTTCAAAATTTTTTTCTCTATATTTGATTTCCCTTGACTCTCAAAGTTGTGTGAAAATTTCATTACGATCGGATGAATGGTGTAGCAATGCATGAATCTATATATATATATATATATAAATTAATGTTTGTATATATGTATGTATGTATGTATATATATAAGTATGTTATTTATGCATTGCTACACCATTCACCCGATCGTAATGAAATTTTCACACAGCCTTGAGAGTCAAGGAGAATCAAATATAGAGAAAAAAATTTTGAAATCCGTCACAAAATGAGCGGAGCGGAGCGGGAACTATATATATATATATATATATATATATATATATATATATATATATATATATATATTAATGTAAAATCGCTGTTTTTACAATAGGTTTTCCCATTGATAGACGTTAAAGGACTTCGAATAACTATTATGGACATTATTAATAAACGAGAAGGTATAACTAGCCGTAACAAAGCTTCATTTATTATTTTCCAATAAAACATCAAAACCATTCTATTGAGCCCGGTATACGATTTGGTAATATCGTAACATTGGTGTCAGAATTGGGATACAAGAATGGTTTTGTAATCATTGGATGAGCTTTGGGCGAGTGAAATGAAAGACGAGCTGGAGAAACGTGGCCTGAGCGATACAGGTAACAAGTAAATTAAAAACGAATTTTTAAAACCAATGCTCTTATATGTAATTAAAACACAAATTTTGCAATCAATTTTTTCTTATATTACTCTTTTATTTTATGTTAAAGTCGAAATATCTTAATTATATCGAAATATCGAAATTAATTAAAATTATCTAAATTAATTGACTTATTGTAAAACTAATAATTGAATATTGCATTGTCTTCTATTTTAAGCATGTATGCAAAATTTGAAAAAATCTATCATCAGGAAGTGACTCAAAAATTGATTGCAAGATTTGAAACAGACAGAGAAACAAACAGACAGACAGAGAAACAGAGACGACGAGTTAATAAAAGCATAGGTAATAATAATAAAAATATCATCAAAAAGCATCGAATTTAAATATCTCAACTATTTTCATGAAAATTTCGTACACGCTTGAGAATCGCGGTCAGTGAGTGTGGTTCGTGTTAACTTGGTAAAATAGTCTGCCAGTCGATTAGCGTTTTGTGGTCAAGAAAACCCTCAAGAAAACCCTCAAGAAACCCCTCGATAAAATCCTCAAGAAAATTAACTAAATTAATTGACTTATTGTAAAACTAATAATTGAATATTGCATTGTCTTCTATCTTGAGCATGTATGCAAAATTTGAAAAAAATTTATCATCAGGAAGTGACTCAAAAATTGATTGCAAGATTTGAAACAGACAGAGAAACAGACAGAGAAACAGACAGAGAAACAGACAGAGAAACAGAGCCGACGAGTTAATAAAAGCATTGGTAAAAAGGACGAACTTATGGAACGCCTCTTAGCCGCGTTAGTGAATGAGGGCTATGGGCCTGACGACGACGAATATCTATTCGACATTGACGAGGAAGCTGTGGTCAAGCGAAGGAAATTAAAAAACAAATTGCTGGAGGAAGAAAGACAACGAGCGAAAGAAAACATGGCAGCACAGAAGAAGACAGGAGAAGGAATGATTCTTGGCCACGGAAACAAAGTGGCAGCAGCCGGTACAACTGTTGAGAGTTTGGTCGCAGGGTTGGCTGAGGCAGTGGTGGACACGGTTCTGGACCAGCGGGCTGCTGGTGATGTGGGTTGCTGCGGCGAAACCCAATATGAACTGGAGTCCACCAGCTGTGTCTCAGAGCATGTGACGGATGACGGCCGTACAGACTGCACAAGTCAGGTGGGTCATGATGATGAGCCTGTCAAAGACGGTCATGATAAGGAACCTTGCAAAGATGCTCAAGATGAACCATGCAAAGATGGTGACAGTGATACAGTCGGTTTGGACGTCAAAAACCAAACTAAAGAAGATGAGGAGAATGTTGAAAACGAAATGCAAAACGATGAGGATGAAAGTGACGATGATGATTATAATAATGGCAATAACAACTATGGCTTTCACCCATACAGCGACGGTTCTGAAACGGAAGCCTCCATAACAGACGACGGCACCGAATATTTAGGGTCAGATTTTAGTGAAGAATCTGACTCGGATGAAGCAACCGAGGATTTAGAAACGGACGAAACTCCAATGGAAAAATACGTCAAAGTTAACTTGACAAGAAAAGAAGACACTGATTTGAGAGACGATGGCGATAATTTGAAGAAAGATCCGCTGAACGATACGAAAGTTGACACCGACGAAAGAGCCGAGTTGGAATGTGAAAAGAAAACGTTCGATTGTAGCTTGGAAGAAAACAAACATGACGGCGATGAACTTCTCCAAAACAACAATAGCAATGCAGCAAGCAAAAACTCTGGAAAAAATGAGACAAGAACAGAGAACGGTACCGAGGGTTTTAAATCAGATGAATCCACAGAAGATTCTAGATCAGATAGACTAAGAGTCATTGTAAAATCAAATAACAGTTTGATGAAGGGATTTATTGGATTTATGGAACGACGTGTTTTCGAAAAAACCTTTTGAAGAGTTTCTTGAGAAAGATCTAAAGGATGTGAAGGAAGAAGAAAAAGCAGACAATTCCGACAAACCGTGCAAAGATGTTCAGGACGAGGCATGCAAAAAAGGCTGTGATGAACCGTGCAAAAATGGCGAGGATGAGCCAAAGAAAGACTCTGTTGATGAGCCAAAGAAGGACTTGAAGAAACTGTGTCAAACGGTCAAGAGACTTGACCATGTTGTTTGCGAATTGCGGTCAAAGCCACGAGTAAAGATCAAGGTATTTTGGTGTTCGTGGCCGAGTCGCATTTCTTAAAAGCGATATGCTGTTCGGGACGAACAGAATTAAGAAGGGGGTAATAATGTAAAATCGCTGTTTTTACAATAGGTTTTCCCATTGATAGACGTTAAAGGACTTCGAATAACTATTATGGACATTATTAATAAACGAGAAGGTATAACTAGCCGTAACAAAGCTTCATTTATTATTTTCCAATAAAACATCAAAACCATTCTATTGAGCCCGGTATACGATTTGGTAATATCGTAACAATATATATATATATATATATATATATATATATATATATATATATATATATATATATATATATATATATATATATATATATATATATATATATATATATATATATATATATGTGCGTATGTTTGTGTGTATGTATGTATGTGTATGTGCATGTATGTGTGTCTGTGTGTGTGTTTATGTATGTATGTATGTATGTATGTATGTATGTATGTATGTATGTATGTATGTATGTATGTATGTATGTATGTATGTATGTATGTATGTATGTGTGTGTATGTATCTATGTAGGTATGTATATATGTATGTATGTATGTATGTATGTATGTATGTATGTATGTATGTATGTATGTATGTAGAATCGGATCTAGGGGGGGGCAACTGAGAGCGAAAGAATGAGCGAGAAAGCGACAGGGAACGGATAACGACCGGGAGCGGGAGTGTGTATGTATCTATGTATGTATCTATGTATGTATGTATGTGTGTATGTATGTATGTATGTATGTATGTATGTGTGTATGTATCTATGTGTGTATGTATCTATGTATGTATGTATGTATGTATCTCCTCTCACGGGCTAGCGTCATCAGAACTTTTCTATGTGCGCGAGTGCTGGTGTGCGTTTTGGTACCAACGCATTGTTTTATAATAGTTTATAGTCTTTCAAACCAGGTGTTTTAAAATTGAAATAGCTGTGTGTTGAAAGCATCTAAGTACTTCCTGTCGTGGATCACAACCTGATCCCTTCTTCAACCCTTCCCTCCTCCTCTCTCCAGGCTTGGGACTGGCTTGCTTTGTGTCATAGCATAGACCTGCACTTTCCTATGTGTGCGTGTGCTGTGTGCGCTTTCGTCCTCCGCAGGAGTAACAGCAATTTTACCGCTTCGCGGTTCGCCGGGTCAACGTTTTTGACTATTGCATTGAAATTCTTAGCTTTTAAATTTTACAATTAAAAAAAAATCGTATTTTTTCAAAAATATTTCTTGGCGCTATTTTAAATTTATTATTATTCGTGTTACGTTAAACAGTAGCTGAAAGGCTTAGATAGAGAGACTTGACTTAGAGGGAAATATTTGTCTTTTACCTACGCAACAAACAATAACAGTTGGCAAAAATAAAAAATCCCCTCCGGAATAACTTTTTGGTACAAATCTAATGCAAAAAACTCGAGCTCTCTATGTTGTCTAGTTTTAAAGTTTATTTTCCTCACCAGCCAGCCAGCTTACCGGCCAAAGTGTTTATTAAGTTTCCAAAACAAGTTTACAAAAATGCGCTAAAAATACGGAAATTGAAAGACATACACATCTTGACATCTCGAAGAAGTAAAATCTTCAACAAATATGCACGCTTGCCGCCTGCGCTTTCAAGCTTATTATATTCAGTCTTGTTAAAATCCCGCGCTTTTACGCGTCCCAAAGAATACAATATCAATCAATCAATCAAATAAACTTATAAAGCGGCTTTTCTTAAATTCAAAGGTTCTTGCTCTTCAATAAATTCGCCAAATAAAAATGTTCTAATAAACCACGAAAAATAATAATGAATTACAACATGCATACCTAATTAGAAAACGGAAGACTATCAGCATAATTTACCAACAGACACAAGAAAGTAAACATTCAACAAGAGCATAGGTATATATCTATGAGCATAGGTAACTAAAGAAAAGAAACAATTATAATATGAAAATGCTTTCTAAATGGCCTCTATAAAGCAGCACTACCAAGGACCCTAAATCTAACAACAACAAATTTCAATCACTAACATGATACCATACTGAAACTAAGAAAAAAAACTTTTTTCAAATCACTAACAGGAAAACACACTATGAAAAAAGCATCAATGGTGATGACAAACATTCTGAAAAAAATAATAATCAGGAGGATAAAGAAATACCAACAAATCAAATATTAGGTCAAATTAAAACACAACAAAGCCCTTATTTTGCCATTTATATTCTAAAAAGCGTTTTATACTGTTTAAAAAATAGCAGATTGCTAGTTTGAGTAAAAGGCGCCCCACGTTTTAAGTTTTAAAAATGTATGGCTTGTTTGTTATAAGAATGTCCACAATTAATGCATGCCTCCATAAAGACATTTCTCACACAGCCCAGAGAAAAATTATTTACATCTTTTTAGTTCACAAAAACGTGGTATTTAAAAAAAATTTAATATTTTATTTCCAAAAACAATTTCCAGTTAGTATTTTAGTTATTTATATTTTACTTGAAGATACTGTTAACAATCTTCTTTTCTGTCTTGATTTTTCATCTGCATTTTATACTATTAATCACTTTTTTTTGTTAGATGGTTAAATCTTTCAATATAACTGACTCCTGTCTCTCTTGGGTTCAGTCATATCTTTCAGGATAGATCCTCTTATGCGTCTATTGAATTTTCTAAGTCTATTGCAGTCTCTTTATCTAATGGTGTTCCTCAGGCTCTATTCTTGGTCCTTTACTTATTATTCTGTATACTTCGGAACTTCCTAACTTCCTATTACATTATATCTTCTTTCTCTTTCAATAGTATGCTGACGACTCTTATGTTTTTTTCTATATCTGATTCTTCTCTTAGCACAGTAGTTAATAAACTATCCTCTTGTCTCCAATCTATTATTTCTTGGAGTAACTCTATGAGTTTCGAACTTAATCATAACATAACATAACATAACATAACATAACATAACATAACATAACATAACATAACATAACATAACGTTTATTTTAAAGTGAATCAGAACAATTAATAATAATCGTGTGTGAGATCCACTATCAAACATTTAAAAACCATATTTACATAATTTAATTTTAAATTCTTCAACAGTCTCAGCATTCACAACTTCATTCTCCAATTTATTCCATTCATTTGTCACTCTTGCACTAAAGAATTTATGTTTCATTGAACTCTCCCTTTTCTTATATAGCTTAAAATTGTGCCCTCTGGTACTTTTGTATCTCGATCTCTCAAAAAATCTTTCCGGATTTAGGTCAACCAATCCGTTCAATAATTTGTAAGTCTCAATTAAGTCTCCTCTAGTCCTCCTCTTTTCAAGTGTTGTCAGATTACATCTACTCAAACGTTGTTCATAATTCAGTCCTTTTAATTCAGCAATCATCTTTGTAGCTCGTCTTTGCACTTTTTCAATTATGTAGATATTTTTTTAAGACAAGGGCTCCATGCCTGCACACAGTATTCCAAGTGTGGCCTAACTAGAGATTTATACAATCTTAAAACTGTATCTTTATCTCTGCTAACTATGGTTCTTTTGATCATGCCCAAAATTCTGTTTCCCTACTTTGCAACCTCTCCACATTGTCTAGACTGTTTAGCATCTTCATTTACTAATACGCCAAGATCTTTTCTTTCTTTTGTTTCTTTTAGTTGTATCCTTTCTAACTCGTATTTATATCTTGGATTTCTTCTACCCAAGTGCATAACATGACACTTGTCAACATTGAACCGCATCTGCCATTCCTGCGACCATTTGAATAACTGCACAAGATCGTTTCTCAGCACTTCGACATCGTCACTATTGCACACTGTTTTGCATATTTTAGTGTCGTCAGCAAATTTTGATATTTTAGCTGCTATTCCTTCATCAAGGTCATTTATATAGACAACAAAAAGAAGTGATCCAAGCACAGAACCTTGAGGCACTCCACTGGTTATTTTCAGCCATTTCGAGAAACTTTTCTCACTCCCACTTTTTGTCTTCTATCCAGCAACCAACAATCTATCCACCTTAACAGATTACCACCTATACCAACTGCTTTCAACTTTGAAGACAACCTTTGATGAGGAACCGTGTCGAAGGCCTTGGCAAAATCTAAATAAATCACATCCACCGACTGACATGCATCCATACCTCCATAAACCTCTTCAAAAAAATCCAACAAATTTGACAAACACGATCTTTTCTTCACAAATCCATGCTGACTATCTTTAATTAATTTATATTTCTCCAGATGAATCACAATTTCATTTTTAATAATTTTTTCCATAATTTTGCAAGCAATACTGGTAAGACTAACTGGTCTGTAATTGCATGCTTCGCTTCTGTTGCCTTTTTTGAACAGTGGCACCACAACAGCATCCCTCCAGTCCTGCGGGACTTCCCCAGTTTGCATTGACCTATTCATCAATTCTGCCAGCACATCTCCGATCTCATTTCTGACCTCAAGCAAGAAATTTGGGTGCAGCTCATCCATCCCAGGGCTTTTATCAGTTTTCAATTTTTTTAGCATTTCAACAACTTGCATTTTTGCAAAAACAACTTCAGTTAATAATTCGTCTGTATCACTTTGAAACAAATCTTTAGCCTTAGGGATATTTTGGATATCTTCTTTAATAAAAACAGATCCAAAGTAGTTATTTAGAATGTCTGCTGTTTCTTCATCGTTCGTTATTACCTGCCCTTTGTCATCTTTTAATGGACCTACTTTGTCTTTTTTTCTTCTGTCTACTTCTCACATATTTGTAAAAACTTTTGCAATCCATTTTTATATTGTTTGCCAGTTTCTGTTCATACTCCAATATGGCAATTTATATTGTTTTTTTCACTTCATTTCTTTTCTTTTTGTATTTTTCTTTTAATTCCTTTAATTTTTCTGTGTTTGAATTATCCCTTCCAATGGTACAATTTAGATCTCGATATTTTTTCCATACTTTACATTTTGCTCTTTGCTTTTTAATTATCAGTCTCGTCATCCATGGATTTTTATTTTTCCAGTTTTTCTGAATTGGAACCTGTCCCTCAATGACTTCTTGCATGCTTTGAATAAACACTTTCCAGCTATTTTCTACATTCAATCCAGTTATTTTGCTCATTAAATTTTTATTTATGATACATTTTCTTATGTTATCATAATCAGCCTTGAAGTAGTTGTATCTAACACCTTTTGATGTTTTTTTCTTAATATCATCTAATAATCTGGTGGTCAGTTGTACCAAAACATTCACCCACTATTATATTTTCAACTATATTTTCTTCAGAAGTTAATAATAAGTCAAGAGTATTTCTTCCTTTTGTTGGTGCTCTGATCAGCTGTGTCAAAAATTCATCATTAATGAAGTGTAGAAATTGCTCGTCTTTGTGTGTCTGACTCTCAAGAGTATCCCAATTAACGTGGCAATTAAAATCTCCTATAATGATCACTGGCTTTTCATTTGCCTTGGAAATCAATTCACACAATCCCTTATCTGCATCTTCATTAGAACTCGGAGTTCTGTAGCAAACCCCAATTATTAATTTATATGTTTTCAGCTTCAATTCACACCACACGCTTTTTTTAAATTTTCTATTGTTTAGGTCCTCTCTTTGCACTGCATTCAAATCATTTTTCACATACAACAGTACACCCCCAGCACCATGGCCAGTATTTTTTTGATTTTTTCTGTTTTTTCTAAACATATCATAGCCTACTAACTTTAGTTCATCATCACTGATTTTATTGTTTGTCCAGGTTTCTGTTAAGCCAATAATATCTGGGTTTTCATTTTTACACATATATTTCCAATTCAGCCATTTTTATCCTATTAGCCAGACTTCTTACATTAGCATAAAAACATTTACATATTTTTTTGCCTTCGTCCACCGTAGTCAAATTTCTTCTATCTTTCTTTTCATTGTTTCTTCTTTCCATTTTCTTGAGTGCCACCTTCTTTTCACCATGCTCCACTATATTCAGTTTCTTTTCAGCTTTACTATCCTCATGTCCCCCGGCAAGCCCTTTACCCTGTATAGCCAGTTTCCCGTTGTTTCTCCATTCTGCTTCTCTCTGCATTGTTCA
The DNA here is from genome assembly GCA_963978895.1 of Erpobdella octoculata. Taxonomy (NCBI): domain Eukaryota; kingdom Metazoa; phylum Annelida; class Clitellata; order Hirudinida; family Erpobdellidae; genus Erpobdella; species Erpobdella octoculata. Next base: position 7,011,724 of record OZ022244.1, on the reverse strand, counting down.
ACCAGCTTTCTGCACTGTTCTCTTTCAGTTCTTGTCAAGTCATGAGTGACTGAGATTCTCTTGAATTTTTCTTCTGCTTTTTGAAGTCTGGACAATGACTCTAGAGCTCTGTTTTTGATTGCAACATTACGGAACTCTATAAGTAACGGTCTTTCCTTTTCTCCTTCTTTGTATTTTCCTAATCTGTAGATTTTTTTTATGTCCAACTTTTCATCGCAGGGCACCTCCAAAACATCATTCAATAGGCTTAACACCATTCTTTTGTCTTCGCCTATTCTCTCACCGTGCTCCATGTCTTTTTTTTCAGCCAATCGATGCAAGATAATGTTTTTTTTTCTTTCTCTCAGTTTTTTCTCTTCTATATTGCGTTCAATTGATTCCTCTACTTTTTTCACTTTTTCATTTATTGCCTTCAGATCATTGTCAACATTTCTTTTAACAACAGTGCTCCACTCTTCAGTTTTTTCCCCTAAAGTAATCTGTATCATCTTTTCTTCTGTCATCTTAATTCTGTTCAACCTCTCCTCCATTTCTTCAATCTGTGATTTATGTTCCTCATAATGCTTGACCTCTTCTTTTTCCACTATTTCCTTATTTCTAAGCAGTTCCTCCAATTTTTCTTCCAACATATCAATCCTTTCCTGATGCTTTTCAATATTCTTTTCCAACACAGCAGTTCTTTCACAACCTTTGCATATATGTCCGACAAAACTGTCAACTCCTCCGTACATCTCACATATCTTACATTTTTTCAGATTTTTGAACATTTTTGAAAAATAAATCACCGAAAATAAATCAAAGCGAAATAAATGAAACACTGAAGTAAATAATTTTTAAATTTAGTACAGAATAAATAATTACGGTTTTTAAACAATTGTGAATTGGAAAATAGATTTTGAGAATCACTACTGTAGAATTATGGACAATTACAATGTAATGTATGCACACTTAAAATATAATAAAAACTATAACATAAATTAAAGTAAAATGACCAGTAGAATAAAATTATAATTGAAGAGTTAAATTAAATAATTAAAATTTTTTAAAATCACGACTGAATTTTGAAAAAAATAATGGCGATTGAAATCAAAAGATGGTGTTACTACACGCTTGAATTGTACGGGCTTTGCTGATTGGTTGAGTTGGTTTCTTCTGAGCTTTCTGATTTGCTTAATGCGTTTATGACGTCTGCTTTGGAGCAGAATTGTCGTTGAAGATACAGTAGAAGAATTTCGATAGTTTAATTTGTATATTTATTTGTTAAAAATCATTTGCATTGAATTTCTTCTTTTAATTTTTTCTTTATTTTAATTTTCATGAGTTTTTCGAGTTTAATTACTATATTTATTAGAGATATTAAGTAGAGAATATCAACGTTGAGATGAAATAGTTCTTGAGACTTTTCAGATTGTATAATTTTGAAGTTTCTGCTTTAATTAGCTTTTTCTAAATGTAAAACTTTAGCAATTTACTGCATAAAATGTTATTCATAAAATTGTCGTTGAAACTTTTGATAAATTCGAACCAATTCTTTAGTATGACCAAGCTGAGAATTTGTAGCGTCAACGTTTCAAGAATTCAAAATGTTGATGATGATCTCGCTTAAGTTTGGTGGTCCTGCCAAAAGATTCAACCTGTCTGTGGTCAGATTGTTTGATCAGAGATGTGATTTCTTTCTTCTTCCAGATATTTCTTTTGAAGAGACTCACTAATAAATCGGTGGCAGGCAAACAACAAACAACTTCTAATTTTTAACAAAATTTAATAATTAAATTAACTTAAAAGAAGCAGAAGATTATTTTCAATTTAATTATTTTAGAATTTCAATCAATTAGAGTTTTTAAATCAGTTTTTTTATCTATAATTCAAAGGAGCGTAACGTCCTGCAGCCGCTTTTTCCTGATAAGTTTAAATTAATTTATTTTAATAATCTTCTAAACATCAGTGATGGGCAACAAACTACTTTCAAGTAGTTAAACTTTTTTGTAGTTACATTTACTTTTTAATAGTTAAACTATGTAGATAACTACTTTTTGTCAGAGGTAGTTTAACTAAAGTAGTTAAATACTGTAAAGTAGTAAACTACTTTTAACTACTTTTTTCTATAAAATTGTACACTAATACATTGCATTGCTGTATTAGGCCTCACATGATCACCATTAATTATGTTCACCATCTAATTTATTAAATAAAGCCATGACAAATTGTTTTTTAATTTAATAATGAAAAGACATCTATATATATAAAAATGAATGTTTGTATATATATATTCACGTCCTTTATGCATTGCTACACCATTCATCCGATCGTAATGAAATTTTCACACAACCTTGAGAGTCAAGGGGAATCAAATATAAAGAAATTTTTTTTGAAATCCGTCACAAAATGAGCGGAGCGGAGCGGGTGAGCGAGCGGGAATTATATATATATGTATGTGTGTATGTATGTATGTATGTGTATGTGCATGTATGTGTGTGTGTGTGTTTATGTATGTACTAGCGGAGATACCCGGCGTTGCCCGGGTTTTTAGAGGTTTTTCTAATGTTTGTCTCTTTCTCTCCCGTTTGCTTTCCCACTCCTGTTCGCTTTCCCGTTTTCGGTCGTTTTCCTGCTGCCGGTCGCTTTCCCGCTCCCGGTCGCTTTCCCGCTCCCGGTCGCTTTCCCGCTCCCGGTCGTTTTTCCGTTCCCGGTCGCTGTCCCGTTCCCGCTCACGTTTGCTCTCCCATTCCCGCTCAAGCTTGCTTTTCCGTTCCCGCTCGCTGTCCGTTCCCGCTCGCTGTCCGTTCCGGATCGCTTTTCCGTTTCTATAATAGACAAACTAACCCACAAACATTCATATATATATATATATAGTCTTAGCAAATCTATTTTACGTTTTATAGGCTAACATAAGTTATGAAAGAATGGAAAAGAGAAAATGAGCGTGAACGGGAACGAGAGAGCAACCGTGACCGGGAATGGGAGAGCAAGCATGACCGGGAACGGGAGAGCAAGCGTGAGCGGGAACGGGAAAGCGACCGGGAACGGGAAAGCGACCGGGAACGGGAAAGCGACCGGGAACGGGAAAGCGACCGGGAACGGAAAAGCGACCGGGAACGGGAAAGCGACCGGGAACGGGAAAGCGACCGGGAACGGGAAAGCGACCGGGAACGGGAAAGCGACCGGGAACGCGGAAAGCGACCGGGAACGCGGAAAGCGACTGGAATCGGGAGAGCAAGCTTGGAAGGAAACGCGAGCGAGAGAGAAAATCGATAACGAAACTTCTGAGCGGGAAAGCGACCGGGAGCTGGAAAACGACCGAGAGCGGAAAAGCGACCGGGAACGCGACGAAAACGGGAAAGTGGAGAAGGAAACGGGAGTGAGAGAGACAAACATTAGAAAAACCTCTAAAAACCCCGGGCAACGCCGGGTAACCCCGCTAGTATTTTATAAGTTAAATATCCAGTCCATCAATCTACTTCAGACGGTGTCAAACATCGTCTTATTACCTGTAGATGATTATCTTTTGAGTACATGACGCAGGAAAACAAGCTTTTCAAACATACTGTCAGACACTTTGCACCGTCTTGGCACTAATATTTGACCTGCACAACTGAACAGTCTCTCAACAGAAGCACTGCTTGTTAGACTTGTATTAAATTTGAGAAAAACTCTTGTTAGATGAGGATACATGAGCAGTGAGTTTGTTGTTGAGTCATTTGAAGCCAGATCTTTGAGTAAAATATTATTATTATTTAATTTTTTTAGACTTTAACTACTTTTAGGTAGTTAAACTAATTGTAGTTAACTACTCTAAAAAGTAGTTAAACTATTCTTTAACTACCGGTTACTTTCGGGTAGTTAAACTTTTTGCCATTACTAAACCCATGTAGTTAAACTAGTAGTTAACTACTAAAGTATTTAAAAGTAGTTAACTACTGCCCATCACTGCTAAACATCCAACCTCATTTTCCCCTTTAGTTTTACCATCACTTTTCCCTGTCTATAACTCCTTTCCCTCTAATAGGTACGCAGTTTAGGTTTTATTTTTTACTCTAACTTGTCGTGGACTCCCAAATATTCTATCGGTTTCTAAATCTTGTTAATTTCATATACGTAGAGGACGTAGAGTCAACAGCTTCTCCCATTTTAAGATGATCTTTTTTATAATTTTGGTCTGTTCTCTTATTCTGTCTAGAATTGATTATTGAAACTTTTTTTTATGGTATTGCTTATACATCACAAAATCCATAAAAGTGGTGATGCTTCTCGAGTAGTATCCCATGGTCCACTGTGTCGAATGCAGCACTGAAGTCAAGCAGACAAAGCAAGGTCACACGCCCACTATCAGTTGTAGAGTATGCAACAGAGAAGACTTTGAAAATGGCAGTCTCAGTGAAGTGATAGCTTCGATGAGCTGACCGAATCTCCGGGAGCAAGCCAAAGGAAAGTTAGTAGATGAATATTTGTTTGATAATTTACTCTTCGTTTAATTAGTTTTTAAGTGAATGTAAGATTAAAAATTGGTCTGTAACTGGCCGGATTGAAAGGTTCCATGGTAGATCTTTTTGAGAATTGGCATGACAGCTGGAGTTCGACTCTCAATCGGAAAATTACCATCACGGAAGAGTAGAAATTATCAACACTGTGAAGAAAGGAAAGAGCTCTTTGCTGAAGTTTTTAACAAGCCAAGTTGGGGCCGGGTCCAGATCACAGCTCCCGCTAGGCGCAGCAATCAACGACGAGCCTTTCCACACCTCCCGCGCTCTCCGGGGATTATCGGTGCACCCACCATCAAAGTAGACGGGTGGATAGACTGAGCCGTGAAGGCCCGTAGAGATTCTATCATATCCTGAAATGCCCCCAGACAAAAATTCCGCCTAGAGACCATCGCATGGAGCAGGTAATGGGGGACTGGAGCTCCTGATAAGGTTTTATAGCAGTTACGTTTTTTTTTATATCTAAATAATTTTGATAATCTGCATTCATTTCACGTCTTCCTATCAGACATTTTAACGCAAAAAACAATTTTAACTTTGTGATTTTATCAAAATATGACAAAAAAAATATTGAAGAACAAAATTGCACATGCAGTAACAAGAACAGGTGACAGCAGAACGAACAAGAAATTAAAACGTTACTAAAAAATTTCAAAAACAAAACAAAAAAAGCTCAAAGCAGAAATTAAACGATAACAAAACAAGAATGCACTCACAGAGAAAAAAAACAATCGTTGTTGTAAAAAAAGCAAATCAAATGCAGCTGGTAAACTTCACTGTAAAATTGCATAGAAACAAAAGATATGTCAAAATGAGCGAAAAGAAATGATTTTAAGAATGAATTTAACTTTGTAGGAAGAACATTTGTACTTCACTAACAATAAAAATTTGTAGTAAAAAAGCAGTTTGATAAAGTTTGGTAGAGGTTGAGCTTCAAAAAATGGAAAATGAAGATAAAAAATGAAATCAAGTGATGAATTCTTAGAAGCCAAAAAAACCTGTAGTGATGTACAAAACTTATAAAAAAAAAACTTCAGCAAATCAATTAACAAATAAAGAGAATTAATGACTAAATTTGTCGTTTTCTTACGACCTCAGTACAGTTACATGCATAATCTCTGTGGAATTACCTAGAGACTTTATTATTTTTTTATACTTATATTCTTCATGGCAGAAATATTTCAATATCGGAGTATGACTGCTTCTGCTTGCACTTCCAATGACCTGCTCTTACACCATCTGCATAAATAATGTCAACAGTTATAATGATAGTTATGGTAGTTATGATGATGATTGTGGGGGTGTGACTGCAATTATGATAAAGATATAAGTGGTGATAACAACATTTAAGCACCCATAAAACGGCTACCTCAGCCACAAGTGATAGAAAACAGGTGTTTGGCTGTTTGAAGAGAAATAAAGATACAAAGAGAAAGAGAATAAAAATGTCTATGTGCAAAATATTTGCCTGGTGATAGTTAAAACCATATTACGTGTATATTTCAGCTAATCCGAACTATCGTTGAATCCGACGAGGCACAGGGGTATAACACATAAGTGGAGCGTTTTGATTAATTTCTGAACCAATTCTCTATTAAATTTAATCAAAAGTTATAATTCGTATTCATTATTTTATCATGCAAATCAAAAACTTAACAAAATAAAAATGTTTCAAATATGGTGAAATTAGAGGCGCTGGTGGCAGAGCGGTAGAGCGCTCGCCTGTTGATCGTTAGGTCGGCAGTTCAAGCCTCACCTGCGTCACCAGCGTAACTCCCTTAGGCAAGGAATTCACTCGCATTGCTTTCTCATGTCTATGAAAATAGCGTGTTCTTCGAAGTTTCCGATCCAAAGGAACCTTCGTAAGCGCCTCTGACTTATCTGGCGCTATATAAATTCATCATTATTATTAAACAAACAACTAAAGGAAAAAACGAGTTTTTCAACACGAACTTTTATTTCAAATACACTCGATTTAGAAATACAAAAGATGTTCAAATTACGTTGTTTTTTTTTAATTGAATCATGTATTGTCATCCAATATAAAGCTATGCTGAAAGTTTCAGCTTCCTAGCAAGTCAAAAAGCTGGTTAAATTTTACTTGCAAGATTTGCGTACAGAGAAAGCCACACACACACACACACACACAAACAGAGATTGTAACCTAAATAAAAGTTTGTAAAAAAGTATATAGAATATAAAAACAAAATGTACCAGCAAGATTGATTTGTTGAATGATGACAGGGCTTAAAATAAGTGATTTATGTAAAATAATTTTTTAAACGCCACTTATAAACAAAATAATAAGGTGATTCTTGAAGGCTCTTTTAAAATTTTACTTGTAGACTCAAAAATTTCCCTCAAAAAACTGTCCTTTCACTTTATAGTTTACTTGGAAATATATATGTTTTGAACAAGCTTTTTTATGTTTTTATTTTATTCTTTTTAGTTTTTGAAAAGAAGTTTGTAGTTCACTTGGAAATTAAAGAGTTTAAAAGAAATTTCTACTATTCAAATTACACTTTTTATTTAGTTTGTTAACGCGTACAACATAAAACATTCAATTGTTCCCATCTGTTCATCAACACTACATGTCATTAAACATGCTCTACATTTCTTGACTTAGAAACTATTTACTATAGAATAGCGTCTGTATGGACACTAGAGAGAGAGGGCATAACATTATCACAAACTTTTTCAAACCATAATACAAGCAGGGATGTACCTATCACCGGGATAAACAATATAATATTTGCAAGCAATTGATGATGACGAATATATGTATTTAACATCAAAACGCCTGCAAAATTTTAGCTCAATATGATGAGGGGAAGTGAGTTACTATTAAACAGTTCAATCCTTTTGTATTTGTATAGATATTTCACACCAACAATGTACACTATTATGGACAAATTTATGACCCCTGCTGTTTCCCAATCCCACAACTGACCAAGAAGCTCAGTAAAGCACTTCACTGCATCTTTTTTGGCAGTCGTGAGAGGGCAGATATCCTTGAAGGTCAGTGTCTTGCTAATGAATCGAGACTCATTTAGTAGACTGCAATATAAATCAATAACTATTCAATCAACTAACTAAATAAATATGACTGAAGCAATAATTTCAGTTAAAAAATATTATTTTAAATTAAACCCCATTTCCCATTCCCCCATGACAAATACTTGACAAGTATTTCACGAAAAGTTGGAGCAGGAAGACCAGTCTCATCAGATAAGGTGGAGTCCATGATCTGCTCAGCAATGAAGCTCTCTCGAAGAGAATCGTCCAATAGAAAAGGGGGTAGGGGCTCCACAGTTTTCATCAAAGGAACAGTGTCTGTGGCATTTAGGCTTTGCCTTTTGAAAAATAATATAACCAAAAATTAAAAGAAATTACAAATTCTGTCATTTGCAAACGTTATAATTAATAACTAATATGATTGAACAGTTTATCATACTTTTTCAAATGATATCAATCAAATCAAACAGACTTGTATATCATGTTTTTGTAAATTCAAAGGATTTCTAATTTTGACTGTAAAATAAAAATACACAAAAACTTCCTGACTCGTTCCTAATTCCGCTGGTTGAAGTGGAAGCTCCACCACTGATGTTGGACTTGCTGAGATGGATGCTTTCCAGCTCTCTTGACTCTTCAAGTCTCGCCATCTGGATTGATTCTCCCTCGTTTTTGCTAGAGTGAACCGCATCAGCAGCTTTGGTATTCCGTAAGGGTGGAGCCCTGCCTCGTTTGTCTTCCTCAAGAGGTGTGGAAACATGCTGGTTGAAATTTAAGATATTTAAAATGGAAATAACTTGACCATAATAAATGCTATTTACATATTTAGTACTAATTACAGATGCAATACATATAGTGCTGACCCAACGATTTAATACCAGTACTGATATAAAATCTTAGAATTATCTACAAAGAAAATTAGACTTTATGTCAGTCAATACAACATTTTGTTAGTAAAATTGCAGCTCTACAGATAAAAAGTAGTCTTGGAAGTAGATATTTTTCTATTTTTAATTAACGTATTATTATTTAATTCAACCATCGGCTTGTAAAGTTTCTTCCTGGCAGGCAGGTCAGCTATGGAGGTTGCAGGATTCTGTTCTTCTGCAATGGAACCATCTGAAATACATTTTACAATATGTATAAGCCAATGCAAGGTTAACCTGCACAAGCATAAAAAAAGACTGCACAAATTGTTGGTTCTATGCTAGAGGTGAGCTGAATTAATTAATTATCACATGGACTCCATTGCTGCAATATCATCACTTGGACTCCATTGCTGCAATATCATCACATGGACTCCATTGCTGCAATATCATCACATGGACTCCATTGCTGCAATATCATCACATGGACTCCATTGCTGCAATATCATCACATGGACTCCATTGCTGCAATATCATAACTTGGACTCCATTGCTGCAATATCATCACTTGGACTCCATTGCTGCAATATCATCACATGGACTCCATTGCTGCAATATCATCACTTGGACTCCATTGCTGCAATATCATCACATGGACTCCATTGCTGCAATATCATCACATGGACTCCATTGCTGCAATATCATCACATGGACTCCATTGCTGCAATATCATCACATGGACTCCATTGCTGAAATATCATCACATGGACTCCATTGCTGCAATATCATCACATGGACTCCATTGCTGCAATATCATCACTTGGACTCCATTGCTGCAATATCATCACATGGACTCCATTGCTGCAATATCATCACATGGACTCCATTGCTGCAATATCATCACTTGGACTCCATTGCTGCAATATCATCACATGGACTCCATTGCAGCAATATCATCACATGGACTCCATTGCTGCAATATCATCACATGGACTCCATTGCTGCAATATCATCACATGGACTCCATTGCTGCAATATCATCACATGGACTCCATTGATGCAATATCATCACATGGACTCCATTGCAGCAATATCATCACATGGACTCCATTGCTGCAATATCATCACATGGACTCCATTGCTGCAATATCATCACATGGACTCCATTGCTGCAATATCATCACATGGACTCCATTGCTGCAATATCATCACTTGGACTCCATTGCTGCAATATCATCACATGGACTCCATTGCTGCAATATCATCACATGGACTCCATTGCTGCAATATCATCACATGGACTCCATTGCTGCAATATCATCACTTGGACTCCATTGCTGCAATATCATCACATGGACTCCATTACAGCAATATCATCACATGGACTCCATTGCTGCAATATCATCACATGGACTCCATTGCTGCAATATCATCACATGGACTCCATTGATGCAATATCATCACATGGACTCCATTGCAGCAATATCATCACATGGACTCCATTGCTGCAATATCATCACATGGACTCCATTGAAGCAATATCATCACATGGACTCCATTGCTGCAATATCATCCAGACTTCAGGATAAAGTTCTACATTTTTAATAACTCAGAATGCATTTACAAATGTACCAACTTCAACATCAATTTTTATACCAAAAAATTTACAAAATAACAAAACAATTTCTAAAATAACTATAAACACACATAATAATTTTTAAAACAAAATTAGTACAAACCATCGATCAATCTGGGCCACATGACAAAGTTTCTTTTCATCATCTCCTTCAGCGGGTTGTTAACCATTTCTATTTAATAAAAAGTTATCTATAAAACTTAATCAGTTCTTAAGCTGGTTTCTCTGTCATTTTATTAGCTAAACATAAATTTTACTAATATTTATAATGCAACCTAATAAAAACAAATCTTTTGCATCAGCAAGCAATTCTTGGACATTTACTAGTCCAAACATTTTTCAAAGAAAATTAAACGGTTTAGAATTCACAAACACTGAACATGCTCGGTCATGTTACTGTATACAACTGGACATGAGATGGCCAATGATCGGTTTCAAAATTGGAGGCTAGCAGATGCTGATGAAATCTTTCCCTGCTCTTACAGCACAGGTTTCAAGCAAGTTGATTTTGGATCGTGGCTACAAATAATCCAGTCATAAAAAAACATATTTGTTTCACTTATTTCTATCATTTCAATCAGTGGAATTGTTAATAGAACACCTTTCAGCAAGTTCAGTGTCAGTCTACCAATGCAACCATCTTGGCTGATAGGTTTAGCATTCCTGGTCAAAAAGTACTAAGATATTGGCCTTAATAACAATATTTCACATGTATAGTGGTCTTCAAATGTCTTCACGGTTTGGCACCACCTTATATAGCATGAAAAATCACATCATTGAACACCATCCAGTCGCATAGAAGACTGATATTCTCATCCACTGCTTCACATTTTGTGCCTCCCACACATATCAAGAGTGCTGGATAGAAAAGGTTCGAGGTCACCGGTCCGAGAATTTCTAATAATCTGCTTGCTGCTGTGACATTGGCTGTGACGCCTCAGTGCTTCAGAAGAGAATTAAATACTCTCCTGCTCCGGGGCCTTGAAGTCTACGCATAACTATTGACTAACTCCACGTCAAATTTTCATTTCAGTTCATATCTAACATATGACTGGCATAATATACGTTTATTGAAACTGTGTATTGACACCATCCTACATGAGTAGAACTCAAGTTATCGATCGTCAAATGTCCCAATCTGATCTTCAGTTATATTGCATGTATTAACAAAAAGTCAGCATAGCAATGTGGACAGTGTCAACATGTAATAGACAAAAAGAGTTATAAACAAAATGGTGGAAAAATTAAACACTGTGTAATGACCAAAACAATGGTAAGAATGCCAAAACAATTAGCAAGAGCAAGAAAAACTAATATGAATTTAATTTTGATTGACAGTGATAAGAAGTCTTTTCTTCCACGTAAAACGCAACTCAATACATTTGCCAGTTTGCACGACAGGACATCATAAACATAAATAAAAATCAGCGAAGTACCAATAAATTTTCCTGTGAAAAAAAACTTTTAGCCTAAAATTGAATTTTGTTTAAAATAATAAACAATTTCAAAAATAGATTTACAACTCAATAGGTAGGGGTAGGACCAGGTGAGGCAAAAATGGGTTGATTCGGGTCACAAATTCTAAGAAAAGTCATGGGTCTGGTCGGGTCCTTAAAATGGACAACTCTGAATCTATCTGTTGAATTATCTTGGCCAAAAATGTTTCAAATTTGATATACAACTCCATAGATACATATATAAAACTAGCAGAGTTGCTCAGCATTTTAACAAGTTTTTCTCTCATTTCTATCTCACTCTCTGCATTTTAACACATAAATATTAGAGTACTGCATGGGCCAATTGTCATGGCCTAGCCCAGTTCATTTCATAGGCCTAAATTTCAGGCCTGGCCCGGTTCATTTGAAAGCGAAGTACTCTAATATAAATAAACAAACAAACATTCAATTATATATATATATATATATATATATATATATATATATATATATATATATATATATATATACTAGCGGGGTTACCCGGCGTTGCCCGGGGTTTTTAGAGGTTTTTCTAATGTTTGTCTCTCTCGCTCCCGTTCCCTTCTCCACTTTCCCGTTTTCGTAGCGTTCCCGGTCGCTTTTCCGCTCTCGGTCGTTTTCCAGCTCCCGGTCGCTTTCCCGCTCAGAAGTTCTGTTATCGATTTTCTCTCTTGCTCGCGTTTCCTTCCAAGCTTGCTCTCCCGATTCCAGTCGCTTTCCGCGTTCCCGGTCGCTTTCCGCGTTCCCGGTCGCTTTCCGCGTTCCCGGTCGCTTTCCCGTTCCCGGTCGCTTTCCCGTTCCCGGTCGCTTTCCCGTTCTCGGTCGCTTTCCCGTTCCCGGTCGCTTTCCCGTTCCCGGTCGCTTTCCCGTTTCCGGTCGCTTTCCCGTTCCCGCTCACGCTTGCTCTCCCGTTCCCGGTCATGCTTGCTCTCCCATTCCCGGTCACGGTAGCTCTCCCGTTCCCGTTTCCGTTTCCGTTCCCGCTCATTTTCTCTTTTACATTCTTTCATAACTTCTGTTAGCCTATAAAACGCAAAATAAGACTATATATATATATATATATGAATGTTTGTGGGTTAGTTTGTCTATTATAGAAACGGGAAAGCACCCGGAACGGACAGCGAGCGGGAACAGAAAAGCAAGCGTGAGCGGGAATGGGAGAGCAAACGTGAGCGGGAACAGGGCAGCGACCGGGACGGGAGAACGACCGGGAGCGGGAAAGCGACCGGGAGCGGGAAAGCGACCGGGAGCGGGAAAGCGACCGGGAGCGGGAAAGCGACCGGCAGTGGGAAAACGACCGAAAACGGAAAAGCTAACAGGAGTGGGAAAGCAGGTGGGAAAGGAAACGGGAGAGAAAGAGACAAACATTAGAAAAACCTCAAAAAACCTGGGCAACGCCGGGTATCTCCGCTAGTACATACATAAACACACACACAGACACACATACATGCACATACACATACATACATACACACATACATACGCACATACATATATATATAGTTCCCGCTCGCTCACCCGCTCCGCTCCGCTCATTTTGTGACGGATTTCAAAAATTTTTTTTTTATTTTTGATTTTCATTGACTCTCAAGGTTGTGTGAAAATTTCATTACGATCGGATGAATGGTGTAGCAATGCATAAAGGACATTAACATACATAAATACATATATACAAACATTCATTTTTATATATATAGATATGTGTGTGTGTGTGTGTGTGTGTGTGTGTGTGTGTGTGTGTGTATGTGTGTGTGTGTGTGTGTGTGTGTGTGTGCTTACCCCATCTCATTGGTTGTTGCATAAGCCATTCAGCACTTTTGAACCCTGGACATGGCTCATCCTTAAAGTTAAAAATTATTAGCTTAAGCAAACCTTAGACTTAAATTAATTAAAACAAATTAAATTAAACACCAGTTTAATGATCAATAGATTTGATAAGTCCCCTGCACATAACATTTGAACACTTATCATTGGTATGGTTAGGAGCCTATTGTTACTATCTGCTACATAATTCAAACATATTAAGCTAAAATTACAACTCACAATGATAGTTTTCAGAGTTGGCTTGCTATCTCTTATTGTATTTTTAATTTCTTCTTTGGTAAACTGGATTACTGGATCAATAATCAGTGACCTTGGTCTCTTTCTCGACGACCTTCTGCAGACTGGACTGTTGATGAATGGATCCAAACACAAATCCATGTCCTGTAAATCATAAGCAAATTATAAGCAAATTTCTTTACATCGATTACTTATTTTTTAACTTCAATTCATAATACGTTTAGACCTACTCAAATTAATAACTACAATTATTTCAAACTCCAACAACTAAACACCAACTGAAACCTCAGGAATAGCTCTGGGTGGTCTGACAGAATTCTCAACATGAGGCACCACCGGCAGGCAAGTTAGAATTATCCTTGGTTCAATGAGAGGTCCCAATTGATCGATTTTCTGCGCCTCATCTTCCATTCTTCGAATTATTTTATCATTTATAAATAAGCAAAATATAACCTAAACAAATAAACTGTGTTTTACAAACTAAGAAGGAAATAAATTCTATTTTTCTTGTCATTTTAAGTTCATTTTTTGTTATACCATGTCAATTTCAGAAATAAAAATTAAGGTCAATAACACTAATAACAGTTTAAAACAAACAAACAAACAACTTTGTGACAAAAAAAAACATTGTAAAATGACACTAATGATCACAGTTGTAAAAACCTGGATTGATTTTCAGATATAATGTTCACTTGGAGCATTTCTTCATCTCCAAACATTTCAAACTACAAATTAAAATTCAACAATAATTTATGGTTTATCCAAAAAAAACTAATCCAGGCAAATTGTGCAAACCTATTTTAAAGAAATTAACATCAATGAGCCATATTTATGCATATAAATTAATAAGTAAGAACATAATATCTAACATTTAATCAGTCAACATTTATATATATATATATATATATATATATATATATATATATATATATATATATATATATATATATTGTTACAATATCACCAAATCGTATACCGGGCTCAATAGAATGGTTTTGTAGTTTATTGGATGATAATATATAAAGCTTGATAAATCCTATTTATACCTTCTAATAAAATAACAATGTTTATAATAATTGTTCTAAAGTCTATCAATCGGAAACTAGTCGTAAAATCAGCGATATTACTTGATTACCCCTTCTTAACTCTGTTCGTCCCAAACAGCAGTTGCTTTTGAGAAATGCGACTCGGCCACGAACACAAAATACCTTCTTCTTCACTCGTGGCCTTGACCGCAATTCGCAAACAACATGGTCAAGTCTCTTGACTGTTTGACGCAGTTTCTTCCAGTCTCGCTGGAGCCTGTGTGATATTCCGATTCGGCGTTGTGGGCTTGAATACCATGCCAAATCACTACATTCCAATCTCCTCGCACACGACTGTCGACCACAGCGAGCTCTTACCAGGCCACTGACGGCTCCACGCAACCGATGCCTCAACTGCACGCCACGGTCAGTTTTCGACCTTCCACCGCTCCTCCAGTCTCCAAAGACAGGGTTGTCGTCCATACAAAACTGCTCGACCGTCCTAAACTCCAGCTCCACTCCCGCGAGCCACTATCAAAACACAAAATCATTAACCAAACTGTTCTGAGTTGAGGCACTAGCATCCGTAGAAGCACTTTTTATGTTGTTCCGCAACATCCAGGGCAGCAACCTTCTCAGCCGATTCATCTGGGGTGGCATCACTCACACAGGCGTTCCGACATAAAACATGACCACTTGTCCTTCTCATGACTCACCTGACCTGTGCAGTCTGTAACGCCATCATCTGTCACATGATCTGAGACACAGCTGGTGGACTCCAGTTCAAACTGGGTTTTGCCACAGCAACCCACATCATTTTCTTCACCAGCAACACGCTGGTCCATAACCGTGTCTCAGCCATCCCTGTGACCAAACTCTCAAAAGTCGTACCGTCCAGACTACACCCAGGAAAACTAATGTCAGAAACATTCCCATTTTCTTCCTCTTTGCTGTTGTTTTCTGTCAGCAACGGCACACCGGCCTCTGCTACCCTGTTCTCAGGATCGACCTGACCACCAGGAATCAATTTCTTCATTTCATGCTGTGTCGTTTGGTTTTCCTTTCTCATCCTGTTCATGGCTGCTCTATATTCTCGAGTATCAAGAGCTCATCCAATGCTCTCAAAACCATTCTTCTGATCCCACTTCTGACACCAATGTTCTAAATCCTCGAAACTGGTCGTAAAATCAGCAATATTACATGAATATATATATATATATATATATATATATATATATATATATATATATATATATATATATATATATATATATATATATATATATATATATATATATATATATATAGCTATATTTATGACCAAGCATGCAAGAATGCTCGACCATGAACTGATTTGAACTTATTGAAGAGGGAAGTCTCAAGATGAAAAGTAGTGACAAAGAAGTGATTAATTAAGGTGGAAGAGAATGCCAGAGTAGTAAAAAGAAATTTTGGCTTAACTGAAGAAGTGCAAAATTGATTATTATAAGTATATCTTAGCTTTAACAAGTAAGCAGTAAAAAACCAGGTTTTTTTCAGAAATCCTGTATATTTCTGGATTTGCCGGCTTTTCATTTATGCAAAAAAGTTTCTTTTAAAATGACATTTTATTGAATTCATATATGTAAACATTTTGATTTTGTAAACACAGATAATTATTATTTTTAATTTCAAAAATATTTTTTTCAAACAATTTTTAAACTTTAATAAAATGCATTGTTGAAGAGTGAGGCTATATTTCAAATTTCAACTTGATTGAATGACGGGAAGTCAGTAAATTTTCACTTTCAAGGTTTGCAAACATTCAAGCAAGTAAGTAAGCAAGACCGGCAGTGAAGTTAATATAAGAGATTTAAAAAGGTTTTTAATTAGCATATTTTGTTAAAATGCAATTTTAACAGGATTAAGTCCATTTCAAAAATCACTCAGTTTCTAAAAGATAGCCTATTGCAAAACAGTTTAACATTTTTAGAGAAGATTTCTAAAAATGAAGTTTTTGACAGCTAAGACATTATTTTTATATTTCTTTCTTGTCATATAACTTTCATTGTTTTGTGCTGCCTAAAAGTGTTTATTTCAATTGAATTTATGTGAGCATTGAGGTGCTGTCTTTTTATATGCTCCACGGAGAA
This sequence comes from Erpobdella octoculata, assembly GCA_963978895.1. Taxonomy (NCBI): domain Eukaryota; kingdom Metazoa; phylum Annelida; class Clitellata; order Hirudinida; family Erpobdellidae; genus Erpobdella; species Erpobdella octoculata. The sequence goes on along the minus strand of OZ022244.1, from coordinate 6,995,033 downwards.
ACAATTTTGCTCGCTAATATTTTGATAACATGGACTACTAGGTAGCGAGTGGAAGTTGAACGGTGAACCATTCACATTTAAGTCTGACGCTCTACCGACTTGGCTGTCCCAGCACTTATTTGGAAGCAAGTACACTCAAATTATGCTTATGAGTGTATCTCTCAATGAAACAGAAAGAAATTAGTAGATTCTCTTCTTTCATGTCTTACTGCAAAGTAGTTTCTGTGGTTAAGAAAAGAAGAAAGCTTGGCTCACTTGGGATGTCAACAATGAAGCTACCTTTGTTTTCACAAAACTCAGTGATAACAAGCAACAACAGAGAAACATTAAACATACAGATATTGGAGAATTTTGTGATAATGATGTATAACAAATCAGGTAAAGCTGATGATGGAGATGATGTCAGGTTATACATGTTTTTCGATGACACGATTTCAAACTGCAGCATTTCAAATCTAGATCAAACTAGTCTGCTTTGATCCATATGAGTCAATCAATAGTAAGACATCCAGCAATGCATAGTCTAGTTGCATGTGGATGGACAGATGATAAGTGGAAGATCAAATGAGCATAGCTTGTCAATGATTGGCATCACAGCAATGTATTGGAAAAGTTTGTGACATGACAAAAAAAGATTGTTCTGTTATAAATGAGACAAACCATTTGCAAATATTTGAATATTAAAATGAAGAGTTTATAAATAATTTTTTTGCAGAAACAACAACATAAAATCTTTGAAAATGATGACCATTTTGAAAGATCGCATGAGTCTTAAAGAATTTCCTCGGCTAATTACATTATTCTTTAAATGTCACCATTTATGGGGCTTGTATCCACATCCGAAAGATAATTACAGTTATCAGACCCACTAACCTGGATGTCGGGAAGATTTGAAAAAGACTCCCTCATTGTTATATCCATCGGAGCAGCTGTGTGCAGCATTGAATCTTTGCATGGATGAAATTAAATGGAAATCATTTGTAATAAAGACTGTTAAAGTAATAAGGATACAAAAATAATTATTATAATATAACTCCCAACAACTCATTCAATCTTGATACAGAAAACAGTGCCTACTTATATTTTCTTAGCAGAAAAAAAAAATAGCTGTACCTTCCAAGTGTTGTTCTTTAGGATACCAGAATTCCTGAAAGCATGATTTCCATTGTACTACCAGTACAAATTTATTAATCAGTTATTGCAACATGCATCATTTCTTCTACCAATGCACCACAGTATACATAACTTGATACACCATACATCATCGAATAACTTATTACTGGCTGTACATTTGATGACCTTAAGGCACCACCACAACATTCATCACCATACAACTCACTATAAACCTATGGATTCCCACATAAATTATTATCAACCACACATCACCCCATAACTTATTACAAGCACTACAAAACTTATTACAAGCACCACATAACTTATTACAAGCACCACATAACTTATTACAAGCACCACATAACTTATTACAAGCACCACATAACTTATTACAAGCACCACATAACTAATCCTAAGCCCTCCAATACTATAATAATACTATCATCAACAACAACAGAAAAACTACACATCTCTATTACAACCTAAAGCAAGACAATGATCATTTAATTTCTATTTAAAATTTTCACTGATCAAGGTACATTACTCGTTGTAAATCAAAACAAATAGTAAAAACTCAAATTTTGAAAGTACCTTATTTGTAAATTTTAAGTAATTATTCACCAGTTGTTTTTCAAAATACAAATAGCTTACTTCAACAGTTGGCAACTCGAGCAATGAAGGAAAATCAAGAGAAGAGTTGATGTCAAAGAGTCCCATTCCCAGCTCTAATGCAGTCAGGGGAAGTTCAATGATGTGATGCCCAGAGATATCGGCATCCACGGATACTCTTTTTCTTTTTTTACTGGTGGTTATATATTTCATTATTTATTGACCATTTTTTTATTAATTTATTTAAAATATTTTTATAAATTATCCTATTAAGATAATTAATTTCATTCTTTTTAGCACCAAATAAAGTGTGTAAATGAATTTTTATGATGACAATTATTTTTTAAATAATTATTATAAACTGAAGAACAGGAATAACTCATTTCATTTTTTCCATCATGCCTTTTAAATAATAAATCATAATAAAAATAAATAATTGATTTAGACAACTTCTATAAATTCAACATAGCAATCCAACAAGATTATCTCTGAGATGTACTGTAAAGAAGTTCACAGTTGGACATAAAAAGTGACTTTGAACATTTAAATATTCTGAATTATCCAAGCATCTTTTTTGCAAAATTTGCTGTACTTCGAGGCTTTTGTGTTTCAAAGGAATTCAGTAAAATACATGCTAATTTGTTTTCCTTCATCTTAACTCCCGACGGGTAATGTCATTTAAAACAGTTTTCCACTGTATTTGATAGGGAGCTTCAACAGTTCCAAAATAACTGGTTTGAAATATGCAAAAGTATTTTTTTCTTTAAAGTCAACAAGATTTTTATTGAAATTATGTAGCTATCTAGTTCAAGAGATATTCAGTATTAGTCTTACTAGGCTGCCTCATTAAAATGAAAAGCATAGATACTAATCCCTTTTTAAATCAACTTTCAAAAATGCTTATAAAAAGAATAACAACAAACAAAACGTTTTTTCATCACGAATCTTATATCAATGATAAAAAATTGAGCTAATAAGCTAAATATAATAATAAAAATAACAAATTTAATTACAAATAAACCTTGGGGTGGTTTCTTGGATGTCAATCAAACCAGCCAGTGTCGATTGATGACGTATCTTCAAATAGAGTTCCATCGTGTCACCTAGTGAGAACAAATTTAATTTTTTAAATTCTACTTTATTTTTAATAATAATGTTAATATTATTATTCTTATTAATAGAAAGCTTATTTAAAAAAAATCAATATCACAATAACAGAAAATATTGCTACGTCTGTCAAAACAAGGTCAGTAAAACCAATCATTATTACCATAAAATTTGTTCAACAGAATATTATTAAATCTAAACTGAAAGATGAGAGTTAACATGAAAAAGTAGAATCTTTGTCGTCATGGATGAATGTGACATTAATAACTTACAAGATAATATTGAGAGGGTTTATCATTGTTTTGATGATTGAAAGATGAGAGTTAACATGAAAAAGTAGAATCTTGTAATCATCAAAACAATGATAAACCCTCTCAATATTATCTTGTAAGTTATTAATGTCACATTCATCCATGACGACAAAGTAAATTTTAGCCTCATTATTGAACTGTATGGCTGCATCAATATACTGCATCTAAACCCATTAAAGTGTTTTTAAAAACATCTGCTGTTCTATCCAACCCATCCGCACCAAAACAATGAATTTAAACACCCTTGCATTATTTGACATATAACAAGAAATTTGTGTGTGTGTGAAGATTTTACAATTAAGTATTTTTAAAAATGCTTAGTTGATTGGGCAAAAAATAAGCATTTAAAAAAAATATTATAACTCAAAATAGAAAGAAAAAATCACTTAGTAAATATTTGACTTGTCTGCTGTGAACTTTTATTGCTCCATAAAGGAGCTGAGAAGAAAGATAGAGTGAAAGACGAGGTGCAGATCTCTGGTGAATGATGTAGTCCTTCAAATCCATGCTGGATGATAAATTTAAGATATTACAAAACATGTTATTAGTCTAAATAAAGATTTAATCTATATTTGAATAGTTTCAAATTGTCAACAAATTTATAGACTTGTCTTTTGATGACATTATATTCAACTTGGGTTGTAAGAAGTTAAACCAGAAAAAGACAACCACTCAACCTAAACTTCAAATTTGTAATAAAAATAAACATACCATGTTCTTCCAAGGTGGACTGTCAAGAAATCTCTTTTTTTCAGTGCATTTTCCTTTGTGGCTGCCAACCTGAAATAATTATTGGATTGATGAAATACATCGAAAATGGCTTCAATAAAATAAATGACAACAAAAGTTTGAGGTCTTGATATCAGTTTTTTTTTTTTATTAAAACCTCAAGAAAATCCCACATAAAAATTGCTTACCAATAACCTTTGCACACTTTTCAACTTTCAGCGCGAGTTTTTAAACTATTATTGATCAATATTTCATGAATCTATTGACAGTGAGAAGCTATTGACAGTGCGCGGCTATTTACACCTTGACGCGAAAGCTCTTCGAAAGCAATTGACGTTGAAAATATATTAGAAACTACGTTAAAAATCGGTTAATACCAAAATCTTCGAATAATCATCAATAAGTACTTATGTCCCCTTATCACTTCCCCTCCACGTGTAGAGAAGTAAGGGGCGTAATGGAAAGAAAAGTAACGTGACTACCGTCAGTATTTTATAAAATTTAAACTAAACAAATAATGTTACTAAGCTAGTTAATTGAATCATGAGAAGAAATTTTCAACTTCTTTGTTTTCAGCGTCGCGTTGTCAGCAGCCATTTTTGCTACTGCCAGTGTTCGTGTTTGACATCTGAAGAGTCGCACCTTAATACATTCTGCTTTACTATACATTGCAGCACTCTTTTGCGCAAAGTTAGCTATTATCAAATTATCAAGATTTTGCAACGCTAGTGCTGGCTAAATTGATTATGGCGCTCCTAAGCTGAGAAGTTTACATCATCTTACCATATTATGCTAAACTTCCCGTTTCTTTTTAGCAGATCGATGCAATAGAACATTTTATTGAGTTATTCGTAAATGAATTTAAAAAATATTTTAAGCAGGCGACAAAGGTCGATATAAAGAACAAGAACCAAAAAGCTCAAAACTTGGCGCTCGAGTACAAGACGCGGCTGCGTTTGCAGATGTCGCTGTTTTAAATTAATATATGCTGCAAATAATATGAAGCATTTAATTAATTTAAAAAATTGGTTTTAGGGCAATGAAAATGAACAAAAGTTTTTTGTTCAACAAGAAATAAGATTTGACCTTTAGCTTATAAAATTCAAAGAAAAATATTTTTAAATTGTTTTAATTTTGGTGGTATAGCGGTAAGGGGTTCCCTTGTAGACCTGAGAGTCCACGGCGGAAAACAGTGAGCGAAGTAGTTAGTAAGAGATGCAGGAATAGAGTTCCAGAGAAAAGTACCAGATTAGGAAAAAGAGTGTTTAGCAAAAGAATGCTCAACAGTTAAGATACGAAAGTGACTAAGAGAGGAAGATCGAAAGCCAGACTTAAGAGGGATTTTTATTAAGTTAGTTAGGTAGAGTGGAGAAGGACAATTTTTTTTAAACATTAGTAGACAAATTTTAAAAATCACCCTATGTTTAAGAGAAAGCCAATGGAGAAGAACAATAAATGGAGAAAAGTGTGACGTGATAGAAACTAAGCGTGCCGCAGAATTGAAGGCTTTAGAAAAAGGATGAAGGTAGTGTTAAGGAGATAATAAATTTTCTCATGTACATTCTCATGATGTGCGTTCTTTGCATTGCTTTCGGTCTGATTTTGCTCGAACAACTCTCAAAACATTCTCCATGAAGTGTTTTGGTCCGCGGTTGTATTCAAGTATTCCGATAACAATTTCCTCATTGAAAAGCATTTCGCTATTTAAAAAATCGTTGAAATCTTACATATTTCAGCTAGATTCATAATTTCAATATCTATACACTTATGTTAACTTCGATACAAATATGTTAACTTATATATACTTATGTTTACTCCTATACACTTATGTTAACTTTTATTTCTCTGTCTCGGTTCGTATTTAAATCTGAATTTTCGTTCGTTGTACTTAATTGTTTTGTTTCGTGCTCAATAAATGTTCAAAAAAAATAATAGAGAGAATTGCAGTAGGTAGTCAATTCGAGACAGAATGAGAGAAGAGAATAGAAGTTGTAGAGAAGGATCATCCAGAAGTGGGTGGAAGAAGTTACTTAATAAGACGAATATGGAAATAGCAAGATTTAGCAACAGATAATATTTAAGGAGCTAAAGATAAGCTGAAGTAAAAAAAACCTAAACTACGAATAAGAGAAGAAGGAGAAAGAAAAGATGGAAGTGTCAAAACCAAAGAAAGCAAAGTTAGAGATTTAGAAGACTTATGGAAGTAGACTAATTTAAACTTATCAGGATTAAGCTTAAGACACATAGAAGAACTCAATGAGATAATAGATTGAAATTAGGCAGTTATTTGATTAACAGACTTAAGGAAGAGTTAGAAAAAGTGGAATAGAGCATATAAATGACTATTTAAGGGCCATTCAGTACGACCTGGGTTCTTGGTTGTGTGAACATTTTAAATCGTCTGACGGGCTTTGAAGCTAGTATTTAAATATTTTATAAGAATTGAATATTTTTTCTGACGACGTACTTAGATAATTTTTTTGGCAAAAATAAAAAACTACACATTTTTTAAACGAGACGCGCAATATCACGTAATTTAACACCTCATATCTAAATAGCGTATGTTTCGAATACTGGATAAGCTCCGTCAAGCGTAGTAGCGGATCCATAGAGGGCGATGGGGGCGATTCCACCCCTTACGGCTTACCTATAACAAAAGTTTCAGTAGAAGTAAAGCATAGCTAAAATGAGCTGTTTACCTTGTGTACAATTTGAACAATGGCAAAGAAAGTTCTTTAATATTTTTACATAGTTTTTGCAGCTCTTTATTGAAAAAACATGTAATTTCAACAATAATGTTCGAATTTTAATGCAGAAATGTAATGTTCCAAATTATTTTTTTAATAATTTGAAATTTTTGAAATATTATAATTGATGGACTAGAGAGTTTAGTTGTTACACTAGTAATGTACCTAAAACCTTGATTGGTTGATTATTTTAACAATTTATAACAAAATATAAATTCGATTTTTCGAATTTGCAAAACGCTCAATCACATATTCAACATTTTCTGGAATGTCTCTTGTGTAAAATCAGTGAAGCAATCCGCCTTGTGAGTTTACTGTCATTCCTGTTCTCAGTCAGGTTGCAGCGTTGAGAAGCTACGTTCACTGGAAATTTTACAGGACATTTATATATATATATATATATATATATATATATATATATATATATATATATATATATATATATATATATATATATATATATATATATATATATATATATATATATATAAATGTCCTGTATATATATATATATATCATTGCAGCATAATTTCATCACTGCTGAAATTGTTTCGGAATGTAATCGCGTGATAACAGTGTTCATTCCCAAAATTGATTTAGCTCCCAGTGATGTCAATCTTCCATTCATACTTAAGCGTCATCAATTTCCCAGCATTCCTGCTTACGCGATGAGAATAAACAAATCACAAGGTCAGACCTTTGTAAATGTTGGGATTTATTTAATAACCAGTGTCTTTTCATGGCCAGCTATATCATGCCTTCTCAAAATAAAAACAAGTAAATTAAAAACGAATTTTTAAAACCAATGCTCTTATATGTAATTAAAACACAAATTTTGCAATCAATTTTTTCTTATATTACTCTTTTATTTTATATTAAAGTCGAAATATCTTAATTATATCGAAATATAGAAATTAATTAAAATTAACTAAATTAATTGACTTATTGTAAAACTAATAATTGAATATTGCATTGTCTTCTATTTTGAGCATGTATGCAAAATTTGAAAAAAATCTATCATCAGGAAGTGACTCAAAAATTGATTGCAAGATTTGAAACAGACAGAGAAACAAACAGACAGACAGAGAAACAAACAGACAGACAGAGAAACAGAGACGACGAATTAACAAAAGCATTGGTAAAAATCCCCAGTATTTGAGAATCTTCATTAGGGATTCACATATTCAGGGAAATCCTTTGAAGAATAAGGCATTCACGCAAAATATTGTCTATCGCGAAATTTTTCAAAAACCTTAGGAAAATTTATTAAATAATTACAAAACGTTTTCCAGATTTTTTTCTTCATTCAAATTGACTCCATTTATATCTAAATTGTAATTGTAATGTTATAAATAAATAAATAAATAAATATTTAATTAACTTATATTAATCCATAAAATATATCCAATGTTCAACGTAATTTTAAAATAACCGTCTTTGGGACGGGCAAAACCACTAGAATGTAAGATAATAGCCAACGTCTGTGTAAGACGTTTTTGCGTGACGATTTCTTATCTATGAAATATTAATTTATATATAATAATAATAATAAATAATTATATAAATATTTTTTATTGTCACCCAATATAAAGCTATGCTTAAAGTTTCAGCTTCCTAGCTAGTCAAAAAACTGGTTAAATTTTACTTGCAAGCTTTGCGTAGAGAGAAAGCCACACACACACACACACACACACACACACACACACACACACACACACACACACACACACACACACACACACACACACAAAAGCTGGCGCTGCAATCGAAATAATATATAATTAAATTTAAAAAAATCCGTCATTTTGACGGGCTATCTCTAGTGTTTTAATAATTTGGAACAACTTGAGTGATTGAATATTGTATCTCGTCACACAATTAAAAAACAACAGAAATATCAGTAAGCAAGCAGTGATTCTTCTCTTTTCTTTCATCTTCATGCATTTGCTCTGCCATAATTCAACTTCCGATGTCTAATCAGGTGCAGGTAAGTTTTTGATATTAAGTCTAAGAATGATGCCTTAACAATCCTGATTGCTGAAAACGTTACCTTTTCCTCTGATTTTAAAAAGTGCGTATTGCATAGGGTCTTTTAACTTTCGTTAAATATTATCCTTGAATTTTATACTCGTACTCCTACATAAATTTGGAAAGAATTGGGTTTGGATTGTATCTAGGTAAAAGCATAAGTATAAAGTAGCGTTTAATTAGGATATGCTTATGACAAAGAAAGAACCGACGACGACGATGATGATGATGATGATGATGATGATGATGGTGATGGTGATGGTCATTGTGATTGTGATTGTGATGGTGATTGTGATGGTGGTGGTGATGATGGTGAGGGTGAGGGTTTGCTTTCTAAACTTTCAATTAATTTATAATTGCACTTTAAATTAGTATACGTTATATACTTCGTTGGCTAAGGTTTTTTTTATAATCGCCAGGTGGCAGTTAAAAAACTAAAAAGTAGAAAATATATAACAATTATGAAAATATAAAACACGCTTTAATAAAAAGGAATTAAAAAGTAAAAAAAAACATAAAATATGATCGCAACGCTTCATACTTAAAAGTATTTATTACTTTTAAAACATTTTATTAAAGCGTTTTTAATTTTTCAAATTAATATTTTTTGTTTCATAACAATAACGTCAGCAGAATAAACGATTATCAAAATAAAATCATCCAAAAACAGTATGGAATTTTCGTACGAGACACCACTGTATGCAGCAAACATCAGTTTATTTATAAAAAAAAAAACTTTTATCCGTTTAATAGCTTGCGGTTTGCCATGCTCAATTATCTTTAAATGGTCTAGCAGCCTGCCTTTGCCTTTATGGGCTTTGAGTTAGAATTCTACTATCAATGATGACATGTACTTAGGTTTATAAGCAATCAGCGGATTACAAATAATTGATTTTTAAAGCTTGTTGGTTCATTAATTTGTTTAGCACACTATTAAATAATGAATATTATCACGTCGTTTCCGTTATACTGGCTTGCACTTACCACATGAACTGCAATTAAATTTAACTTACTGGAATTAACATATAAACGCATCGTCATTTACTGAAAACTAGAAAGTGACATTGAGTTAGAATTTTTCATCCATTAACATTATCTCAAGTTCCCCATATTTGTCCCATCTCCAGAGACCGCTTTCAGGCTCATTTTATTGACAAAAAAGCTTAGATTAAATTCTATCTGCACCCAAACTAACCACACATATATTGTGTCAATCAAACGTCACGCAGATTATTTTGTTTTCTTCCTAGTTGCTCCTTGTGTGTTTTTCCTTCAATATTACTTATAAGTGCCTGGGTGGCCTTGTTTTTATTAGATGTAAATTAGTATATGCAGGCATAGTTTTCAGTCGTGGTATGCTTATACATGTAGTTCTAGATACCTGTAGATGAAACCAAGCCATTAAGCGCTCACGCACTTTACCACCTTGAGCCTACGTTGCTAAAACTGCAGAGCACATCGAGCTGTTGTTTAATGAATTTGTTTGGTTGCATATGTGTCATTGTGTTAATAGAAAGATAAAGATTGTTCTGCAATTTATATTTTATATTATTTGTGTATTCAATTTCTTTAATAGTCCAATATAGGTCGATTTATTTCATTGTCTTTTAGTTAGTATCGTCCGTCCTAAGTCGATTAGTCTAACCCGACCGGATTACTGTTTACTGTTAGCTATCGGATTATTCGAGTATTAACCACTGATCTCTATACTATAATATAACTCAGAGGTGCACAACCCGCGGCCCCCAGACAACTAGTCCATTTTGGCTATTTGCGGCCCTAACAGAATTTTAAATCGATGCACCCGCCCATCTCTTTTTAATAGTACTGTTTGCACCTGAGCAATGTCAGTTAGAAGTCATTGATCTTCAATGTTCACCAGAATTAAAGTCTGCGTTTCAGCATAACTCCATTTTAACTTTTTATGGAAGTCTAAGTTCAGTTAAATATGGAGCGGTCAAAGATTTGGCTTGCCGAATCTTGTCTGAATTTGGCAGCACATACGTGTTTGAACAAACGTTTTCAGTCATGAACACAAATAAAAATAAACTGAGATCATCTTTGTTCGATTTTGGGGCTTGCAACAACAGAACTCGAACCCAATATTGACAATGTTGTTGCAACCATTCAGGCTCAACCTGCTCATTAAAATACTAACATTTAGTTATTCATACATTTTTAAATAACGTTATTTTTTTGTTATGACATTTATTAAAAACTTGCATTCTTTGAGTTTTTTTACATTTAGTTATTCATACATGTTTAAATAACGTTATTTTTTTACGACATTCATTAAAAATTTGCATTCTTTAAGTTGTTTTATTGTGTGATCTATGTGCATGCTGATGCGGCCCCTGGCGCCCAGGGACTAAGTAATTTTGGCCCTCAGGCTGAAAAAGGTTGTGCACCCCTGATATAACTGGATTGCGCTTAGCCCATTATTGCAATAGAAATGTTGTTGCCAGTCTGCCGCCATGTTACCACTCTCAATTACCAATGCCGCCGTCGTGTTTTCGTCGGTCGTCGCATGATATACGATCAATTAAGGGGTTTTAATTAAGTTTAATTATTTTACTTGAAAATAAAATTTTTTATTTAGTTATTCGGTATTTTTAACATTTTTTTTACTACGGTCAATATGATAGTTATTCGGTAACACACAGATGAAACGCTTTGCAGATCACCGTAACTAAATCGCCCCGCTTTGGTTTAGCAAGCGCAGAATAGGCTGTACAAAAAACTGTATTACTCTAAAAGTTTTGATTCTATTTAGTAATTTTTAACATCAAAATGTTATGTTGTGTATATAAAAAAATTCAATAAGCACACTTTTTTTGAGCATTTGTTCAAAGTAAACGGTGGTCTATAACAATTGGTCAGCAAATAATATATTTAGTTTAGGCTGAATAAGTTACATGTAAACTATAACATATAGAAATTTTATTTAATTTATATCGTTCGTAAAGGTGTTTAATTTGATTCAGGCTTTGAGGTAATTTAAAGTGCAACGCAGCACATCCGCACCGCGGCAAAACACGTAAGCTAATTGCCATTACGTTGTTGTTTTATTTTATTTGTATTCTTTAATTATTAATCGATTTATATACAAACCAATGACTTGAGGTTTTTGTACCAATGGGCTGCATGTGATATGATGTGAAGGTTCTTGCTATGCCCGGCTCTATTTTATAACTTAGGCGTATTCTATTCCTACAAACCCACTTTTTTATTTTGGATGCTTTAACAAGGCTGAACTGATGTTGCGATTCATGATATTAAAATTGAAATATCCTTGTGAAAATAAACTGTACGATTAAATGGTTGTTTGCATATTATGTTTTTTGTTTAAGTTGTATTTAAAAATGTATCAATTAATTTTTTTAATTTTTGTGCTGCTGCTTTCCTAGCATTCAACGAAGCTAGAAACGAAGTCAGAAATTCTACATTTCATCTTTGCGAACTTAAAACTTGAACAAAAACTATTATTTAAAACTTTCAACATGAGCTTGAGGCTCACATTAAATTATTTAGGCAGTAATAAGGTTGCTCAGCCAAACACCTTACGACAGTGTTGCTAAATATAGCCCTGGCGGCAATTAAACTTTGCTAGAAAACTGCATTAATTAACATTTTTCTGCAATGCCAAAATTGCTTTTTTATATTCAGCTGGGTTATTGTCATAATGCAGCATTATGGTGTCTATGGTTGATTGCAGAATTTTTCGACATTCTTCTTTTTACTCTGAAACAAGATCATCATCTGTACAATTTTCTTGTTTTTCTGTTGCAGTACAATCCAATACATCTGTACTACTACTGCTACCAGTAAAACCTTCAACCAGCAAAGATTTATGTTTGGATGGGCTCGTTAGGGTCAGATTACCAAACCAACCAACCGAAACAATTTGTCACCAGTTGCTACCCAGTACAGTTCTTCAAATCAAATTAAATCATCAAATTTATTTAACGCCAATGTCGCAAACGAATCTGAGGTGGGTGAACTTGAGATGAGCTGACTAATTTAACTGGAAAAAATGAGTTTTTAAAGTACGTTTAAAGAGGGAAAGAGATGAAGCAGATTTGATATGGAAAGGAAGTGTGTTCCAAACCTTGATGAGTTTTTGCCTTGATGAATGGTACCTGGGTAAACAGTTATCAAAAGTAATGTTTTTTTTTTACAGTAACAGCATGCTGATTCTTACAGGGAGCTCCATTGCAGCCAACAGGACAGGAACACAGTCCGACATCAATGTTGACGGTATATTCTGTCTTTGTTTTGTGATTCTTCACACAGTACTGCCCTGCAGAAACAACAGTGACTTCCAAATCAACAATTAAATTTTTTTATATTTTATATCTTGATTGTTGGTACTGTTCGAATCTGCCACTAACCGCATGAATAGGTTTCCTAGCATAGTAAGCTTGGAGATGGTCGTTAAAAAATCAAACTGTGCAATACTAAATGCTCTTGTGCGGCAAAAACTTTTGTCTTTCATAACTCTGTTTGCAGCTTCTGTGATGTTATTTTTGTCATTTCCTCGATGTATCAATCCAACTCGGAAACAAAGTGCCCACTTATCAGCAATGTGTCTTAAATAGGTCACATACTGAAAAAATTCTGGAAGTTTTTTTGCCTCGTTTTTCAGAAATTCAAAATTACTCTCAAATTCTTTAATGCTATTTGCATACAACATGGCTGATACAAATTTATACACAGCAACTCTGTGATCAGCTTTAATGCCATGTTTCTGATTCCAAAGCCATCTCCATGTGGCTTGGAGTATATGAAAGGAACACAGTCAAAGTTTCGTCCGCTATCAAGTACACGTTTGTTAATAAGATCTTGTTGTAAATTACACTACACTATACACAGAGTACGCCACGCACACTAGAAGTAAACTGAAAAGGGAAAGGGTAGATATGAAACTCTCTAACAAAGATTTAAAACCAAATTATTAAATAATTAATTCTGAACTGTTTGTTCTATTTTTAAAAAGTTATTTATATATAAATCGGGTATGAGGTAGCCAATCAAATACTTAGTGGGCGTGGTTGAAAATAAAATCAGCACAGGCCTAGATCTATTTTTAGAAAGTGTGCGTACGTTTCGAAAATATGCAGCCTGCGCGCTGGCGCATACATTTTTACCCGGTTGCGCACACTTTTTTAAAACAGCGCAGTCAAAACATTTCTCAACTTTGACAAAAATTTCTCAACTAAAAACAAATTACCAAAGCTTTGCCACTTACTTTTGAATGGGAGATATGAACAATGAATTTCTAATTTGATTTAATTTTAATTTGTTAAGTCTGGAACTCTTTTTGTGAAGCACAAAATATCTCTAAATAGAAGAAATTCCACCTGCAAGTTATTGATTAGTCCTGAAATCCAAAGTTATCTAGATTTAAAAAATAAGTTGCTAAAATCAAATATAAAGTTTACCGATAGCAGAGCTGTCGTATCGGAGGTTCGGAAGAGAATGAGCCTCAATGAGCTCTATGAAATCAAAACAAAGGTATCCGGCGGCACCATAGATATCTGTAGGCGGCACTAAACAACACACATATTTATTTAATTTAATATTTATATTTAAAACCTTTATAACTTAAGAAAAAACAAGTAAATTAAAAACGAATTTTTAAAACCAATGCTCTTATATGTAATTAAAACACAAATTTTGCAATCAATTTTTTCTTATATTACTCTTTTATTTCATATTAAAGTCGAAATATCTTAATTATATCGAAATATCGAAATTAATTAAAATTATCTAAATTAATTGACTTATTGTAAAACTAATAATTGAATATTGCATTGTCTTCTATTTTGAGCATGTATGCAAAATTTGAAAAAAAATCTATCATCAGGAAGTGACTCAAAAATTGAATGCAAGATTTGAAACAGACAGAGAAACAAACAGACCGACAGAGAAACAAACAGACAGACAGAGAAACAGAGACGACGAGTTAATAAAAGCATTGGTAATAATAATAAAAATATCATCAAAAAGCATCGAATTTAAATATCTCAACTATTTTCATGAAAATTTCGTACACGCTTGAGAATCGCGGTCAGTGAGTGTGGTTCGTGGTAAAATAGTCTGCCAGTCGGTTAGCGTTTTGTGGTCAAGAAAACCCTCAAGAAAACCCTCAAGAAAACCCTCAAGAAAACCTTCAAGAAAACCCTCAAGAAAACCCTCAAGAAACCCCTCGATAAAATCCTCAAGAAAATTAACTAAATTAATTGACTTATTGTAAAACTAATAATTGAATATTGCATTGTCTTCTATCTTGAGCATGTATGCAAAATTTGAAAAAAATCTATCATCAGGAAGTGACTCAAAAATTGATTGCAAGATTTGAAACAGACAGAGAAACAGACAGACAGAGAAACAGACAGACAGAGAAACAGACAGACAGAGAAACAGACAGACAGAGAAACAGACAGACAGAGAAACAGACAGACAGAGAAACAGAGACGACGAGTTAATAAAAGCATTGGTAAAAATTAAAAATATTTTGTATAATTTAACTATAAATTAATTTTATTTTATTTTGTAGAAAAAAATTTACTCCAACTTACTACCGCTGACCAAAACGTTTTTTGTCCATAAAACATCAACGGAAAAACCAATTTATTTAAAATTTTACAGGAACCACCGCTTGAATAAGGTACATAAGTGTGCCAAATTTCAATTAAATCTGTTTGGCCGTTTACATTTTATGTCCGAACAAACAAACAAACAAACAAACATTTCATTTTTATATATAAGATATATATATATATATATATATATATATATATATATATATATATATATATATATATATATATATATATATATGTGTGTGTGTATATATATGTAGATATATATGTATATATATGTATATATGTATATATGTATATATGTATATATGTATATATGTATATATGTATATATGTATATATGTATATATGTATATATATATATATCTATATATATAAAAATGAATGTTTGTATATACGGAAAGCGACCGGGAACGCGGAAAGCGACTGGAATCGGGAGAGCAAGCTTGGAAGGAAACGCGAGCAAGAGAGAAAATCGATAACAAAACTTCTGAGCGGGAAAGCGACCGGGATCTGAAAAACGACCGAGAGCGGAAAAGCGACCGGGAACGCGACGAAAACGGGAAAGTGGAGAAGGAAACGGGAGCGAGAGGGACAAACATTAGAAAAACCTCTAAAAACCCCGGGCAACGCCGGGTAACCCCGCTAGTCTATATATATAAAAATGAATGTTTGTATGTTAATGTCCTTTATGCATTGCTACACCATTCATCCGATCGTAATGAAATTTTTACACAACCTTGAGAGTCAAGGGGAATCAAAAATAAAAATTTTTTTTTAAATCCATCACAAAATGTGCGGAGCGGAGCGGGTGAGCGAGCGGGAACTATATATATATGTATGTGCGTATGTATGTGTGTATGTATGTATGTGTATGTGCATGTATGTGTGTCTGTGTGTTTGTTTATGTATGTACTAGCGGAGATACCCGGCGTTGCCCAGGTTTTTTAGAGGTTTTTCTAATGTTTGTCTCTTTCTCTCCCGTTTCCTTTCCCACCTGCTTTCCCACTCCTGTTCGCTTTCCCGTTTTTGGTCGTTTTCCCGCTGCCAGTTGCTTTCCCGCTCCCGGTCGCTTTCCCGCTCCCGGTCGCTTTCCCGCTCCCGGTCGCTTTCCCGCTCCCGGTCGCTTTCCCGCTCCCGGTCGCTTTCCCGCTCCCGGTCGTTTTCCCGTTCCCGGTCGCTGTCCCGTTCCCGCTCACGTTTGCTCTCCCATTCCCGCTCACGCTTGCTTTTCCGTTCACGCTCGCTGTCCGTTCCGGGTCGCTTTCCCGTTTCTATAATAGACAAACTAACCCACAAACATTCATATATATATATATATAGTCTTAGCAAATCTATTTTACGTTTTATAGGCTAACAGAAGTTATGAAAAAATGTAAAAGAGAAAATGAGCGTGAACGGGAACGGGAACGGGAGAGCAACCGTGACCGGGAATGAGAGAGCAAGCATGACCGGGAACGGGAGAGCAAGCGTGAGCGGGAACGGGAAAGCGACCGGGAACGGGAAAGCGACCGGGAACGGGAAAGCGACCGAGAACGGGAAAGCGACCGGGAACGGGAAAGCGACCGGGAACGGGAAAGCTACCGGGAACGGGAAAGCGACCGGGAACGCGGAAAGCGACCGGGAACGCGGAAAGCGACCGGGAACGCGGAAAGCGACCGGGAACGCGGAAAGCGACTGGAATCGGGAGAGCAAGCTTGGAAGGAAACGCGAGCAAGAGAGAAAATCGATAACAAAACTTCTGAGCGGGAAAGCGACCGGGAGCTGGAAAACGACCGAGAGCGGAAAAGCGACCGGGAACGCTACGAAAACGGGAAAGTGGAGAAGGGAACGGGAGCGAGAGAGACAAACATTAGAAAAACCTCTAAAAACCCCGGGCAACGCCGGGTAACCCCGCTAGTATATATATATATATATATATATATAAATAAATAATATATATATATATATATATATATATATATATATATATATATATATATATATATATATATATATATATATATTGTTACGATATTACCAAATCGTATACCGGGCTCAATAGAATGGTTTTGCAGTTTATTGGAAAATAATAAATGAAGGTTTGCTAAGGCTAATTATACCATCAAATTTCTTGATAATAATTTCCTAATTATTGTCCTTAATAAAGGTAAGGTTTATCAATAGGAAGTTGATTATGAAACCAGTGATATTACATTATTACCCCCTTCTTAATTCTGTTCGTCCCGAACAGCATAGTCGCTTTTGCGAAATGCGACTCGACCACGAACACCAAAATACCTTGATCTTTACTCGTGGCTTTGACCGCAATTCGCAAACAACATGGTCAAGTCTCTTGACCGTTTGATACAGTTTCTTCCAGTCCTTCTTTGGCTCATCAACAAAGTCTTTATTTGGCTCATCGTTGCCATTTCTGCACGGTTCATCACAGCCTTTTTTGCATGCCTCGTCCTGAACATCTCTGCACGGTTTATCGGAATTGTCTGCTTTTTCTTCTTCCTTCACATCTTTTAGATCTTTCTCAAGAAACTCTTTAAAAGGTTTTTCGAAAACACGTTCCATAAATCCAATAAATCCCTTCATCAAACTGTTATCTGATCTAGAATCCTCTGTGGATTCATCTGATTTAGAACCTTCGGTACCGTTCTCTGTTCTTGACTCATCTTTTTCAGAGTTTTTGCTGGCTGCATTGCTATTGTTGTTTTGGAGAAATTCATTGCCGTCATCTTTGTTTTCTTCCAAGCTACAATCGAACGTTTTCTTTTCACATTCCAACTCGGCTCTCTCATCGGTGTCAACTTTCGTATCGTCCAGCGGATCTTTCTTCAAATATTCGCCATCGTCTGGCAAATCAATGTCTTCTTTTTTTGTCAAATTAGCTTTTAGTATTTCTCAATTGGAGTTTTGTCCGTTTTTAAATCCTTAGTTGCTTCATCCGAGTTAGATTCGTCACTAAAATCTGACCCTGAATATTCGGTGCCGTCGTCTGTTATGGAGGCTTCCGTTTCAGAACCGTCGCTGTATGGGTAAAAGCTATCGCTGTTATTGCCATTATTAAAATCATCATCATCACTTTCATCCTCATCGTTTTGCATTTCGTTTTCAACATTCTTCTCATCTTCTTTAGTTTTGTTTTCGACGTCCAAACCGACTGTATCACTAACACCATCTTTGCATGGTTCATCTTGAGCATCCTTGCAAGGTTCATTATCATGACCGTCTTTGACAGGCACATCATCATGATCGTCTTTGACAGGCTCATCATCATGACAATCTTTGAATGGTTCATCTTGTACATTCTTGCATGGCTCATCTTGTACATTCTTGCATGGTTCATCTTGACCGTCTTTTTTGCTTCCGCAATTGTTTGTTTCACCATTGAGGAGTTCAAGAAATTTCTTCCTTTCTTGCTGTGCTGCTTTGTGTGCTGCTTTGTTCTCCTCCTGTGCTGCTCTGTTTTCCTCCGCCATTTTATTCAGCGCCTTCAACAAATCATTTTCTACTTCAAACTCATACTCTTCGGGATCAAACCCATTGTTCTCCAATGACGTCCGGAGGCGGTCCACGAGCTCAGACAGTCTTCCTTTATCACTGAGCTCTCGTTTTCTAATTTCCTGCCTCAACTCGAGTATCAAGAGCTCATCCAATGCTTTCAAAACCATTCTTGTATCCCACTTCTGACACCAATGTTACGATATTAACAAATCGTATACCGGGCTCAATAGAATGGTTTTGCAGTTTATTGGAAAATAATAAATGAAGCTTTGCTAAGGCTAATTATACCTTCAAATCTCTTGATAATAATTTCCTAATTATTGTCCTTAATAAAGGTAAGGTTTATTAATAGGAAGTTGATTATGAAACCAGTGATATTACATTAATATATATATATATATATATATATATATATATATATATATATATATATATATATATATATATATATATATATATATATATATATATATATATAATCAAATGTCATAACCTCAATTACTTTCCTCAATTATCAACTTAAATGTCGTCACTTGCCTAATAAAATTTTAGATTAAGGATAAATTGACGGGACGCGGAACGTGAAAACAAGCGGAAACGGGATAGTAAACGGGAATGGGAGAGCAAACGGAAACGGTAGAGCAAGCGGGGAAGGAAACGGGAGCAAGAGAAAAGAACGATAGAAAAACTTAAAAAAACCCCGGGCACAGTGGCGTAACTGCCGCCCCTGCAGACCCCGCAATGCGGAGGGCCTATTAGGGTTGGGGGCTCGAAGTGGCCACCAATAAAAAAAATTACCTTCATGCATGCACTCACAAAAGTCTTACATCACTATGAACACTTACGACATCGTTGCATGTGTATGTGTGCATTTATTTAATTTACAGATGACTCTTGAGACTCACACTCTGGGTCATTATTATAACTGACGTGTTTTGTTTTATACTTGTCTATAAAATAAACGTCGATTACAAGTTGTGTTATTGTTAGATAAAATCATGATTACGTTCTCCGGGGGTCAAACATCGGTGCCGGAACCAGGGAGCCAGGGGCCAGTGGTTCCCCACTTTCAAAAGTAAAGGGGTCAAACGTTATTTTGGCCCCCCCCCCACTTTATTGTCAAATAAAAATATTATTTTATAACGAGAAACTCGTCGAAAGTCTGTCTATTGTCATGTTCAGTAAAAATGAAACTTCAAGAACTTTATTGTAATAAGTACACAAATTCTTAAAATTGTATTTGGTTTTTCTGATATGAAATGCAACATCAGAAAGATGTTTTTCGGCATTGCGTCCAATTAAAACCTATATGCAGTCAATAATGACCAAACTAGATTAAACCATGGCATGTTTTAAACTGTACATAACTGAGCCACCGACCATCACCAAAAAATGATGGCCGGTGGCTCAGTTGGTAAGAGCGCTTGCAATTAGGCGAGGCGGTGTTGCCGTAGACACGTGGGTTCGATTCCTAGTAGAGTCTTATAAATATTTGCGTTACTTGTGGTGACAGTTAGTCATCCTATTTGTAGGCTCTTGAAACATTTCAACGCAGTGTTTCACTTCGCAAAAATATATATATGTATATATATATATATATATATATATATATATATATATATATATATATATATATATATATATATATATATATATATATATATATATATATATATATATATATATATATATATATATATATATATATATATATATATATATAAATCGCGTATTTTTGTGTGTTTGAGCCGATAATGCTAAACTCAATACAACATCAGTTTTACATTTTTTCAGCCCACATGTTTTTATTTTTGCCCACAGTCTCCATCCAGTTTTTTGTTGTTTTGGCGACCTGAGTCTCTTCGATGGTTTCGGCTCTCCGGCGTCTGCCGGGTTTGGATGGCTGTCCTAAGTCGCTGCTTATTTTAATTCTATTATTAAGTTTCTCAATAGATTTGCAAACTAGATAGACCACTTTGTTTACTTCCTTTACGTTTTTCTTGACCACTTTAGCTAAAACTCCTGCCCAGGACTCCATAATAGATTTCTGTGCCGATCCGCCTGAAACTAAACCTTCAATCTTTTTTTAAACAAACTAGACCACTCCTTCGTGGTTTTTTGTATTCATCGAAACTTTTGTCGTACTGCTTTAAAGATTATCTATTTTCATAATTGATTCTTTAATTTCATTATCCTGCTTTTCTATTGCCAATACCATGTTTTTTTTAAATGTGCTTCAACTCTCTTAATTTTTCAACAGTTTTTCTAAACTCGTTATCTTTTGGTTGTAAATCTTTCATTTCTAGCAGGACTATCCTCATTCGATTTTGAACAGCAATCACAAAGCCGATGACCGAGCACCTCAGCATGATTTGGGTTTTTTAAACAAGTTTAGTTTTTTAGTTTTAGGAGGTATAATTAACAAATTTAATACACTAGATCAAATTGTGAAAAAATGACGATAAAACAAAAGCTTATCGCCCACGCGCTTTTGCCAAAACGTGTTTATGCAAAGTTAGTTTTATTTTTAACAAGAATCGTTACATTGTTTGTATTTGAGAAGATCCACCTGAAAACATCTATCGAAAATATTCTAACTTCGGAATTATTCGAAATTATTCTAAGTCGAATTCAGGAAAACCGCCACCGCGAGCAAAACCAAGAGCGAAATGTTATGCTGACGACATCTACGAGTTGCCTCTTATATTTAAAGTCGCTACCTTTAAAGCCAAATCTGTTGAATTTCAGGAGTTTGGAAAAATTGCACTTTAAAGCCATTTTGTATCCAGATTTTCTTTTTAATGCTGAGTTTTGCATTGAATTTTATGAAATTTGCACTGAACGTTTTGCATTTGGTTTTTTGAATTTATGAGACGTCATTTAAGTGTTGTTTATTATGAATCTGGTTAAAATGTTTACTAAATATCTTTTCAATTTTTGAAGATATGGTTAAAAAAATCTTCCAAACTGTTTTTTTGTGTTGGTATTTTTTGATGACAGAAACAGACCATACTTTGGAAGAGCGTAAGTGCCATATTAAATCAATCGAAAATGTTATCATCATTAAACGAATCCATATAAATGTAATATAGGTGAAAGAATTGTAATAATTGTACATTACAGAGCTGGTCATTTACTGCGATGATTATTGTGTTGTCTGGTATAATGGAAAGAAACAAATCATTACTGAATCTTTTTTAGCATTAGACTGGGCGATAGGACTTAAGATTTCCATACCCAAAACCTTGGTATGAGTCTTATAATATATTTTATTCTGAGTTATTGAAACCTTACAGAAATTTGATTCGTAGCTTGAATTTAAAAGCTGTTTTTATAATTATACTAGCTGGGTGCCCGTCGTTGCCCGGGCTTTTTAGAAGTTTTTCCATCGTTTTTCTCTCACGCTCCCGTTTCCTTTCTCGCTTGCTCTCACGCTCCCGGTCGCTTTCCCACTTTTCGACCACCTAGAGCTCTAAAACTTTCCGGAAAGCTTTATGCTGAATGACAATACATGAATTTAATGTTTCCGACATGAATTAGGCCTTAAATCAATTAAAAATTTAAATTTAAATTTAAAATAATTTTTAAAAAATATTCTAAATAGCCTAGGACCTATCCTCAGACCATATATATAGAATAAGTATATCGGCCCGCCTGTTGTTTAGGAAGGCTTTTAGCTAGGCAGCTTAGTAGACCGGAGATCCAAAACGAAGAACTGAGAGTTACGACCGTATAGTAACTTAATAAAATATTTTTTAATAACAAAAAAAGAATTTTTCATGTGCAAAATAAATTTTTAACTTTATAAAAATTAACATTTTTTTTTTAAATTTTAGTTGACATTGAATTTTATTTGCGTAGTCTCTAGTTCGATGGTCTATTTATGTTTATTTAACGTCGCCTGTGTTATCGGTAAATTAGAATTGTATATTTTTTATGTCGGATATCGCGTTAAATTAAAATAAAGCTCATATCAACTACTTTTAAAAAAAGACGTTTCTGTTTCTTACAAACCAGAGAGTTATTGTTGCATGACAAATAATTTGCAGAACGTAATGAAAAAGAAGGAAGTGCTGCTGAAAGGGTTGTTCATAAAGCATTTGGATTGATAATGGCAGAGATTAGAAAAATGACAGCATTTCGTGAGTATTATCAATCAAATGATGATATCAATTTTGATGGCTCAAGTTTTTTGACAACTTTTACAACAGCTAATTCAAGTACCTTTGAAAGTGGCAGTGCTTGGGCTGGAAATAATGCAGACAGCCCGACCACGTAGTTTTCTGATGCTTCTACTACACATTGCTCGTGTTGAGGCTGATCACAGTGAACGTGAGAAGTTCCATACAGTTATCTCGATTAGGCTTCAGTCTTTCCCATGATGAGGTTAGATGCTAGAAACATTCTATTATACACCACAACTGTAGGTCGTCTGATGTCAATAAGCAATCTGCAGACACGGTAAAGCAACTGAATTCCACATTGCCTAGTGTGTCCACTTGGGAATTTGATGAAAACCCTTCTGATAATATTTTCAATTTGAGCACCAATTCTGTCACTGTGACTCTAATGGCTGTATGTAGGAAACACTTAAGTACTTCTTGTCGTGGATCAGAATTTGATCCTTTTACTTTTTCATTCTCCTTTCTCCAGGCTTGGGACTGGCTCGCAATTAGCGAGGCGGAGTTTGTGACACTCTCGTTTGAGGATTATGTATGTGTGATGTCAACTGCACATTTTGTAGCAGACAATGTTGATCATAACTTCGAACAATTGATGGTGACAAAACTGTTGTTGCTACCCCTTCATTCTTGAGTGTTCCAAAGCGTATTCCCAGATTGGAATATTCAAAAAAAGTTTATAAATTATTTAGTGCCACTGGTATTAAAATTGTGTCCTTTGAAAGTTACGATTGTTCTGGCGTTAGCGAAGTTGAAATCAACAAAATTTGCTTATTGCGCACATCTGACACATCTGTTCACACTGAAATGTTCTTCAGCTTCAATGTTTTGTGGCATGCCGCTGGACGGAGGAGTTCAAGGGTGCACCTACGACCAAATTTGTCTGGTTTTACAAAAACAGTTTGCTGTGGGAACTACAACGGCTTTTAAACAGTATTATCTTTAGATGGTGTTGTGTCACCGTCTGTCTTAGATGAATTAGTTAAACTGTACAATAAGTTTGGATAAAGTTTGGATTGTTGAGAGCAAAACCGTTTTGTTAACATGTGACAGTTTGAGCAAGTTTTTTGTCGACTTTGATCACTTTTGTAGTGCTCTTTGAAAACCATAGTCAGCCATTTTGCAAAATTTTTTTTTATTGACATCAGAAAACAAAACAGCATCAGCAATCGGACACTGAAAAAAAATGACAACGAGGTTATCGGTCCATAAAACAATAAAGATGTCAAAAGGCAAAAACCTAAAGGGTATTTACATCCCGCTAAGAAGGCTGCCTACAAAGTTCATTGTACACAAATAATAATTAGAAATATATTGAACCTGTACAAGTGCTATTGAAACATTGGCGACTCAATAATAAACGTTTTAAGTAATCGTTTGAAACAGGATAAGTTTGGTTGTTGAGATATAGTCATCGGAATTTTTGCATACACATTAGGACCCGCACATATAATTGAGCGAAGCTTTATGTTGGATTTCGCAAAGGGGGGTCTATACCTTGGATATGAACGCGGCACAAAATGACTGATAACACAAACTTCATCAAAATTAAATCATACAAGTGGATCTATGTATTACTGGACTAGATTTAAAAGGCCCTAATTACCAGTGTCATCCCACCAATGGGGAGAAAGGTCTATACATTTCTGTGGTTTTTCAACTTTTTTCAAAAGTTTAAAAAAAATTATTAAACAAATTTTTTAATAAAACAATTTTTTATTAATTTTTTTATTAAAAAAATTTTGTATTAAACAAATTTTGTATTAAACAAATTTTTTATTAAACATATTTTTTTATTAAACAAATTTTGTATTAAACAAATTTTGTATTAAACATATTTTTTTTATTAAAATAAACTTTTTTTTTTCAAAAAAGGTGTAAGACTATTTAGCATTTAATTCAAGTTGTAGCATTGCAAGTCTGTTAAAGGGCCTAAAAAATATTGAAATGTTATACATATTATAATAATTAAAATTATTATGTATTCCATACTAAATTAAATCTCAAGAGCGATGTTTATAAAAAAAAGTGTTTTCACATATACTTCTTTTCATTGGTGCTAGGTTAGCTGAGTGGGTAGAATTTTAGCTTCGAATGTGAAAGCTTCACGGTTCGACTCGAAATCACTGCCTAGTAGCCCATGTCAACGGAAAACTTAGCGGGTAAAATTGTTTTTCTCCGTGGGGTTAGTAAAAGAACATTTAAATTGAAGCGCTTTAAATCTAGGTCACCAGCATACATTAACTACGCTGCATGGCAGTGCAGGCAGATGTGTGCATATGAGCATGAAGGGGCTTGACCTGTTGCAAACCCGTATCGGCTTAGAATATATGCCACCGCTTGCTACACGCAATGCTGCAAGAGACCGCCTACTCGTGAGACCACGAATTCACCGCCACGGTTGCCACAGTTCTAGGCAACTCGTCGGAGCGACACTCAACATTTGTACGCCAACGATTCACAGATATATAGTTTCGGTCAACCATCTGCCGTCAGCAACATGCGCCTCCGCAGTGCGTTGACGGAGTGCATCACCGAGGTTGAGAACAGAGTTGTCGAGTTGATTAATCCGTCGACAAGAGGAAAACCAGATTAACTGTGTCTTGGATCGATTAAAATGTAGCCGATTAGACTTTATTAGAGTTAATCTGGTTTTCCTCCTGTCGACGGATTAATCAACTCGACAACTCTGTTCTCAACGTCGGTGGTGACCTTATACAGCCAGCTGGCATTGTGCGCAACCTTGGCCTTCTACTCGACAAGAAAACACTTTCCGTTTTCAAGAAACGTTTAAAATTCACTTGTTTCACCGTTCATTTGTTCTATAGTGTTGTGATGTGCCCCGAGCTACTTTTAGATTTCTGTATTATTAATTTTTGCCACTTTTTTAAATCACATTTTTATTAAATTTTCAGCCGTTCTGTTGCGTTCTTTAAGAGGCGCCTGCTGCACCCGGCGCTATATAAATTGTCGTTTTCAATAATTAAAAATAATAATAAAGTTAACTATAAAATAAACTTGTTTTTTATTACAAACTTTATTTTAGGTTACAATCTCTGTTTGTGTGTGTGTGTGTGTGTGTGTGTGTGTGTGTGTGTGTGGGTGGCTTTCTTTGTACAACAAAGCATTTGGATACATGTCATGTAAAATAAAAAGTAATATACATTAATAGTTGGTTGAATACACAAGCATCTCAAATAAACATAAAATTTTGTTCAATTTTGGCTGACTGCTAACTATTATATTTTGGTAGTGAACTTATTAAAGTTAACTATTACAAAAGTAAAGAAACTGTTTATAAAAAAATCTATATTGCAAAATAGAATTGTTGACACAAAAAACATTGTATTTTAACTGTTCAGGAGCAATTGTCATTCAGTGCAAAACCTGAGCTTGTTTGCCAGACGACAGCTCCTCTACATTAGCTACAAATGCAGCCACTGATAGGCACAAGATGTCGTGCAAATGATTATCAGTAAGTCTGGCCCTGTGGACTGACTTATTGCACTCCATTCTGGAAAATGTCTGCTCACATATGTATATATTGCCATATAAACTCATCATCTTCAATGCATTCTTTGGCTATACTGGAGACTTGGCAGAAGTTAAAAGGGTGTAAAACTCAATTATGTTCCCTTCCAGAAATTTTTGTTTCATAGAGCTATTGGACTGCAGCTTAACCAATTCCATTTGAAACTCTGCTGGCATATATAATTTTTGTATTCTTTTTCGATTTTTAAGGAAGTTTTTAAAAGATTTTACTATAAATTTCAAATATTTAAACAAAGCAGAGCGGGCCGCCAACTGATGGACCGCGGGCCGCGAGTTGGCCACCCCTGCTCTACTGCATGAATAAAAAATTTTATTTGATTAAAACAAAAAATATTTTTGCCATTGGTATTAAGTTATACATTAAGGGAAAATTATTTTTTTGTCAATTATTTTTCAATAAAGGTGATAAAATGATGAAAATTTGAAGCGTGCCAATCGGCATCTTCATGCACCACGTAACCTATATATACATTTTCAATGGGTAGGCAAGATCTAGAATATTTTTTATCATTGTTCATATGTCTATCCAGATAAACAACAACATAAAAGTTAAACTCTCAAAATGTAAACTCTGTAATATAAAAAACGCAAATTCAAAGACTTTTTTGTAAAACAAATACAAACTGAATTGGAGTTTTCAATTCTAGGATATGAGGATCTAGACTTTTATTGCCAGAGAAAGGTAATCGCCTATCTGTCGTATTTGTTGTAGTTTTCCACAAAAGCCTGCGTTTCACTTTAGTTTTCTTTGTGTTCGATATCCCGGTTCTAGTTGCAGGTAAGCTGGTTTTCTCATCATTTGTCGAAGTACTATCGAACTGAAGAGACTGAAACTTCTGTTGTTCAACGTCGCTGCCTCCTTCAGAGCTTTCATCTATTTCTACATGTAGATTATAGTCGTCTTCACGCTCATTGTCTGACGAAAGGAATATGACTTGAAAAGAGGGGTATTTATAGGCTTCATCAAAGCAATGTTTTTTTACAAGTTCAAAGTTGTAACTGTTTATAAAATTAACCCAGTAAATCCGGAGATTTCTATTTTCTTGTAAACCCTTTTTGTTACGTGGCCAATTTATTGGTTAGAGATACATTGGCGTAATTTGCCGGCGCGTCTCAGCTGTGCGACTCACTACAACGTGCATGACGATGCCGTTTGGCATCACATATTTGAACATCAATTGCATAATCGCCGTTTATTCTAGCGCTACGAAATAAATTTGATCACAAAAACACATAAAACATCTGACTATAATTAAATTTTTATTAAGGTATAAACACACACACTAATGAAAATACTTGAAAAACTCTAATTTTTTTTTTATTTTTGCACAAACTTTCCAGACTATAAAAAAATAGAACATCAATTTAAATATATAAAAAGTAGCAAAATTCTAGTATTTTATGGTATTTGCTACCCAGAAATACAAACAGTGATACTGTTTGGCACAGTACAAATTTCTAAGAAAGCATGGAAGTAATGATGCCAATCGGCATCGCTATGCGGTAGAGGAGATGCACATACGTCTGAAAAATTTAAACAGTAATGAAGATTTACTGAAACAGCAGCAAGGTCAAATCCAAGAATTGAACGACGAATGCATACTGAGTCGGAGTCTTCATGCCACGTTTCGCACAGTGTTAGAATGTCTAAGTCATGATCGGTCAACAGTTGACGTGCAGCATCGACCTTGTTGTTAATGGAGGGGATGTTAAGAGATCCAAGATTCAGTTTTTTTTATCGAGGGGTTAGAGTGTCTTTGAAAGCGTGGACGAATGAGATTTGTGCTCGAGCGTCTGTCATCAGGAACGATAAGTCGCGGACAAGTAGTACGTCTCGTTTTTATTATTTTAAGTTTTTCTGTTTGTATTTGCCGGCGCGAGAGCCACGATGGCGTCGCAAACCAAGCTCAGATATGTTGAAAATTGTAGATGGTGAGAGCGAACACCAGAGGCTTTTTCTAGCCTGCAGCAGTTGGTCACGTGTATATGAATAACGTGTGGAGATTGGACGTAGCAACGCAGTTGGAACCAAGGAAACCATGGCGCTCTTTCAAGAAAATAATGCCGACAATAATAACGGCAATAGTTGTTAAACAGAAGTTAGTTTCGAAAAATCAGTAGCTTAAACAGCAATCCATTAGAATCCATTGGTGCAGAAAAGTAAAAACAAAACAAAACAAAATCAGTAATTAGCAGAAAGCAGCGTTTGCACGGCTGATGTATAAATAGCTTCAAGTATAAAGATTAAATCAATTTATTATAAGCAAACTAGATATCGATTTAAACGACATTGGTTAAAAAAAAAGTTTAACTGACAAATGAAAAATAATAAAATGTATTATCCGAGGTTAAATTCGATAAAAACGTGCCACATAAACTGACGCGTCCGGCAGCTACAAGAGCGCCAAAGCTGATGTGGGCTTTCTACTGTGCTTGAGAAAGAAAAGTTAGAAATGTAACCGAAGCCGCATACGGCATTTGGAGAACCAGAAACCCTGTCTTGTTTCCTCACATAGGTGTCACCACTTTGTCTAATCAACGAAGGTTCATTGAACAAGAACATAAACTCACTGATTTGGAACTTGACTGCATTTTAATAGATGTAAAAAAAACTTGAATTTAATAACAGATGACAGCTTACATTTTTTCCTCAATGAACCATTAGAAACTGAAAATATTCAACCTTCTACCAATAAACCAATAAAAACCAAAAACTTTCAAATTTCCTCTAATGAACCAATTAAATCAGATAAAAATGATGAATTTTTTAAAATGGAAAATAAAATAATCAGTAAACTAATTCAAATAAAGATGTGTAAAATAAATGAAAGAAATCAAATAAATAAAGTTAAAGAAACAAAATATATTAAAGAAGAAATTCAAGTAGCAAACACAGTTTTAACAAAATTAACTAAGAATTTAAACATTACAGAACTGAATGAATTACTGTATGCAACTGCAGCTGTTATTGCAGGTGAAAAGGAATTGAAGAAAAGTTTAAAGCAGACTAAACAAGAACCAGCCTGGCAGATGAGAATTAAGAAAAACATAGAATGGCTTAGGAAAGACCTTGCTGTTCTAAATGAACTTAAAAAAGAAACTGTTTCACACAAAACTGAACTAAAAGCTAAGAAAATTCTTGAAAAGTATGAATTAAATAAAGAACAGGTGGAAGAACTTCAATTCAACATTAAAATGAAAATACAAGCAAAAGCCCAACGATTAAGAAGGTATATAAAAAAAAGCAACTATTTTCACCAAAATAAACTTTTCAATAATGATCAACATAAATTTTACAACCAAATAAACAACCAATCAATAGAAATTTTAGAAACTCCAACTCAAGATGAAATAGAAAATTTTTGTCAAGATATGCTAAGTAATAGTGTGAAGCATAATGAAGAAGCAAGCTGGATTGAGAGAAAAAGAAAAACCTTTGCAGGAATACAAAATGAAAAATGGGAAAAATTTAGTGAGAAAGAGATAGCAGAAATCATCAAACAAATCCACAACTGGAAGTCTCCTGGGCCAGATCAACTGCAAAATTTCTGGCTGAAACATTTTACTGCAGCACATCAAGTTTTGACTAAATCACTCAATGAAATAATTAATAAACCAGAAACAGTTCCTGAATGGCTCACAACTGGAGTCACATTTCTGATTCCCAAAAACAAATTCACTAAAGAAGCCAAAAATTATAGACCAATCACCTGCCTGCCGACAATGTTTAAAATATTGACTGCTGCCATTACAAACAGAATGTATTCTCATCTTATCCAAAATAATATTTACCCATGTGAACAAAAAGAATACAAGAAAAATCTAAGGGCTGCAAGGATCAATTATTAATAAATAAACTAATAGTGTGGCAAGCCAAAAAACAAAAGAAAGACTTGAGTATGGCATGGATTGATTACAGAAAAGCCTTTGATAGTGTTCCTCGCTCTTGGATTCTAGAAACAATGAAAATTGTTAATTTTGTAGCAAACACCATGAAAAAATGGCAGACAGAAATGTGGTTGTTTTACAAAGAAGGACATTTGAAAACAAAAAAAAATTGCTGTAAAACGTGGAATTTTCCAAGGTGATTCCTTATCTCCTCTTCTGTTTTGCCTAAAACTAATTTCATTAACTAGCATTCTAAATAACCACAACTTAGGTTTTAAAGTAAATCAAACAATGATAAACCATCTTTTTGACATGGATGACTTAAAACTGTTCTCAAATAGTGAATCACAATTAAATGATGCATTAACTTTAGTAAAAAAGTTTAGTGATGATATAAAAATGGAATTTGGTCTAGAAAAATGCTCCAAAGTCACCATCAAGCATGGTAAAATACACTCCAACCAAAACATGAAACTGGACAATGATATAATCATTACAAACTTAGAACCTAACGAAACTTACAAATATCTTGGTGTGGAAGAAAAAGATGGTATACAACACTCTCTAATGAAAGACAAAATAAAAAAAGAGTACTACAGACGTGTAAGACAATTCCTTAAAACTAAACTAAATTCCAAAAATAAATTTAGTGCCATTAATTCTTTAGCAGTTCAATTTCTGACTTACAGTTTTGGCATTATAAACTGGTTGAGAGATGAAATTGAAAAAATTATTAGAAAGACGAGGAAGCTCCTAACGATAGGAGGAATTCATCGCCCAAAGGCTGATGTTGAGAGACTCTACATCAAGAGATGTGATGGTGGAAGAGGTCTAGTCGATTTGGTTTCAGCTTACAGCCTTGCCATTGTTGATCTCTGTGATTACATTCAGACAGAACCAGACAAAATCACAAACGTTGCAAAGTTCCTTGACCAACGAACCACTAAATATTCAATTCAAAAAGAAACTGCTAAAATCAAGAATAAGTACTCTATTTTAAATCCAACTTCTGACATTTGTAAAAAAAATCAGCTAAAAAACAAATTATTCATCGAAAAAACTAATAATTTAAAAATGAAATCTCTTCATGGTCAATTTTTTTAGAAACCTTGACAATCCAACAACAGATAAAGAGCAAACCATGTCATGGCTAAAGAGCTCGGGTCTCAAAGGTGAAACAGAGAGTCTCATAATAGCTGCCCGAGATGAGGCACTCAGCACCAGATACTTTCAAAAACACATTTTGAAGCTAGAGGTTGATAGTCGGTGCAGATTATGCAACAAGGCAGAGGAACACATCAGTCACATTGTTTCAGGATGCACAATTCTAGCTCCGAGTACACAAAAAAACACAACAATGTAGCAAATTACATTCACTGGAAGTTGTGTAAACACTTTGGAGCTAAGGCACCCAAAAAATACTATGAACATCAACCAGAAAAAGTTATCAATGTAGATGATGATGTTACAATCACATGGGATTTGCCGGTCATCAAAGACCGAGCAATTCCAGCTAACAGACCTGATACAGTAATTTACAACCAAAGAGAAAAAGAATGCTTGTTGGTTGAGGTGTCTGTTCCAGATGATGCAAATATTATATTGAAAGAATCAGCAAAGATATGCAAGTATAAGGACCTAGAAATAGAAATAAACCGAATGTGGAATTTAAAAACAAGAGTGATACCGGTGGTGATTGGTGCGCTAGGAACAATCAGGGAAAATGCTCAAGACAAACTGATGATGCTTCCTGGAAAACCAAACATCTCGGAAATACAAAAAATAGCATTAATGGGAACGCTCACATCCTCCGAAGAGTGTTGGGATGAATAACTTTGATTTCTTGTTGAAATCTGAATTCATCTTAAACCAGTTTTTGAAAACTGAGAAGACAAACATTTTGTAACAACAACAACAATAATAATAATAATAATAATAATAATAATAATAATAATAATAATAATAATAATAATAATAATAATAATAATAATAATAATAATAATAATAATAATAATAATAATAATAATTATATATATATATATATATATATATATATATATATATATATATATATATATATATATATATATATATATATATATATATAAACCATATATATATATATAAATCTCGTGTCATAGTGTTTGACTTCAAACTCTTCCGAAACGGCCGAACCGATTTTTATGAAATTTTTTGTGTACATTTGGTTGGTCTGAGGATAGGTTGTAGGATATATTTAGAATATTTTTTAAAATTATTTTTAAAAGTTATAATGGAAAAAGAAAGTGGTGCAACTATCTCCTTTTCATAGGAAAATGCAACAGATAGAAATGCATATATATATATATACCTAGGTGTTTATGTCGATTCTGAGCTTTCCATGAAAGATCATATATCTAAACTGTCAAAAACCTGTTTTTTCCAACTACGACAACTTAGAACCATACGAAGGTCTCTGACAAGTGAAGCAACACGTCTCCTGCTGCATTCGTTTGTTGTAAGTAGACTTGACTACTGCAACTCTCTATTTACAGGCTTACCTCTTAGTGCTGTTGGAAAGATTCAACGTATTCAAAATGCAGCTGCTCGTCTTTTTGGTGGACTAAAGAAACATGATCATGTGACTGCAATAATGAAAACTGAACTCCGGTGGCTGCGTATCTCTGAGCGAATTACTTTCAAAATTGGGACTTTAGTCTACAAGGCGCTCCATGGCGAAGCCCCCTCATATTTGCAAGAGCTGTGTGTCACTGTGTCTGATAACAGATCTTCTAGTCGTGGTGATCTAGTTGTTCCCATAACTCAAACAAAAACTTACGGCAGTCGAGCCTTCAGTATAGCAGGACCGAACATGTTGCCTGCCAGCATCCGAGAAGCCACTACATTGAGTTTATTCAAGGCCGAGCTAAAGACATTTCTGTTTGCGAAATCCTATCCAAATTGATGATCAGAGAGAAATTATTTCATTTTTGCTGGCATGCTGATTTTTGTGTTTTATATTATTTTTTTTGCTTTATTTTTATTGTTTTGTTTTGTTGTTTTTATTGTAAAAGGAGCCCTGAGGTGTTACACAGAAGGGCGCTTGAAATCCAAATAAATAAACATAAACATATATATATATATATATATACAGTGTTGGGGAGTAACGCGTTACAAGTAACGCGTTACTGTAATAGTATTACTTTTTTCAGTAACTTGTAATAGTAGCGATTACTTTTATTTCAAAGTAATATGTAATAGAAATATATTACTTTTTTTGAGTAATTGTAACGAAATTTACGTTATTTTTTTCGTTACATATATTTTAAAAAAAATTGAAATTTTGTTGTCGATGTCAATTTTATTTATGTAAAATGTCTATGCACGCTAGAACCCCGTTTAGCTAAGCTGTCATTGTCTTCCTTTATCGCTTTTTGCTGCTCGTTTGATACGCTTTTTAGATCGGTAAGTAACTGTTGCGTTATGTCTAGCGAAAACGAATTAAGTTCACACAGTTTCGAAAATGAAACTGAAGAAGAATTTGATAGAGAAGCAGAGGAGACAGAGGCTGTAGTGGAATTTTCCAAATCCCCATACAGTGAATTTTTTACGATTGTGTCAGAAACCGCTAAAAATCTAAAAGTTAGGTGTAAGTTATGTTTGCCTAAAGTGGAAAACTCATCTGAAGGTAAGATTCATTTGTATTTGTTATCGATGACTAAAATGAAAAAACACACTTAATTTGGTTATATTTTAGATAGTTATAATCACAAAGTACTAAAATGAAAACATAGTAAATTAGTTGAGCTCTTGTAACAAGTGTTATGATTTATGATATATTACTAAGTACTTTTGATG
Organism: Erpobdella octoculata; assembly: GCA_963978895.1. NCBI lineage: Eukaryota > Metazoa > Annelida > Clitellata > Hirudinida > Erpobdellidae > Erpobdella > Erpobdella octoculata. The sequence continues at coordinate 6,960,831 of OZ022244.1, read as the reverse complement.
ACGAATTGTAACTTTTTTGTTACTTAGCGTGTCCATCCATCGTCAATGGCCAGGTTGGAAGCTTCAAAACAATGTACAAAGAGCAACATATTGAAAACAGGACCAGCTAATAAAATTCAGTCGACACTGGACTTTAAAAAACCAGCTGCATCTATATTACTTTCTCAAGAACAAGTGAATAGATTGATAATGAAATTTGTTGTCGCTGACATGCAATGTTTCAGTGTGGTGGAACAGCCTTCATTCATTGAATTAGTTACTGGATTACAGCCAGGAAGGACTGTCATGTCAAGAAAAACAGTAATGGGTAAGGCTATAAATTAAAATCTTGACTTAATTGCATAGGGTATGTTTTATAATTTCAGTTATGGGGGGTTAAACAAATACATTCAGTAGCGCCAAAGCAACCGCTTGATATATTTGCATCCCAGTCCGGGTTTACATGACTATTGAAACATGCAAGCAGCTTAAGCAAAATATTGAAATTTTGAAATATGCTTTAAAGTATTTTTTTAATTTAGTAGACCGACTGGAAATGCTGCATCGAGATAAAATGGAATCTTTGACGACACTGCTGACAAGGATTTCTTATCTATGTACCACTGTTGATGTATGGACCAGCCGTAATCGCAGCTAAATTAGCTTCTCCGCTTGTAGATGCACTTTTATCCGGTGTCGACAAGCGATTTAAGGGATATCTTACCAGAGATGATCTTATCTTATCAAGTTTGACACATCCTCAATTTCTTCTGCGGTGGTTAGAAGATCAAGCTGCCAAAGAAAGAGCGCGACAGATTTTAATGAAAGCAATGACAGATGAAAGCGAAAGAGTTTCTCCTGTTTTGCAGAACAGTGAATCTGGACTATTAGAACATGGTTCTTGTGATGAAAGCTTTTTTTCTTTTGAAGAAAATGTAGACAATGGCTCCACAATTCTTGCAGAAATGGACAGGTTTCTATCTGACACATCACGAGATATTGGTTTTCTTGTTCATTACCCTACTGTGAAATCATTGTTTTTCCGGTATAATACTGGTATGCCATCTAGTGTTCCAGTAGAACGTTTGTTTAGTCTTGGTGGCCAAATTCTTACACCTAGACGGAATCGTCTATCTGATGAAATTTTTGAGAAGCAACTCCTACTTCGTGCTAATAATGGAATATAATAAACATTGTATTTTTATTAGTTATTTTGCAAAAAAATAAAATTTTTGTGTTGTATTTACTGATTTATATTTTATATTTCTTCCAACTTTAATTATATAGTTTCTGAACCTGTCCAAATTTTTCGATATGGCTTCGAGCACTTAGTGCCATGAAGTAAAGTAATAGCTGTGTAATAGTATTACATTTTGTCAGTAACTTGTAATAGTAATATATTACAAATTTTAAAAAGTAACTTGTAATAGTAGTATATTACATTTTTAAGCCAAGTAACTGTAATAGTAATATATTACTTTTTAGAGTAATAGTCCCCAACACTGTATATATATATATATATATATATATATATATATATATATATATATATATATATATATATATATATATATATATATATATATATATATATATATATATATATATATATATATATATATATATATATATATATATATCTGTTTCTTATAAAAAAGTATCTTGAACTGTCTGATTAATTTGATTTGATTAATTTTAATTGATTTAAGGCCTAATTCATGTCGGAAACATTAAATTTAGTATTGTCATCCAGAATAAAGCTTTCCTGAAAGTTTTAGAGCTCTAGGTGGTCGAAAAGTGGAAAAGCGACCGGGAGCGTGAGAGCAAGCGGGAAAGGAAACGGGAGCGTGAGAGAAAAACGATAGAAAGACCTCTAAAAAGCCCGAGCCACGCCGGGCATCCCGCTAGTAATAATAATAATAATAATAATAATAATAATAATAATAATAATAATAATAATAATAATAATAATAATAATAATAATATTAATAATAATAATAATAATAATAATAATAATAATAATAATAACTAGCGTATTGCAGTTTGAATTAAAATCTGTTTTAAATCTTAATTAACCTGTGTTTGTAAAGGATGTTTTGGCAGTATTGAACGACAATTATTATGGTGGTCTTGGCGGAATGGCCACTTGGTCTCCTTCTGGAGGATACAATACAGATGATTCACGTTGGAAATGTCTTTTTACAGAAAACAATTTTGAGTCGGATGACTGGGCATCAATTGATTCGGACGACAGTAACTTTACTAAGCCAATAATTCTGTTTAATGCATCAACATGTTCAAACGAATTTATTTGTAAACATGCGAAAAAAAATTACTCTGACATTAATTTTATTTATGGACTTCACAGTTTTCTACCAAGTACTGACTTAAGAAGATATTTCTACTGTCGCTTAAAAAGTAAGATCTAAATTCAGTCAAGTACATTGAACATTTTTATTGATAAGAAAAACTACATTAATTAATTTTACCAGCAGTAAACTAATTGTTACAAAACATAATCAATATTTTGCTTTTTTTTAAAAGAAGCAGCGTTTTAAAACATGTGTTGCTAGGCTTGTTACGCCGAAGAATTTTTACAAGAATTTTATTTTGAGTATTAGTAATTAGTGGTTTTGCCCGTCCTGAGGACGGAGGTTTAAAAATTACGATGAACTTTGGATACATTTTTGGATTAATATAAGTTTTTTAATTATTTTGTTATTTATTTATTTATTTGTTTATTTATTTATTCATTTATTTATTTATTTATTTATGTATTTTATTATTTATTTATTTATTTATTTATTTATTTATTTATTTATTTATTTATTTATTTATTTATTTATTTATTTATTTATTTATTTATTTATTTATTTATTTATTTATTTATTTATTTATTTATTTATTTATTTATTTATTTATTTATTTATTTATTTATTTATTTATTTATTTATTTATTTATTTATTTATTTATTTATTTATTTATTTATTTATTTATTTATTTATTTATTTATAACATTACAATAAAAAAATGTTTTATCGTTTGCATGCATTCCAAAAGAAATAAAAAGAAAAAAATAGAATAAAATATTAGAAATTTTTTATATTTTGAATTAATTTAAGTAAGGTAAATATTTTTTAATTTATTTAATTATATAAAAATACTAGCAGTGCCCGTAGCGGCTTCGCTCGCATGAAATTAGAGAATTTGAACCGTGCATACATAGTAGAGTACTGCACGGATCAATTTTTTAGGTATCGGGTCGGCCCGTCGACAACTTGGCCTAGCCCGTTTCAAAAACCGAAATTCCTGGCCCGGAACGGCCCGTCTAATATGGGCCCGGCCCGTTTTTACAGGCCTAGAAATTCTGTATACTTGATTAAAAACTTCGGCCCGTCCCACCTTGATTTAAGGTTTGGGCAGGGCCGTATGAGGACCCTAAAATAACGGCTTAGCCCGTCCGTCCGGTGATAAACTGAACTCATTTACTTTTAACCGGCACAAAACCTCAAAATACTAATTTTCACATCTGTAGCACTTACAGTTTTTGAGTAGCAGTTATTTTAAAATCAAATAACCCTTTTTCCACTTTACATTTGAGGTCCTGGAAACCAAATTTTCAAAAAATGGTGAAACACGTATATCATTATTTTTAGAGTAGAAACTAAATACTAATTTTACTTTTGTAGCATTTACAGTTTTTGAGTAGCAGTTACTTTAAAAACCAAGTAACCCTATTTTCCACCCCATATTTGAAGTCCTGGAAACCAAATTTTTAAAAAATGGTAAAACACGTATATCATTATTTCTGGAGTAGAAACCAAATACTAATTTTTACTCCTGTAGCATCTACAGTTTTCGAGTAGCAGTTACATTAAAGACCAAATAACCTTATTTTCCACCCCACATTTGAGGTCCTGGAAACCAAATTTTAAAAAAATGGTAAAACACGTATATCTTTATTTTTAGAATAGAAACTAAATACTAATTTTTACATCTGTTGTATTTACAGTTTTTTAGTAGCAGTTACTTTAAAAAACAAATAACCCTATTTTCCACCCCACATTTAACAGTAAGTCCTGGAAACCAAATTTTCAAAAAATGCTAAAACACGTATTTTATTATTTTGGAGTAGAAACTAAATACTAATTTTTACTCCTGTAGCATTCACAGTTTTTGAGTAGCAGCTACTTTAAAAACCAAATAACCCAATTTTCCAACCAACATTTGAGGTCCGAGAAACCAAATTTTCAAAAAATGGTGAAACTCGTATCTTTTTATTTTTCAAGTACAATCCATATACCAAATTTCAAAATCTCCTCATTTTTGGTTTTCGAGATATACATTGTTTTAGAAAAAAGTTTGTTTTCCAGTTTCTTTCCTCAGGAGAAAAATTTTCAAAAATCCTTTCTTAGTGGATGCTTACGCAATAAAAGTAATATAAGTTACAAATTTCACGTTCAGTCAGTCAGTCAGTCAGTCAGTCAGTCAGTCAGTCAGTCAGTCAGTCTTTTTTATATTTTATGTTCTTTTATATATATATAGATATAAAAATGTATTTATATAATTATTTATTATTACAAACTTTTATTTAGGTTGCAATCTCTGTTTGTTTGTGTGTGTGGCTTTCTCTGTACGCAAATATTTCAAGTAAATCTTAACCAGCGTTTTGACTATCTAGGAAGATGAAACTTCAGCATAACTTTATATTGGATGACAATAGATGATTCAATTAAAAAAAACTTAATTTGAACATCTTTAGTATTAATAAATCGAGTGTATTTAAAATAAAAATTTGTGTTGAAAAACTCGGTTTTTCCTTTACTTGTATATAAATTAATATGCCATAGATAGCAGATCGTCACACAAAACGTCTTACATAGACGCCTTGCACAGACGTCTTACACAGACATGGGCTATTATATATATTAACTAGCTGGTTACCCGGCGTTGCCCGGGGATTTTAAAGGTTTTTATCGTTTTTCTCTCTGGCTCCCGTTTTCTTAACCGCTTGCTTTCCCGTTCCAGGTCGCATTTCTGCTCACGGTCACTTTTACTTTTCCCGATCCCGGTTGCTTTTACGCTTTACCGCCACAGCTTGCTCTTCTTTTCGTTCTTCCGTTCCTCCATTAAATTTTAGAGCCTTCCCAATGTGGCTTAGATGGGCTGTAGCAGAATGCTGTGCACAGTGATCAAAATTGATCTGTTCTCTCATTAACAATTTGTTGTTTTATTTGCTCGTTTAGTTACGTCTGAACTTCCTCAATATTGGTTCCACTCTGCAAGTGTGATCTTCTGCTTATTACGATTGACTAAAGCTGAAAAATTTTTTTATTAGTTAACGCTGCAATAATGTTAAAATCAGCTCATATATCTCAACAAATTATATTTATTTTAAATACTTGTAATATTAAAAACCTTCAAAGCATTAACTTAGTGAATTTTCCGAGAGTTTTCCGAGATCATCAATTTGGAACAATCGAAGAGTACCACTTTTATTTAGCAAATGATGCAATTATAAATTGAATGAAACAGCAGCAGATTGATAGGCTGGCTTGAGAACTTTGTTCATGATTTTGTTGAAACACAAAAATACTGCACTTGCTTTCATTTCTTTCAAATTTCATGCACCTCATATATCAGTGAAACTTTTACAATAAACCAGCAGTTGACGCACGCTTCGCGCGCGAAGCGTGTGAGTTTTTACATATTAATAGTAAAGGTAGTCGCAATCAAATCGCACTTTAAGCTCAAAAACAACACCTATGCGCTATTATAGTAATAACTTTACGCACGCTTCGCAAGCGAAGCGTGTGACTATTATTGCCAGTTGCATATGAACACGTTTTATAAAATAGTAAATTGTTGTTAATAATAATAATTTACAACTTCTTTAAAATTGGGAAAAACCCGCCGACTACTACTTCGGTGATTTATTTATTTTCAACTTGTTTATATTGAGTTATGGCGTATTCCAATATAATAGGAATAATATTAGAAAATTAGTTAATTTGCGTAATTAATAATATTATTAATAATTAAAATAAGAGGAATAATAATAACAAAATAGAAAAATGTGGTTATAAATGATTTCATTAAATATTTCCGCAAAGCGTCGAACTTTCCAATAATAGAAATAATATTAGCAAAATAGTTAATCTTCGTTATTAATAATTTACATAAATAAAAAACCCGCCGACTACTACTTCGGTGATTTATTTATTTTCAACTTGTCTATATTTAGCGATGACATACGATGCTATATATATCCGCAAAGCCACAAAGCGTCCAACTTTCCAATAATTGGAATAATATTAGCAAATTAGTTAATTTTCGTAATTAATAATATTATTAATAATTAAAATAAGAGGAATAATAATTGCAAAATAGTAAAATGTCGTTAATAATAATTTCATTAAATATTTCCGCAAAGCGTCGAACTTTCCAATAATAGAAATAATATTAGCAAAATAGATAATCTTCGTTATTAATAATAATTAAAATAAGAGGAATAATAATTGCAAAATAGTAAAATGTCGTTAATAATAATTTCATTAAATGTATCCGCAAAGCTTGAGAACTTTGTTCATGATTTTGTTGAAACACAAAAATACTGCACTTGCTTTCATTTCATAATCTATCAACGTGAGTTTTTTCAGACCGGTAGATGCTAATCGGGTGACATAATACATACATATTACATCATTGCGCTTTTATAGTAGGGAATTGGTGTTGCATGTAAGATTTTCTTCAAAATGTAATTTTCTAATTTCCTCTGAAAAGTAAAAAATAAAATAAGACCGATAAATTAATTCATAATCTTATAGTCATAACTACTCGTCAATAATAAATTAATACCAAATCGGCTAATGCCATCACATAAAAAAACACTTACCTGCCCAAAAAAATTTCTCATATACTGATTTTGTTAAGTCTGGAACTCTTTTTGTGAAGCACAAAATGTCTCTAAAATTTAGAGTCTAAATTTCTAAATAGAAGAAATTCCACCTGCAATTTATTGATTAGTCCTGAAAACCAAAGTTATCTGGATTTAAAAGATATACTCACTCACAATAATATATACACAACAATAATAATTAGAAAATTAAATAATATAAGAATAGTTTTTAAATTACTTTGATTTCGAGAAACCGAGACGATAAACAGCGAATGTAAACGAAACGGGATCATCGCAACTGATCCCAGGACAACTGATCCCAGGACTACTGATCCCAGGACTACTGATCCCAGGACAACTGATCCCATGACAACTGATCCCGGTACAACTGATCCCACGGACAACTGATCCCACGGACAACTGATCCCATGGACAACTGATCCCATAGACAACTGATCCCATATCTGCATCATTTTATATTTCACTGTTTCTGAAATCAATAAACTGATATTAACATACATAATTTCCGATTTCTGTTTGTATGTACGAATGTATGTGTATGTATGTATGTATGTATGTATGTATGTATGTATGTATGTATGTATGTATGTATGTATGTATGTATGTATGTATGTATGTATGTATGTATGTATGTATGTATGTATGTATGTATGTATGTATGTATGTATGTATGTATGTATGTATGTATGTATGTATGTATGTATGTATGTATGTATGTATGTATGTATGTATGTATGTATGTATGTATGTATGTATGTATGAGTATGTTTGGATGATGTAGTGATGGTCCTAGTCATGGACTCCTAAATAAGCCGATAAGAATTAATGTTGGAGTGTCTTCATTAATTCATTTAATTCATATCTTCGAAAAAAAACAACTTCTGAAATGAACTAAACTCAAACTCTATTATTTTTGGATTGGCACGGTTCCATTTCTCATTATAAACTTCACGCAGAAAGGAGTGGAACGATTCAAACGATGAAAAGTAATACGAACTTGTCAATTTTATTTCTACTGTGTATCGTGCCCTCGTGCGCTTATACTAAATATTATTTCTCCGTTAACTAATTGAAGTAGCCAGTATCATTATCACCACCACCGTTGTCGTATGCAGCCAGCCATCGTAAGCTGGCTACGTAAGCCGGCTACGTAAGCATCATCACCACCATTGTCGTCAAAAAATAAGTTAAACATGAGTTGTTTATGTCTATGGGATCAGTTGTCTATGGGATCAGTTGTCCATGGGATCAGTTGTCCGTGGGATCAGTTGTCCATGGGATCAGTTGTACTGGGATCAGTTATCCTGGGATCAGTTGTCCTGGGATCAGTTGTACTGGGATCAGTTGTCCTGGGATCAGTTGTCCTAGGATCAGTAGGCACTAACCCCTTCATTGGTTTTGGCGTTATTAATGAACAGACGTTGCCTTTTATATATATAGATAATATCTGGAACAAGACATTTTGTATATTACGTCATGACAGCATTTAATAATTATTTTTTATGAGATCATTGAAAAAATTAAATACTTAATGTTCAACTTTAAAACTTACACACTTTTTTCATGCAACATTAGTTTATATATTATGGTCCGGAAAGTTTTCTTATGCATAACAAATAACATGGTGTTTATGGTGTTTAAGTTTATGGAATATAGAGAGTAAATAACTGCTGTGCACATGTTAATAACCATTGGCAATCATAGAATATAACTTTTTGATAAACTGCTTATAAATCAAGACACTGCTTTGAGCATGATTTAATTATTTTTTAAAGTTGATGGGCCAAATTAGCAATAAAATACTTTATAAATATCTCCACAGTTTATAAATCTTAATATTTTATTAAAGTGACTAACACAATTGAACCTCAAAATAACAGACCAACATTTTTTAAATGTTTAATAATAGAAGTAGTATTTGTACAGATAATTTACATAATGAAAATTACTAATTTATCATTGAGAAACATAAAAATCATAGTTATATAGATCGGGCATGTCTATTCACTTCCTCTGACATTGGAAAGCTACCATTTTCTAAGTTTCATCTTGACTATTCTTGACAAACTGTCTTGTGATTGGTTGAAGAAAAAATTGGGTCAAAAATCTCAAATACACGCGATTACAGCGTGCCGATCGCTATGGGTTTGTCCGTGAATAGTTCACATTAACCGATTTATCGGACTTTTTTGTTTGGATTTTGTGGTCCAGTCTACCTTGTCGATTTGAAGCGTGCTTTAGTTGACTAATAAACCGCCACGTATTCAACAACGACTACTATAATATATACTAGAGCTCTGCTCGGCCGGACCTTTAAATTAAAATTATCAAATCAGATCGGACGGACTAGGACGGGCTTGGATTTTGTTTCAATGAAATGAACCGGCTGAAATCGCAGACTAGCCGGGACTTAAAAACCTGCCCGTGGAGAGCTTTACTTTATATAATAACTGACATATTATAATCAATAACTTAAATTTTGTTTTAAAGCATCCTGTTTCGAAGGTAAGCATAAATGCAACACAACTTCAACAGTGTGCATCAACAATAGAGACAACTACACTTGTCGCTGTAAGCCCGGGTTTGAAAACTCGTCTAACCAGGACTGTAAAGGTATTAAAATGACTAAGTTTTTTTTTCGATACGTTTCATCATCGTGTGGGTTTTTTACACTAAACAATATATTTTTGAATTGTGGATTTAAAGTAAGTTTTGTAATGGTTAGATCTAACTTTATGCGGGTAACAAGTCCATTAGAGTGGGTGATGTTTTTTCAAGATTACACAGATTCTCCTACCACCCGCATTTGTATTGGAAATCAGGTTGTACAAAACCGTTTTGTTAGTTGAGAAAGTGATACGCATTTGACTATTACAAGTGAATGAAAAGCTTAGATAATGAAATCTGTAAGCCTTGATCAAATGAGTTAAGAAATTTTGAATTTTTTCTCTCGATTTTTAACCTAGAACACTAAGCTTTAAAGTCGAAGCCGCTACCGCTATAACACCCGCGACTCTTCTCGTGTCCAGATTATGAACCCAGGATTTTAGGCTTAGAAGTAAAAACTCTACCGCTTTACCAAAGCACATTTTCTTCACAATAAACCTATTTTAAAAAATGTTGCTAAAGATGAGTGTTTAAAAATTATCCACAATTGTATCCATGCCCAATAATGTCAGATTACTATAGGAAGTTACATTTGCAAGAAGAATACGGAATTTTAATTTTTTAACAACTCAGAATATGCAAGTTAAATTTGAAATTGCTTATTCAGTTTTCAATGGTTAGATGCAAAACTTGTACAAAATAATTATAATAAAATAGGGTCCGGTTAAGTACAAACTATGCTGTTTCTAGGTAATTGTTCAAATTAAATACCTTGATAGGCGCATTCCAACTAGAGGTGTACGCCGACTTCAAATCGTCGGCGGCGGCGCGCCGGTCGTTTACGATCGGCGGCGGTGGCGCGCTGACCAACTTTAACCGGTGGTGGCGGCGGCTGTTTTTTGACGGCAGTGGCGGCGTTTATGCTGATTTAGTCCAGGAGAAATAAAAAAAAGCTGGCATAATTGGAAGCAACGCAGTTAGATATTTTGTTTTGTAGGTATATGTGTTAGCAACAATTAGTAAAAAATCCACCCTTCCAACTCATCGTATAAAAAAATTACAGACGATTTTCAAAATCGGCCTTAAAATCGGTAAAATAATTGAATATGCCAGCTCTTTTAATCCAATTAAATGAAAATAACTACAGTTTAAGCTGAATGCTTTATTGTTACTTATTGCATGATATACAAACATTAATAATTATCAATACAAATAAAAAAAAATACAAATAAACTGATTTATGGAGCCGTTTTCCCCTAAAATATACAATATATCAGCTCTTAAAATCCATTTAAATAAAATAACTCAATCTATAGATGAAAACTACCTAATGCAAAATATACATAAGTTAAAATTTGTCTCGCAACATTATATACGGATACAAATAAACTACTGTATTATGCCGATTTTGACTAAATGTGCAAAAAAAACTAAGATTATTATGAAAATCGCTTGTTACATACTATTTAATATACACATATTAAAAAGCATACATATAAATCCATAAATAATTTCCAATTTCAACATACAATAAAAAAAACAAACAGAAAAACAACAAAAACACCTAAAAATAACAATTTCTTTATTTCCCGCCCTGTGTCCTTTGTCTGTGTGCCTATATCCCTTTTGTTTGGTTATATAAAGTTTGTATGGTAGGTCCAGTAGTACAATTTCTTTAAAATAATGAATAAGAATTTCAGTTAGACCACTGTAAATAAAGCCTCACGTTAAATTTGCATCCCGGTCGGAGATGCTCAGATCATCAATATCAGAAGTAGTCAAAAACTCCATTTTCAATATTGATTCCAAAAGCAAAGCAAACAAAGCTGACTCTACTAAAAAGTGGCCGTGTAGTGCTCTAGCCACTGCCTTCCCTGTCATCATGTGAGTTATGGCTATGGGTCCACTACAGCACTGCAGCGCTTCTGTCAAACCTGAGCCAGCCATGACATGACCAATGCTGCCCAAATAATTCATCAAGACATGAAACCCACCTAGACGACATACTATGTTCAGTTTGGATGAATGCACAATATCAACAGCCTTTAACCACAGCGGCTGGTCGAAAGTCACACAAGCCGTTGGATGGTTGAGCTCTTGAGCCTGGTGTTCTATGAAAGTTAACGTGGAAAAAATACAAGACATGTCATTAGGGTTCAAATCAATAATCGGAAGCATCCTTATGTCTGATGATGATCTGAAATCTCCGTCAGGTTTACAAGCATGTTCCATAAAGCCGGACCAATTTGGCCTTTGCTGATCTTCATCTAAGCACAAGATACCAATTTTCCAGGCAAGTTCCAAGTTTAAAGAAGGAGGCAACACAGAAGGAAATGGGCTTGAAAGACATCAATGATAATTATGACTTGTCGGGGAATGTATATCCCAATATAGGAATACCTCGGTTTTTCACAACACAACTGGATTTTAGGCGTGACAATCGAGGTACAGCTGATTCAGCATAGTGTCCTGACCCTACACTGAGTAGACATTGATATGATCCCATACCGTGAAAGGTACCACTTCCATCTAAAGTGATAATGTTGTGGTCCAGATTATCACCAGACCATTGCGTAAAACATTGAGGAAAAGACTGAGGAGTATCAGGGGAGTCATTCTGAACCACTGATTGTTTAAAAAGTTTAACTTCATCATATGAAATTGAAAATCCCAACCGTGACAGCAAATCAAGCAGCCATCAAGATCCAAAGGCGTGATCTAAACTAACTCCAACGCCAAACAAAATTGGAGAGATAGGAGATCTTTGTCTTGCCCCCTGCACAATAGAATGACATGATACATTCACTCTCATCTTCTATGCTACTCTTTTTTTCAGCATACCATTGGTTAGTTATAATGTGAGATGCCATGTTACAAAAGCAAATAACATTTTTTCGACCACAAATGTCGGCAAAAAATATGTGCTCAGCGTAGCGTTCTTCCGGCTTTCGTTTTATATGTTTTAATGAATACACTTCACCATCTTCCGATAATTCTTGCATTTTAATTTGTATTTCAGCTATCGTATAAATTCCTTGATCTTCTTCTTATAACCAGTCACACAGTTTTTCAAAAGTAATTAACATGTCGTTATCTGGATGTCGACCTGGATGGTTTCGGCCAGCGGTATTATCTCCGACATGTGCTGATCTACATTCTAGGAACACAGAAAGACACACTCTGTGGTAACGAGCTTCTTCAGCTGGTAAGTCATTGCATGAATTTAACCTACCAAGAACATCTACACTCCATGCATCATTTCTTTTATGGCAAGTTTCAATTATAGTTTCTCTAAATTTCAATGTCATCACAGTACTTGATTCTTCTTTTAAATGTTTTCTACTTTCTCCAAAAACTATTTTTCCACACAAAAAACAATGTTGCTTCCAATTGAAAGTGTCGACAGACGATCGTAATAATTTACACTTAAAATTCTCTTGATCAACACCTTCTGCATGCTGCTCATTCTTTCGTTGCAATTGATCAAAACTTCTTTTGTTAGTGTAGTCTCTCCGCAATGATCATGAACATTAGCTACATTTGGTTTATTTAACTGTTAAATTTTAACAGATACTCTGCTAACTGTTCATCACCACGTAAAACGCTGAATTGACATAACGTTTCAATACCTTTAACACCTAGTGTAACCATCTTGACTGTATCACAGACGTTGTCGGAATGGAATTCAGTTCAACAAATTAAACATACCATTTCATTTAGTTCACCCATTTCGAAAAAGAACAATAAAAACTCCAAAAAATAGATATTTTACAAAATCCTTACTTAGAAATTCGATGTTTTACGACAATTTACGAAAATACTAACTTATCGCTCACTACGGTAAATCTCTTTCAAAAAAGCGTCAAAAAACCAATTTCCGAAACGACGATTTCAACCGATTTTTGCAGGAAGATTCATAAACATATTACAAACAAAATATCCAAAAATCAGCTTGCTGTAAATTTTGTCTAGGTACAACAAGGAAAAATTTTAATTCTCCTGGACTAATTGTTTTTTTATTAAACGACTAGCGGGGGTACCCGGCGTTGCCCTGGGTTTTTAGAGGTTTTTGTAATGTTTGTCTCTCTCGCCCCGTTTCCTTCCCCGCTTGCTTTCCCGCTCCCGCTTGCTTTCCCGTTTCCGGTCGCTTTCCCGCTCCTGGTCGCTTTCTCGCTCCCGGTCGATTTTCCGCTCCCTAGTCCGCTTCCGGTCGCTTTCCCGTTCTTGGTCGCTTTCCCGCTCCCAGTCGCTGGAATGAACTGCCAGCCGAAATCCTGGAATGCACTGCCAGCCGAAATTCGAAACCTGGAATGCACTGCCAGCCGAAATTCGAGACTGTGGATCCGTCGCAGCCTTTAAAACTAAACTTAAAACCTTTTATTTTAAATTAGCCTTTGAACGATGCAATTTTTAGTTATCCGAGGGCGCCTCAGTCGCGTGCCTTGGCGCTTGATAAATTCCGTATTATTATTATTATTATTATTATTATTATTATTATTATTATTATTATTATTATTATTATTATTATTACTATTATTATTATTATTATTATTATTATTATTATTATTATTATTATTATTATTATTATTATTATTATTATTATTATTATTATTATTATTATTATTATTATTATTATTATTATTATTATTATTATTATTATTATTATTATTATTATTATTATTATTATTATTATTATTATTATTATTATTATTATTATTATTATTATTATTATTATTATTATTATTATTATTATTATTATTATTATTATTATTATTATTATTATTATTATTTTTATTCCCGCTCCCGGTTGCTTTCTCGCTCCCGGTCGCTTTCCCGCTCCCGGTCGCTTTCCCGCTCCCGGTCGCTTTCCCGTTCCTGCTCACGCTTGCTCTCCCGCTCCTGGTTGCTTTCCCGCTCCCCCGCTCCCGGTCGCTTTCCCGCTCCCGGTCGCTTTCCCGCTCCCGGTCGCTTTCCGTTCCCGGTCGCTTTCCCGTGCCCGCTTACGCTTGCTCTCCCGCTCCCGTTCCCGCTTGCTCTCTCGTTCCCGTTCCCGCTTACATACTATAAACATACATAGAGGAGGAGGGAAAATTTTCTGACGTTTTCATTTTTTTTCACAAAAACCTTTCCCCATTGCCTCTCAGGCTTGTGTAAAAATTGCATTACGATGGGATGAATGGTGTAGCAATGCATAAAGGACTTGCTTACATACTTACATACTTATATACATAGTCTAATTTTTATTAAACGATAACGACATGAAATAAAAAAATTAAACAGACGTACCAGTTCAACTTTCAGTTAAAAAAATTAGAGTTGACAATTAAAAACTTAATTCATATTAGTTGGTCAAAAAGTGTAAATTTCCGTGTACGAAAACTATCTTGTCAACAAATGATGGTGCCATGGCACTGCGCATGGAATTAATTGTTATGCACGCAGTTGAAAAATGCGCTCCGACGGCGTACTTGTAACCGAATAGCTAAAATAATTCTGACAAGCTCTGAAAGTTGTCGATAAGTTTTATTCTGCGTGTTCCACCAAGCCAGCAGGTCATTTGGAGATATAGTTAAACACATCTATACTGTTGAATGTTGCGTTCTAATGACAACGTCGCTGAACTTGCATGCTTTACGAGCATATCATATGTGGCTCGTTTCCATGGGATTTTTTGAGCTGTTACAATAAAACAAGACTACTTATCGGATATTTAGAACCAATTAATACCTCAGTAGCCGTTTAAAATAATTTGAGAAATTGGACTAAATAATCAAATAATCCTCTCCTCAATGCTGAGCATTTTATAAAAAAAAGACGTAAGCGACTGAGACACTTTTAATAAGCTGCTGATTTTTAATAAGGCTGTCCAGCATCATGAGTAGGCAATTCCACCTGGCCTGGTAGGACAATCTTTCTTCAAATATACCATATTCTGACAATTTGTTCTGAGTCTCGTTCCATTACATCTGTTTCTGAATCAATCAACGCTGGAACATCATCTTTGCTTTCTCCAGAAATCATGCTAGACTGTTGGTTATTTACCGTTTTTAGAGTTTTTAGTACGTTTTTAGTACGTGAAGGTCTTTATGACGTTCTTAACTTTAGCGATAATATCTTGAATAGGAGTGCATTTGCCGACTCCATCAACAGTGAAGCGATTGTGCAAACCATGTGCTACGCAGCTAAGTCTTTCAGCTGCGATAAGGCGGCACGCCTTGACCACATTGGAGACTTGATCTGTGACGTAGATAACTTTTTTACGCTCCAGGACGTAGATAACTTTTTTACGCTCCAGGACGTAGATAACTTTTTTACGCTCCAGGCCAAAACAATTAAGAATATTTGGTAACTCAGGAGCAATGTTTTCACTTGTTATAGTGTCAGTGAACACAGCTGTTCCAATGACCATGTCTTGTAACGTAAAATCTGGAAGAAAAAAATGTAAGGTTACAGTCATTTAGCTTTATTGTCTATCATTCTCTGTCCATATAATATATGTTGTGGCCGACACAGTCATTGAGGATGTTAAAAGCAGTTTTATTTTTATTTTTGCAGCTGTTTCTTCATAGATTGTGTTAAATGCATTGCAAAAAAATGTTCTTCGTGAAAGCATATCATTTTTATCTTGGATCACAGAATTCTGTTGTAAAAATCTTATAAAACCCGGATTTTCAACTATGTTGAAAGGTTGTAGATCTTCGCAACACATTAGGGCAAGTTGACGAGAAAACAGCCATAGTTTTTTTTTTAATAAGACAGATCGAGAGATACATATATGATTATTTGCAACAATGATTATGAAAAAAAACATAAATTTATAAAAACGTTGGCGGCGCGCCGCGAAAATCTCGGCGGCGGCGGCGCGCCGATCCAGAAATTTCGGCTGCGGCGGCGCGAAGAAAATGTCTGCGGCGGCGGCGCGATTCGGCCAGCGCACAGCTCTAATTCCAACTAAATAAAATGAGTTCGGATGACGGTTAAAAACTGTGTGATGTTCCGTAGCGCCTCTAAACTGATAATAATGATTCTTGCATTGTCATTATCGTTATTATTAGAAGTGATATAATAGTTGAGGTTTTTTTTACAATAGTTTGTTATGTTTTAACACAAATAGACTTAGGTAATTTTTAAATACAAGGCCATTTTTTTAATTGCTAAAAACCCTTGTTCTATAATGAAAAAAATTAAATTTTAAAGACATCGATGAGTGTTCCAGAAACAACGACCAATGTCATAACAGTTCAACAGTTTGCAAAAATACTATTGGCAGCTATTTATGCAACTGCAAAGAAGGATTTGATAACTATTCAAATTTTCAATGTCAAGGTATATTTTGTTTTTGCCGAAATTTTTATTTATTTTAACTCGAACAGAGGGACCAAACGGGCCACTGAAACTATTCGGACAAAATACTATTAGGTTAAACGTAATCAGAAAAATAAAGAAAAAAAAACGTCAAAGTGGGATGGCAAGTCATACCGTTGAAACAAAATGTAATCAAAATAACCAGTTCACGGTGGAACAACGTGTCATATGTAACGTCGGTTGTCCGATGAGGAAAATCTTCAACAGGAGCCGGCGTTCAGGTTCTTATTTATTTAGACACCACAAGTTCGGAGGTACCCACAAACTTTATCAGCTCCCAAGGTACAACGCAGAGAAATCAAATCAACAACTTAGCACAAAGTCAGGCACGAAGCACAAAACAATAATTTAATAGCACAAAGCAAAGCACTAAGCACACAGCAACAATTTATTAGCACGAAGCAAAGCACGAAGCACACAGCTAATTCCATCCTCTTTTAAAAACAAATCCGTCATATGGTCACATAGCATAGAAATAAAAGATAAAATAATAGATATTTAATTTAATACCCCAGATAAAAAAAAATAAATAATAAAAATAATTATTTACGAATTAGTAAAAATTAGTAACAACCGTTACACCTCCCAACCCAAAAAGAGTGTAGTTAAGGGTGGAATGCAATGTTATCAACACCCGTAACTCACGTTACATTATTGTATAGTTTTCTTGATCGTTGTGGAGGGAACCTCAGCGCCGTCGTCTTCTATGGACCGTGACATGAAATCGGCAGGAATGTTGGTTCGTCCCGCCCGGTACTTGAACTGAAGATCAAACTCTTGAAGTGCAAGGGCCCATCTTGTGAGTTTTGCATTTTTCGTCGATACTTCCGTTAGAAACGTAAGGGGATTATGGTCGGAGAAGACCGTGACCTGTGAAAGCAGCAACCACCCTTTGAACTTTTGGAGCGCCCACACCACAGCATAAGCTTCTCTTTCGATGGTTGCCCATGTTTGTTGTGTGTCACTGACTTTAGCACTGGCAAAGGCGATGGGTTGTTCCTCTCGGTTCGCGTTCCACTGGAAGAGGCAGCATCCCACGGCTCCCGCGCTTGCATCGACAGCCAAACCAAACTCTCGTTGGTAGTCAATTGTGTAGAGGGTGACGGATTCTACTAGAAGTCTTTTTAGCTTGTTCAGCGCCTCTTCATGTATGTCCAGCCATTCTACCTTTTAGTTTTTTCCACCCCGCATTAAGTTGATTATGACCCCAGCTACCTCTGCAAATTGTGGAATAAATCCTCGAAAATAACTAAAAAAACCAACGATACTTCTCACGTCTCGCGTCGTTTGAACGGGTCTCAACTTATGGAGGCTTCTCTCGTCTTTGGGACCTCTCTCATCTAATATGATTTTCTCTTTTCTAGGTGCCCAGTTCTCACTCTCAACACTGGGAACACATCTGTCCACTTCATCTTTAAATCCTATTTTGTCTTTTTGGTCATGGAAAGCCCTGTCCTCGCCTACTCTTCTTGTATCTTTTTCTTCTCTTCCATTTCTTCTCCAGCTATCTTCTTTTACTGGCTCTTCTTTGCGTGCTGGTTTAAATTCTTCTCTGCGTCTCGCTAAGAACTCTTCAGTATCAGCTTTAATTTTCTTAAGCCTGCTCTGTCGCGAGAGAGCCAGTTGTCTCTCTTTTTTTATTCTGTTAACCCTTTCGATTTCATTTTCTTCCCAGTAGCTCTTATTAGCTACCT
Organism: Erpobdella octoculata; assembly: GCA_963978895.1. NCBI lineage: Eukaryota > Metazoa > Annelida > Clitellata > Hirudinida > Erpobdellidae > Erpobdella > Erpobdella octoculata. The sequence continues at coordinate 6,942,266 of OZ022244.1, read as the reverse complement.
TATCTATCTCGTATGTTTCCAACAGCAAAGGAATTTCTTCTATACGTTGTGCCTCCTCGAAGTAATCAACCTGCCTCTCTTGAGCTTGCAATTTTGCCTCTTTCTCTTTCTTTTCTTTCTCGAGTTGGTCAACTTGTTTGGCTAAGATATCGTTCATACCCAATGCTGCCAATGTTTCCTGGCGGAAGTGGGTTGGATCCGCCGAGGCCGGGCCGCTCTGTACCGGCATAATGTCCTGAATCGTCTCGTTTGTATTGTCTGGCCTTACAATTTCAACATCTGTTGGCGACGTGCCGCCGTCCTTTTCTATATCTATGGTTGCAGGGCTAGCTGTAATCATTTCGAAAGATTCCAACGCTTGGATTCTTTTGACTACGCTAGGAGTTAAAAGGGTTTCTTCCCGGACGTTATTTACTTCTGCAAACCACCCTTTAATTTCCGCCAACTTCACATTCTTCGCGCTCTCTATCTCGGCCAATCTTATATGCATCTTCCGATCCTCTCTTTCTTTTTCTTCGCGGTCCTCACGCTCCTCTCTTTCTTTCTCTTCGCGGTCCTCACGCTTCTCCTGTCTTATCCTCTCCGCTAAATCTCTCTCGTATTGTATTCTTTCAGCGTCCGCACTATCTAATACTCCTGTAAAACTTATGTTACGCCTTCCTGGCGACTCCTCTCCCTGCGATTCATTTTCAGAATCAATCCGTGAGCCTTTCTCCATCACCATTGATATCGGTGTATTCATTATCCTAACTACCTTAATTGATCACTAACCTACAGCACTGACAATAACTTCGTAATGATCAAAAACCACACAGAAAATTTCCTTGATTCTTTGGCGAGACTTTGGTTGAGTAGGCCCGTTCCTTGTGATGAAGATCAGCGATGTTGATGCTGATCCTGTCGACTGCGCCAGAAATGTAACGTCGGTTGTCCGATGAGGAAAATCTTCAACAGGAGCCGGCGTTCAGGTTCTTATTTATTTAGACACCACAAGTTCGGAGGTACCCACAAACTTTATCAGCTCACAAGGTACAACGCAGAGAAATCAAATCAACAACTTAGCACAAAGTCAGGCACGAAGCACAAAACAATAATTTAATAGCACAAAGCAAAGCACTAAGCACACAGGAACAATTTATTAGCACGAAGCAAAGCACGAAGCACACAGCTAATTCCATCCTCTTTTAAAAACGAATCCGTCATATGGTCACATAGCATAGAAATAAAAGATAAAATATTAGATATTTAATTTAATACCCCAGATAAAAAAATAAATAATAAAAATAATTATTTACGAATTAGTAAAAATTAGTAACAACCGTTACAAACGGGCCACTGAAACTATTCGGACAAAATACTATTAGGTGAAACGTAATCAGAAAAATAAAGAAAAAAAAACGTCAAAGTGGGATGGCAAGTCATACCGTTGAAACAAAATGTAATCAAAATAACCAGTTCACGGTGGAACAACGTGTCATAAAACAAAATTGCAGAAGAAAACCTGATATTAGCACTCATCATCATCATCATCATCATCGACCGACTACGTTTCGTCCGGACTTGTTGGTCCCTCCACTCCGCAGACGACAATATCTGAGCTTCCATTTCTCTCCTTTGGCCTCTGTGGCTTCCCTTCTAACATCCTCAGCGGTGATACTTTTTCTGTCATAACCCATGTATGTTGACATCTGGTCGAGGTATGACATTCTTGGACGGCCGCGTCTGTTGCTAGCTCTTACGTTCGATGTATACAGCATGTATATATTTGCCGGTTCATCCTGGTTCCTACGTAGGCAGTGACCAGTGAAAGACATCTGACGATGACGGATCAATGTGCTGATAGGAGCTGATTGTACCCTGTCGTACAGGTCCTCATTTGTCATACGATCCTCTGACTGAACCACACCGATCATCCTGCGATAACACTTTCTGGCAAACACGTCCAATTTAATCAACAAACTTTTTGTTACAAGCCAGGATTCACATCCATACAACAAAATCGATACACATGCAGCGTTGAAGAAGCGCACTCTCAGCATCACACCGACGTGTCTGGAGGTGAGGATCTTCTCCAGTTTGTGGAAGGCCCCCCATGCAAGTGCGATTCTGGCCTCAATATCTTTGACATCTGAGTTCATGTGAGAACCAAGATATTTGAAGTCCTGGACCACTTCTACTTTTTCGCCGTCGATTGTGAGGTGCGGTGCATTAAAATCTTCAGGGATGTTGAGACGCATCTGTACGGTCTTCATGGTGTTTACTTCCAGCCCAACCTTTTTTGATTCTTCGTTGAGAGCATTCAGTTGTCGCTGAGCACCTTCTATTGAGTTCTCCAACAGGGCTATGTCATCCGCAAAGTCGAGGTCATTAATCCTCCTCTCCGCCTGTCTTGATCCATTGCGACGGTGTGTCAGATAACCGAAACCATGTTAGCACTAAATTTAGTATAATCCAGGATAGTCACAAAAGCGAACATCATTCAAATTTCAGAGGTCAACCGTCACAATTAAGCTCTTGAACCTACTGTACGTAGTTGAGCTAACAATATCATTGGGCAGGTGATTCCATATAACAATCATACGATTGGAGTAGACAAACTTAGTAATATCGACTTTATACAAAACAGAGCTTAACTTAAGTTGATGGCCTCTAGTTAAAGAGTATACAAAAAATTTGAATTGATGCCTTAAATCAGAATCGGTAAGGCCATGCAAAAGTTTATAACATAAACAAAGGTCATTGATGATTTGTCAAACACTTAAGTTATACACTGACTGACACCCGAAGGTATGTTTTTTAAAGGCAATGTTGGACGCGCCCGACTCTAGGACATAAATAATAAAACTTAGTATTATATTGCCATTAAATATCATATTACTAGTGTCAAAAGCTGAAAATTCAAATAAAAAGCTGAAAATATTTTAATGACAAATGTAAGGCTGATACATGTAGAAACAAATAATTAAATTTTAATAAATTTTAAAAATCAGGCTATTACTAAAAACGACATTTTTGTGAACCCACCTCAAAAACTTTTTAATATACAGATGTTAACGAATGCTTTTCACAACCGTGTGACAACGCAACATCAACATGTAAAAACATTGCCGGATCTTACTTCTGCCAATGCATCGACGGTTATGACAACCCTCCCGAAAATAAAACTATTTGCATTGGTAAGAATTACTATTAAATCTTCCATTATTTCAAATATTTTTTCAAACTTTTTTTTTAAATCACAACAAACTAATTTAATCAATAAAAATGATTTTAGAAGTTTGAGCCGGAGAACAAAGCCAAAAGGCAGAATGAATGAATGAATGAATGAACGAACGAACGAACGAACGAACGAACGAACGAACGAACGAACGAACGAACGAACGAACGAACGAACGAACGAACGAACGAACGAACGAACGAACGAACGAACGAACGAACGAACGAACGAACGAACGAACGAACGAACGAACGAACGAACGAACGAACGAACGAACGAACGAACGAACGAACGAACGAACGAATGAATGAATGAATGAATGTTGGAAAATATTTAAGGTGGCGTAAAAAAAGCTACAGAGCATGGCATAAGTGAACATGGGTTAATATTTAGCGACCTAACCCAACCGACCCACTTGAAAAGTTAAATTTGGTAACACAACTCACTGTGAAATTTTTGTAATTGATATTTTTAATTTTTTTTATCCCAACCAGCGAGTGGAACCGTGAAGCTTTCACATTCAAGGTTAACACTCTACCAACTCAGCTAGCCTAGCTTATAAGTTATTAAGAAGAGTCATGACGAAGTTACCACTTATGAAAGCCTGGCGCACTGCAAAAAATACATTATAAAATTTACAAATTATGGTTTTAATGTTTTAATTCAAAGCCACATAAAATGAATTAAACAGTTAAAAATTCTCATCTATAAACTCTCAAGTAAGTACAACAAAACCATAGGCCTACAGATTACAAAATACTGTACAGTAGTGTACAGTATCATTTGCAGATAGTTTTTAAATAAAACTAACAGCAAAAATTATCTGCATCAGTCTAAAAGACAAGAATATTTAACAATCTTTGAAATAATATTTTTTACGTTTAGATTAAAATTAAATATAGATTCAACAGCAGAAATCATAGGCAGCATTGTAAGAGAAGAAATATTTTTTTTTGGAAATAATATGCTTTATTAAAATAACAATTATAAGTAGAATAGAAGCAGATAAAAGGTTTATTGATAAGTCTATAAGAATACATTAGGGTAAACTGACCAATTGCTGGCCACTGACCAATTACTGGCCATTTTTAAGGCGCATTTAAAACAAATTCACAATGACTTAGAATTTTTCTAAAGTTTTAAGCTCTTTGGTTAAATGTAATTTTAAAGTTTAGTGTTACTTATCCAAGCTCCTGGCTTAATTTATCGCTACATAGAAACTCAACAGTTTGCAACTTTTCGGTCTTAAAAGTTTGAAAACTTTAGTTGAAATTTTTTTTTCAACCGAACCAGTGAATTATTTGGACGTTTAACAAAATAAATCCAAATGAAAGGTGACACTATAATTTGTTCTCATTTACTTTTATTAGTTTTTCTATTTAAATTTCTAGTAAAAAAAACCTAGAAATGAGAATTAATAAAACATACAATTGCAATTATTGCAATCGATTTTTTCTGGAAAATTATACATTGGGGGCAAAGCCAGGAAAAAACGAATTCTCGGAGAATTTGAGCAAAAATTAGTCGATTACGCTAATAACAGGGCTCAGCTAGGAATTGGTTTTGGGAAGCAGCAGTTTTTGGAGTATGCTGGAAAGTTTGCAAAAGAACATAAAGTTTCTTTTAAAAGGAACTCCTAGCGAAAAATGGTGGAGACTTATGAAAAAACAAAATTTGGAAATGACTCTGCACTGTCCGGAAGAAACAGCTGCTGTACGTCATATGTGCATAAACAAGCAGAAGGTTCAAAAGTATTTTAAAGCTTTAGGAGAGCACATCTGGAATATGGATGAAACTCAATCCTAAGTCAAAACGTGTTGTAGCAAAAAAGGTTCCAAACACATCTAAAGCAGAACCAGTGGGAATAAGAAGACTATAACAATTATAACACGTGTCAGTGCTGCTGGATCAAAGATTCCACTCCATATAATTATTAAAAGTAAAACGCAGCGTGCCCTTTAGGGATTTGATGTCTAACATTCTCCAAAAGGTACTATATGGAGTGTTTCTGAAAAAGGCAGGACCAAGCAAGGCATTGCCAAACTTTGGTTTGAGTAAACATTTTTAACAAACATTGGACCTGCACGACCACAATTTCTTATTTTGGATGGACACGACTCACAATTTTGTGGAATTGCTTGATCTGGCTCGGGATAATCAAATCCAACACCATTTCCATTTAAAAATTCATCAAACCCATTGGATTCTGATTTTTTGTCTTACCTGCTCCTCAAATTCGCAAAAAAAGAAAGTAATAGAACAACAAACATGAAATATTTTGTCCTCACTTTAGATGAAGCTTAAGACTTCAAAATTAATGAGAAAGCTGCTAAAGTTGGAAAAGAAAGACAGAAACTGGAAAAACAAGGATTGCAAAAGAAAAAAAGAAACTGTTTCAGAAAAAGTGGTAGTTAGCAATCGAAAAAAAATAAGTTATCAAAAAGCAAAAACTACTAAAACATGAAACAAATTGGCAGTGCATAAAATGCAGTGGATTGTATTTTGATATTGAAAACTCCAAGTACAGATATGATTGGGTCAAATGCGTTAAATGTGGCATAATTCGTTGATTTAAATGGAGATTTTACCTGTCCATCATGTTTAAAGCAGTTTTTTATATACTGACCAATGAAAGTAAATGTACATTGGTTTGACCTATTACTGGCCGGAGCCGGAGGGCGGATGGCCAGTAAATGGTACTCTATGGGCATTAATTGGCACAAATCGAGTTTTTCAAAAAATGGCTCCAATAATTTATTTTAATTTATTGCATGCAAAAACCATAATTCGTATTTGATTGAGATTTTGGAACTGCACAATGTTCATATAAATAAACGTGTGTGGTCCTATAGGCCAGTAATTGATAATTTACCCTATAAAACAAAAAAAAATAAAATTTTGTGATAAAAAATAACTAAGAAAAAGAGTTTAACTCACAATTTTTACAGGGCTTAAAGAAAACAAATATCCTTGCTAAAAAGCTATGGAGCTTAACCAAAATCCTAAACTGCTAAAATAATTTTTAATCTTTTTATTTTAATCGCTAGAAATTTTTGTTTTTTATTCAAATTATTTGAATTTTAAAGATATCGATGAGTGCTCCAGCAAAACCGACCTATGTCAAAAGAATTCAACAGTGTGCAACAATACTATTGGCAGCTATTCATGCAATTGTAACCAAGGATTTTATAACTATTCAAACTTTCAATGTCAAGGTATGCTTTGTTTTTGTCGGAATTTAGACAAACGCTTAACTTATACACAGATTGACTTAAACCAGAAAAATGCTTCTTGAAGGAAGTATTGAAATCGCCCAATCCTAAACTGCTAAAATAGTTTTAAATCTTTTTATTTTAATCGCTAAAAATTTTTGTTTTTATTCAAAATAATTTAAATTTTAAAGATATCGATGAGTGCTCCAGAAAAACCGACCAATGTCAAAAGAATTCAACAGTGTGCAACAATACTATTGGCAGCTATTCATGCAATTGCAAACAAGGATTTGATAACTATTCAAATTTTCAATGTCAAGGTATGTTTTGTTTTTGTCGGAATTTAGACAAACGCTTAACTTATACACTGATTGACTTAAACCAGAAAAATTCTTCTTAAAGGAAATAATGTAAGCACCCGATTCTAGGACGTAAATCGTGAATTTGTATTAAATTGCTATTAAAATATTGTATTACTAATGTCATAAGCTAAAAATTCAAATATAATAAGATTTGTGTTTAAAAGATTAATCGACTGTCATTTCGAAATAAGCGACATTATGTACAACTATAAAAAGGATTTTTAATAATATATACATACATTTATTTATAGAACATATATATGAACAATATTTTATATAATTCTAGATATGGGCATAGAGACATGTAGTTTGCGCCCATCATTTCCTTTATGTTTATGTTTATGTTTATGTTTGTGTTATTGTAAGGACGTTTCTGTTTTAGTCAAAGAAAGCAGGAACTTAATAAAAAAGATCATTACAGCAGAAGAATTAAAAAGCTTGTTGCGTTGGCAGCTTGGTCCAACCTGGCCCATGCTTATTTGAGCCCTGCGCGGCCTGGTTTGATAATCTTTCATCAAAGTACCTACATTAGCTGTAAGAGGTACTGCAGTTAAATGAGAACAATCGAGTATGAAAAAATTATGATGCAACCCTCAAGCCAATTTTGAAAACCAATATTCATCAGATTTGTTCAAGCCTAGATAGCAAAATTATCTGCTTCAGTTTAAAACAGGAATATATAACAACTTTTAAAATATTATTTAGATTAAAATAAGAATTATAGGTAGAGTAAAATAAAACGAGAAATTTATTGATAAGTCTATAGAATACATTATAAAATTAAATTTCACATCATAAAAAATACATTAAAAAAAACAACGTTTTTTTACACCCTAAAAAGTATAAAATAATATTCCTATAATGCGGGCACATTAATTTTTATAACTATTTGTTTTACTAAAGTTTTGATGCTGTAGCCTATATTTTTTATGATGTAAAAATTATTTTTTACTTTTTCGTTTTTGATGGGTGAAAGTTTGTAAGCATTTGAGTTTTTTTAGTTTGTTTTCGCTAGGTGCCCGTTGAATTTAAAATATTATAACTTTTTTACTTTTTCGCTAAGTGGCAATAAACATCATCGTATGGAATTCTCGAACAGACACAATCTCAAACAAACAGACAATAAAGTGATCTTAGAAACGTTGTAAAAATAAAGTTTTACAAGGAATAATAATTAGGAAAAAGAGTTTAATCACAATTTTCATGGCGCTTGAAGATTCCGTTAACTTTTTTTTTTATTTAAGACAGCACGGGCAAGCCCTTCGCCGAAAAATGAAATACATTAAATAAAGACAATACAAACAGCAACAGTCCAAATTCTACCTATTCTAAGTTCTGAGCAAAACTGAAAACATCAGCAGTTAAAAACCAAATCGCCATAATAATTATCTATCAACGATTTAAACATAGAAATGTTTGTCGCTTCTACAACTACTCCCGGCAGACTGTTCCAGTCAGCCACGACTCTATTACTGAAGAAGAACTTTCTGCAGTCTTTATGTGATAACGTAGTGGTCAACTTGAAGTCGTGTCCCCTCGTTCTTACTTCTCTACAGAGTTTCACAGCAAGGCAGTGCTCCTCCCGCAATCGACCAGACATCATACCATAGAGTAAGATTAGGTCTGCCCTTAAATAACACTATCTTGTAACTCCCTTAAACGTAAGACGTACTCCAGCTTATCGAATGCAATCAAGACTGAAAAGATTATGATGCGACCCTCACAATAATACCTGGACTTGGAAAACATCATTTATCGGATTTGTTCAAACTTATATATAAGACCAATAGCAGACAAATTTGCAACAGTTTAAAACAAGAAAATAAAACAAATTTTGAAATAATATGTTTTACGTTTAGATTGACATAACAATTATAGGTAAAGAAAGGTTTATATAAAGTCTATATAATACATTATAGAATAAAAATAAAGTTTTACAAGAAATAATAACTAGGAATAAGAGTTTCCTCACAGCAAACCAATATCACAATTTTACTGACTAAAAAGCTTCAGCACCTAACCAAAATCCTAAACTGCCAAATTAATTATAAGCTGATGACATTTCAGATGTAGACGAATGTCTTACTTTCAGTAGTGCTTGCGAAACTGAAAAATCAGAATGTTTTAACTCATACGGTTCCTACGGGTGTAAGTGCAAAGACGGCTTTACTTCCATATCGATCAACACATGCGTGGGTTAGTTTACTAAATTTACTTGAAATTATTAGTTTCTAAAAAAATATTCAACATTTCAATGGTTTGGTTCGTCGAGAAAAAAATTATGTTGACTTTAGTTCTAATAAACCTAACAATATCGAATATCTTTTATTTCTATTCAAATCTTCTTGTGTTGTGGCTTACCATGTGCAAATTTATTGACATGATTTTCAATATTTAGATGTTGACGAATGTGCAAGAAGAAATAAGTGTGATCCAGACACGACAAGCTGTCAAAATTCCCCCGGATCGTATGCATGTTATTGCATATATGGATATACCCACGACAATGAGTTCAACTGCTCGGGTACACGTTGATTTTTTATTAATTTGTCTGAATATGGCAAAATACCCGTCTAAATTTATATTTATATTTATATTTATATTTATATTTATATTTATATTTATATTTATATTTATATTTATATTTATATTTATATTTATATTTATATTTATATTTATATTTATATTTATATTTATATTTATATTTATATTTATATTTATATTTATATTTATATTTATATTTATATTTATATTTATATTTATATTTATATTTATATTTATATTTATATTTATATTTATATTTATATTTATATTTATATTTATATTTATATTTATATTTATATTTATATTTATATTTATATTTATATTTATATTTATATTTATATTTATATTTATATTTATATTTATATTTATATTTATATTTATATTTATATTTATATTTATATTTATATTTATATTTATATTTATATTTATATTTATATTTATATTTATATTTATATTTATATTTATATTTATATTTATATTTATATTTATATTTATATTTATATTTATATTTATATTTATATTTATATTTATATTTATATTTATATTTATATTTATATTTATATTTATATTTATATTTATATTTATATTTATATTTATATTTATATTTATATTTATATTTATATTTATATTTATATTTATATTTATATTTATATTTATATTTATATTTATATTTATATTTATATTTATATTTATATTTATATTTATATTTATATTTATATTTATATTTATATTTATATTTATATTTATATTTATATTTATATTTATATTTATATTTATATTTATATTTATATTTATATTTATATTTATATTTATATTTATATTTATATTTATATTTATATTTATATTTATATTTATATTTATATTTATATTTATATTTATATTTATATTTATATTTATATTTATATTTATATTTATATTTATATTTATATTTATATTTATATTTATATTTATATTTATATTTATATTTATATTTATATTTATATTTATATTTATATTTATATTTATATTTATATTTATATTTATATTTATATTTATATTTATATTTATATTTATATTTATATTTATATTTATATTTATATTTATATTTATATTTATATTTATATTTATATTTATATTTATATTTATATTTATATTTATATTTATATTTATATTTATATTTATATTTATATTTATATTTATATTTATATTTATATTTATATTTATATTTATATTTATATTTATATTTATATTTATATTTATATTTATATTTATATTTATATTTATATTTATATTTATATTTATATTTATATTTATATTTATATTTATATTTATATTTATATTTATATTTATATTTATATTTATATTTATATTTATATTTATATTTATATTTATATTTATATTTTTAGACCTGTGCCGGTATATCGGTATGCCGGTATACCGGTTCCGCCGGTATGAAGGGTGCGGTATTGGACAATCACATTCACATTCACATTCACATTCACATTCACATTCACATTCACATTCACATTCACATTCACATTCACATTCACATTCACATTCACATTCACATTCACATTCACATTCACATTCACATTCACATTCACATTCACATTCACATTCACATTCACATTCACATTCACATTCACATTCACATTCACATTCACATTCACATTCACATTCACATTCACATTCACATTCACATTCACATTCACATTCACATTCACATTCACATTCACATTCACATTCACATTCACATTCACATTCACATTCACATTCACATTCACATTCACATTCACATTCACATTCACATTCACATTCACATTCACATTCACATTCACATTCACATTCACATTCACATTCACATTCACATTCACATTCACATTCACATTCACATTCACATTCACATTCACATTCACATTCACATTCACATTCACATTCACATTCACATTCACATTCACATTCACATTCACATTCACATTCACATTCACATTCACATTCACATTCACATTCACATTCACATTCACATTCACATTCACATTCACATTCACATTCACATTCACATTCACATTCACATTCACATTCACATTCACATTCACATTCACATTCACATTCACATTCACATTTACATTTACATTTACATTTACATTTACATTTACATTTACATTTACATTTACATTTACATTTACATTTACATTTACATTTACATTTACATTTACATTTACATTTACATTTACATTTACATTTACATTTACATTTACATTTACATTTACATTTACATTTACATTTACATTTACATTTACATTTACATTTACATTTACATTTACATTTACATTTACATTTACATTTACATTTACATTTACATTTACATTTACATTTACATTTACATTTACATTTACATTTACATTTACATTTACATTTACATTTACATTTACATTTACATTTACATTTACATTTACATTTACATTTACATTTACATTTACATTTACATTTACATTTACATTTACATTTACATTTACATTTACATTTACATTTACATTTACATTTATATTTATATTTATATATATATATATATATATATATATATATATATATACTAGCAGTGCCCGTAGCGGCTTCGCTCGCATGAAATTTGAGAATTTGAACCATGCATACATAGTAGAGTACTGCACGGATCAATTTTTTAGGTCTCGGCTCGGCCCGTCGACAACTTGGCCCAACCCGTTTCAAAAACCGAAATTCCTGGCCCGGCACGGCCCGTCTAATATGGGCCCGGCCCGTTTTTACAGGCCTAGAAGTTCTATATACTTGATGAAAAACTTCGGCCCGTCCCACCTTGACTTCACGTTTAGCCTGAACACCCTAAAATCACTAAAATGTCTATATACTTGGTTAAAAATCTCGGCCCGTCCCACCTTGATTTAAGGTTTGGGCAGGGCCGTATGAAGACCCTAAAATAACGGCTTGGCCCGTCCGTCCGGTGATAAACTGAACTCATTTACTTTTAACCGGCACAAAACCTCAAAATACTATTTTTCACATCTGTAGCACTTACAGTTTTTGAGTAGCAGTTATTTTAAAATCAAATAACCTTTTTCCACCTCACATTTGAGGTCCTGGAACTGGAAACCAAATTTTCAAAAAATGGTAAAACACGTATATCATTATTTCTGGAGTAGAAACCAAATACTAATTTTTACTCCTGTAGCATCTACTGTTTTCGAGTAGCAGTTACATTAAAAACCAAATAACCTTATCTTCCACCCCACATTTGAGGTCCTGAAAACCAAATTTAAAAAAAATGGTAAAACACGTATATCTTTATTTTTAGAATAGAAACTAAATACTAATTTTTACATCTGTGGTATTTACAGTTTTTGAGTACCAGTTACTTTAAAAAACAAATAACCCTATTTTCCACCCCACATTTGAAGTCCTGGAAACCAAATTTTCAAAAAATTCTAAAACACGTATTTTATTATTTTTGGAGTAGAAACTAAATACTAATTTTCACTCCTGTAGCATTCACAGTTTTTGAGTAGCAGCTACTTTAAAAACCAAATAACCCAATTTTCCAACCCACATTTGAGATCCGGGAAACCGAATTTTCAAAAAATGGTAAAACACGTATCTTTTTATTTTTCAAAAAGAATCTATATACCAAATTTCAAAATCTCTTCATTTTTGGTTTTCGAGATATACATTGTTTTAGAAAAAAGTTTGTTTTCCAGTTTTTTCCCCTCAGGAGCAAAATTTTCAAAAATCCTTTCTTAGCGGATGTTTACGCTATAAAAGTAATATAAGTACCAAATTTCACGTTCCTAGGATGAGGCGTTTGAGCTCGGCGTTGATTATCAGTCAGTCATCTGTCAGTCAGTCAGTCAGTCAGTCAGTCAGTCAGTCAGGACATGTTCTTTTATATATATAGATATATATATATATATTTATATATATACATATATATTTTTAGACCTGTGCCGGTATATCGGTATGCCGGTATACCGGTTCCGCCGGTATGAAGGGTGCGGTATTGGACAATCGGCATTCAGCACATCACGCATAAAAAGAAAAAAGTTAAAGTCCTACAGCAGCAGTATGAGCACCGCAATTTAGTTGTACGCCCATTATTTGCTACACTTCAATTACGGACAACGGTTTTTAGCAAAGGCATAGCACTAACGGTCTAGCACCGTATCGCTTTGTTAACTAAACCATGTCTTATTATGATTCTAGGACTGTTCATCAAAGGACGATTCATCAAAGGACTGTTCATCAAGGACTATTCATCAAGGGACTATTCATCAAAGGACTATTCACCAAAGGACTATTCATCAAGAGGACGGTTCATCATAAGGACTGTTCATCTAATGTCTTTTCATCCAGCGGACTATTCATCAAAAAAGTTAATAAAATTGTTCAAGATGTTATTTTCAACCAAAATGTAGGGTAATCCATATCAAGTTAACAGTGCTACTCTGCTTGCATCCAAATACTTTATCCTTCATAATAGAACTAGCGAGGTACCTTGTGTTGACCGGGGTTTTAGAGGTTTTTCGGTCGTTTTTCTCTCTTGCTCCCGTTTTCTTCCCCGCTTGTTCTCACGCTCCCGGTCGCTCTCTCTTCCCGCTTGTCTCCCGCTTCCGCTCCCGGTCACAGCACCAGAAAAACTAGCACCAAGGGGCCACGATTCAAAGACACTTTTGCCTCGAGCAATCAACAAGTTTGTAGAAGACATTGTTGTAATATACAACAATGTTATTCGTCACATACAGTAAATAAAATAACTGGACAAGAAATAACGTCAAGATCTTAAGATCAAACGAGCAAAAGACAATGGAATAATAAGTTTAAAAAAAACTGCTTTCAACTGTTCATACAAACTGTAAGTATATACATACTCAAACAGCCAGATACCATACATCTCAAAACATCAGTAACACCCGGTATACCACTTCTGCCACAATTCAAAGAGACGAACACGCTCGCTTTAGCGAGGTCAGGAAAGGTCATTTCAAAGAGACGCTTACGCTCGTCCGATCGTCGATAAATCAACCAGACTCAGATTTCATGCAAACTTGAAATAAAAACAAAATACATTGGAACTCATTTAATTGATATAAAAAACCTATTTTGTTTTTGTAATAAAAGTTGCGGTAGCGAATAACGCTAAGAACAGCTAAAAAATGTAGCGGCGCTGTCATCAACGATCTTGTCAGCCAATAGTACCGCTCTTAATAACCCTGGTTGCCATCACTATTTTTTTTAAATTACTGATATGTTTGAAATTTATTTTATCAAAGATGAAGAACTGTCTTTTAAAAACACATCAAATTACTTTACGCTGAAAATATCTTGGGTATATATTGATAAAAATTGCTGAGTGGCTTCAAAATTTGATGAATAGTCCTCTTGATGAATAGTCTTTAGATGAACAGTCCTTATGATGAACCGTCCTCTTGATGAATAGTCCTTTGATGAATAGTCTCTTGATGAATAGTCCCTTGATGAATAGTCCTTGATGAAGAGTCCCTTGATGAATCGTCCTTTGATGAAAAGTCCGCATACCCTTATTATAGTTTAGTTTTATCATCCGAGTTGGCGACCGACCGCGGACGTAACTCTAACGCACTTTAAAACACTATTTATAGCCATTTTCAGGCTTTCGACATTTTACCGGTACCGGTACTACCGGTTTTTGGCCCGGAAATACCGGTACCGGTACCAGCAGAAAAAAAACCATACCAGCACAGCCCTAATATATATATATATATATATTGAAATTACAGCAGATTATAAAGAAAACGATGAAGATAACAGAAATGTAAAGGCATCTGAAGAACGTCCTAAATGCACAGCATTAGCTGTTGCAACTATTATTGTCATTTTGCTCATAATTCTGGTCATTGTTTTATTAGTTATTGAATGTGAGTAAACTGTTTTTAAATCATTATTTTCTTATTTTTCTCTAAATGGTTTCTACAGTGGATGGTTTATCTGCAGACTGTTGATTTTTAAACTTTTCATCCAGCAGACGATACTATATATTAGTTTAGTAAAAAAAAACAAATTTTTTTTTATATTATTTGATATTCTCTGATTAGTAACCATTATTAACGTTATTTCTTAGACAAAAAACTTCAATCAATTTCTGATTTATCTTCTGAAGAACTTAATCGCAACTGATGAATGCCCTTTCTTTCTCTTCCAAAGATGAACTTATGAACAATGGAGACATATTTAATAAAACCATACAATATATATATATATATATATATTTCATTTTATTTTTATGAATTATTTTTTGAACCAAGCATTAGCAAAATTAAAAAACAGTACAAAAATTAATCAAGTAACATCATAACCATCTCGTATTATTTGTATTAAACGTTCTTGTTTTTTTTATTAATAATTTTGTTTTTATTAATTTTGGAAGCGTGATACTCATAGTTAAAAAATACGGTATACAAAGAGGCAAAAAAATTATACTAATAATTTACGTGGTTATCAAATACAATTTTTTAATAGTATTTTATTTGTTTTTTGTTTAAAAAATTGACAAATGTTATTTTTAATCAAGATTTGTTCAAATTTCAATCAAATGCATTTCCATAAAGAACAAGCCTATATATCAAATTCTAACTTAATTTTTACATTTTAAGGTTTGTCTATGTAAACAACCGAACGAACAGGTAAATAAACACGCGAGTACGAACTTTTTGCTTCGCGATGTCTCGCAAGACATTAAAATCAGAAAATATTATGCTGGAAGAACAAAACTTGGAGTCTTTGGCTGAAAAGTTGAAGGAAAAATTGTTGCCAACTCTTATAGTAGAACTCAGGGAATTCATTAACGATGCGATAATGAGGAATGTAACTGAGGCAGTTAAAAAAAAATTGTTGCCAACTCTTATAGTAGAACTCAGGGAATTCATTAACGATGCGATAATGAGGAATGTAACTGAGGCAGTTAAAACTGAACTCAAACCATACGTCAAAGAATTGAATAGAGTTAGTGAAGAGAACAAGTTTTTTAGCCTCAGAGTTGAGCAGTTGGAGGCCCAGTCAAGAGCAAATAACCTTGTAATTCATGGTTTGCCGGAGTCAACCTATGCAGAGGCCTCAACAAATGCTGAGGCGGATAATACTCAAAAGGCTCTTTCACGAAGAGACACAATTCAATGTATCTTGAAATGCTGCAACTCAAAGCTCGGTGTCGCCGTCTCTGAAAATGATATCTCCGCCGGATTTAGAATACCAGGCATCAAAAATGCGCCCCGTCCAATTGTTGTTACCTTTACTTCGAAGTCCATTAGAGACAAGGTTTACATTTCAAGAAAATTACTACGCAAACAGGATGGTGGCCCCAGGATCTACATCAATGAGCACTTGACAAAGGGAAGCTCAGGTCTTTTTCCAAAAGAAGAGCCTTGCTCAGAGAGGGAAAGATAGCCTCTGTCTGGACCCTGAATGGTGATGTCTATGTCAAGAGGAATGAATCTGACAGACCATCCAGGATATCTTCGATGGAGGACTTACAGAAATATCAGTAAAATGGCTACCAATATAGAAGATATTAGTTTTGGTTCTTTGGACGATAGAAATTTTTTTTTGTTTGATGCTCACCTCGATCCTGATGTAAATTTATTTGTCTCATCTTATATAGACTCAGATAAATATGTGACGCCTCAGGAACTAAACAGTCTAACTCGCAGTTTTCGAAGTGATGATCTTTCTCTTTTTCACATCAATTGCAGAAGCCTTCTGAATAAAATTAATGATCTGACTATTTTGCAACACAATAGTAAAGCGAAAATCCTGGCAGTAACTGAAACTTGGCTGGACGAAAAAAAACTGGATAGTATCTCAATGCCTGGTTTCAAATTCTTATCTAAGCATCGTATTGGTAAAAAGGGTGGTGGTGTTGGTTTTTTTGTCGACTCCAGGATACAACTTACAATCATAGATGATCAATTTCATGCCTTAAATATTACATCTTTTGAGTTTTACTTCATATCTATTATAGTCGAAAAATTTAAGAATATTATCTTGGGAGTCATCTATCGCCCACCAAATTCTAATCTAAATGTTTCTTCCTGTTTTTCTGAGTCCCACAAGACAAGGCTCAAAAAGCTCTACTGCTATTGACAATATTTTTACTAACTTTCCATTGGATACTTGTATCTCAAAAATTGTAATAGATGATATATCTGATCACTACCCCATCTTCTTAAATCTAAAACTCACTCCAACGGTATGCGGACTTTTCATCAAAGGACGATTCATCAAGGGACTGTTCATCAAGGACTATTCATCAAGGGACTATTCATCAAGAGACTATTCATCAAAGGACTATTCATCAAGAGGACGGTTCATCATAAGGACTGTTCATCTAAAGTCTATTCATCAAAAGGACTATTCATCAAATTTTGAAGCCACTCCTCAACAACCTTTATCAATATATACCCAAGATATTTTCAGCGTAAAATAATTTGATGTATTTTTAAAAGACAGTTCTTCCTCTTTGATAAAATAAATTTTAAACATATCAGTAA
Source organism: Erpobdella octoculata (assembly GCA_963978895.1). Lineage (NCBI taxonomy): Eukaryota > Metazoa > Annelida > Clitellata > Hirudinida > Erpobdellidae > Erpobdella > Erpobdella octoculata. Next base: position 6,924,403 of record OZ022244.1, on the reverse strand, counting down.
TTTTAAAAAAATAGTGATGGCAACCAGGGTTGTTAAGAGCGGTACTATTGGCTGACAAGATCGTTGATGACAGCGCCGCTACATTTTTTTTAGCTGTTATCGGCGCTATTCGCTACCGCAACTTTTATTGAAAAACAAAATAGGTTTTTATATCAATTAAATGATTTCCAATGTATTTAGTTTTTATTTGAAGTATGCATGAAATCTGAGTCTGGTTGATTTATCAACGAGCGTATGCGTCTCTTTGAAATGACCTTTCCTGACCTCGCTAAAGCGAGCGTGTGCGTCTATTTGAAGTTTGGCAGAAGTGGTAGACCGGGTGTTAGTGATTTTTTAGGTGTATGGTATCTGGCTGTTTGAGTGTGTATAAACCTACAGTTTGTACGAACAGTTGAAGGCAATTTTTTTTTTTACTTTTATTCAATTGTTTTTTGCTCGTTTGATCTTAAGATCTTGACGTTATTTCTTGACCAGTTGTTTTATTTACTGTATGTGACAAATAAAATTGCTGTATATTACAACCAAGTCTTCTACAAACTTGTTGATTGCTCGAGGCATAAGTGTCTTTGAAGCGTGACCCCTTGGGGTTAAACGAACGATGCCAGATTTGACATAACGGGCATGCGTGATGCTTTGATGTGTTTGTTGCCTTTAGTGAATGTGTACATATACGGTTTACGAAAACAGCCAAATTTAGTTTTGCTGGTGCTGTGACCGGGAGCGGGAGACAAGCGGGAAAAGAGAGCGACCGGGAGCGTGAGAGCAAGTGAGAAAAACGATCGAAACACCTTTAAAAACCCCGGGCAACGCCGGTTACCCCGCTAGTTCTTTTATAAAGTATAAAGTATTTGGATACAAGCACAGTAGCACTGTAAATTTGATATAAATTACTCCACGATTTGGTAACATATTTTGGTTGAAAATAGCATCTTAAACAATTTTATTAACTTTTTTTGATGAATAGTCCGCTGGATGAATAGACATTAGATGAACAGTCCTTATGATGAACCGTCCTCTTGATGAATAGTCCTTCGATTAATAGTCCTTTGATGAATAGTCCCTTGACGAATAGTCCTTGATGAACAGTCCTTTGATGAATCGTCCTTTGATGAACAGTCCTAGAATCCACTCCAACTACATCTAGTTATACAATGATTAGTCCATATACACGTAGAGTACATAATGATGAAGCGAAGAATAAATTTTGTGATTTTTTGAAAAGGGCTGAATGGCTGGAAGTGTTTCATGCTTGCGAAGATGGAAATGCACAATTGGTTTACTCCATATTTGCTGAAAGATACAAAAAGATCTACTCAGATTGTTTTCCTCTGATAACTACTAACTACATATGTAAAGAGGGGAAAAATGGGTGTGAATGCCATACCAAACATAAACTTTATAAAAAATATTTGAAGAATCCTACTCCTAGAAATAATAAAAAATTTGTGGATTACAGGAATCGATTTAAGTAAATAAAACTGGCAACTATTCGACAATATTACTCTAATAAATTGCAGTTACATCAGATGAATCTAAAGAAAATATGGGTGATTATTAAATCTATTATGAACAGACATGCAACTAATAACACTACTGATAAATATGTCGCACCTGACGTAGGACATTAGTTTTGCCACTTGAAATAGCCGAGGAATTTAACAGATACTTTTCAGAGATTGGACCTAGTCTTGCCAACAGCACAAGACCCACCGAAAAATCATTCAGAGACTACTGTGGTGATCCAACTGTTCAGTCTATGGAAACTCATCCTGTTACACCGGAGGAAATTTTGAGCATATCAAAAGGGTTAAACACGTCCCACAGTAGTGGACTTGATGAAATTGATCCCTCCTTCGCAAGTGAATTCATCCATCAAATCGCTTCTCCTCTGGCCTCTATCATAAATTGCTCATTTGCAACCGGCATATTTCCTAAAGAACTGAAGGTGGCAAAAATTATTCCTTTACATAAATCAGGAGATGTTGACAAAGTCACCAACTACAGACCAATCTCTATACTGCCATATTTCTTTAAATTATTTGAAAGAGCTATGTTCTCTAGAATATACAACTTTCTGATGAAATTTTCTTTACTTAATAACAGACAGTTTGGTTTTCGAAAGGGTCACTCAACTTTTATGCCATTGATTTTGTTATACTCGAGAATTGCAGAAACAGTTGAACATGGTGAATATACTATTGGTATATTTCTTGATTTAGCCAAAGCTTTCGACACTGTTGATCAAAATCTGTTAATTGATAAGTTGTCTTTTTATGGTTTTCGAGGTTGTGTGTTAGACTGGCTTAAAGATTATTTACTAAACAGAAAACAGTTAGTTGAATTTAATGGTTCAAGATCATTTTCTCGTGATATTTTATGTGGTGTAGCTCAGGTTCAATTTTGGGGCCTTTGCTTTTCATCATTTACATTAATGATCTACTGAAGGCTTCTTCATTGATTGAATTTTTATTATTTGCTGATGACACGAGTATTTTTGCTTCAGGTAATTGCTTGAGTGACTTAATCTCAATTATGAATAATGAACTCGTGAGTATTGATGAATGGTTCCGAACTAATAAACTATAATTAAACATGGATAAAACTAATTATATTCATTTTTGTACTGAGCATAAAGCTTCTTATTGTGATAACATTCTTAATATAAACGGTTATCCTATCAGATGTGTATCTTCCATTAAATTCTTGGGTGTTGTAATTGATGAACATTTGGACTGGTCCAAGCATATCTCTTTTATTGAATCGAAAATTTCCAAAAACATAGGTGTCATTTACAAAATTAGTGGATTTGTTGACAAAAAAATATTAAAATTACTGTATTATTCATTGATTTACTCCTATTTTACATACTGCAATATAGTTTGGGCAGCTAACTATCCAACAAGATTAAGAGGACTACACATTCTTCAAAAGAAAGCAGTTCGCATCATTTTTCATTTGCCATATCGAGCTCCAACTGGGCCGACATTTCTTGTGAATGATCTTCTAAACATACATCAATTAAATAAATTTCAAATTTGCCTTTTTATGTTCTAATATAATAGTGGAGAATTACCTAATGTGTTCATTCATATGTTCAAGAAAACTTCGGAGATCCATACATTTGCTTTGCGATCATCAATCAACTATAGATCTGATTTTTGTGGTACTACTTTCAAAAGTTTTTCTATTTGCTGTCGGGGACCTCGGTTGTATAACTCCCTTCCAGTTCATTTAAAATCAATTAAATCAATAACACTGTTTAAAAAATGTTTGAAATCTTTCATTTTGCTTTCAAATTGATCACATGTCTCCTTCTCAGCTTGTTTGTTTCTTACCTTAATTCTATATTCTTAACTTTTCTTATTATTATATACCTATTTCTCAACTCTTGTTTCATTGTTGATTTGATTTCTCTGCTTGTCTTTCAACTCGAATAGCCTTAATCTAAATCTATATTACTCTTGAAATGAAATCTGAAGACTTGAGATTGATTTTGTGTTTTCTGTTTGTTTGTGGTTTATTCTTATTTTTATTATTTACTATAAGGATATCCCCTAGATGGGAAGTAATTCCCTTGGGAGACTCCTTTTGGGTGGTGTTTATTTTGTTGTACTTTTTCTTGTGATCTGTTTTTTTTTCTTGCTTATCATCATCCCAATAAACAAATTAAACCTAACCTAACCTAAATCCAGCCAAATCGGAGGTCAAGTTAATCTAATAAATTTAAAAAGCTTTTAAAAGTTTAGTTTTTTTTATTTATGCAATATAATTATATAGACATAAAAACAGCTGAAAGAAATAATAACAAGTGAACCATAAAAATTTTTTTCTTTTTTTAATTTTTTTTAGCGTGATAATCTCAAAATTCCAGTCTGTTCGTGTGGGCTGACAAAAAACATCGTACACTCAATTGCTCTTCGAGATTGATATTGATTTTTTTTAAATTGTCATAATGTTTTTCATGTAACTTTTATCCTTTTATGAGACCAAACTTTAAATGTCAGTTAAGTTAATGAAGAACATTGAATAAATTTTTTTGTTTTATTTTATTTTTATAGATCATCGTCCACAGCACTAGAAACAATTTATATGGCAAAACAAAGTTTGCTGGGTCAGCTAGAAAAGTATAAAATAATAAGTATTTGAGTACTGTGGCACACAAACATTTGCTTGAGGCGTTGAACAGGTCACTGAAAGATATAACAAACAATGACAAACTATTTGGCGGCACTCTGTTACTTCTTTCAGAGGATTTCAGGCAAACACTTCCCGTCATTCCCCGTTCAACTTACGCTGATGAAATCAATGCTTGCTTGAAATCATCGTCACTGTGGGGTTGTGTTGAAAAAGTGCAGCTAAAAGTAAACATGCGTGTTCAAATGCCTCAAGATCCATCTGCTGACACATTCTGAAAAAACAATTGTTAGATATCGGTGATGGAAAAGTTGCTGTCCATCAAAAAACTGGCTGCATACAATTGCTAACCGATTTCCGCACAATCATTATCATTAATTTGCTAAAGTCTCTCAATGACAGCGTATTTCCCGATGTACACACACAATACATGAATCGTGAGTGGCTGGCAGAGAGAGTCATTTTGGCAGCAAAAAATGTGGATGTCAATGATTTAAATTTCAAGATACAACAGTTGTTGCCAGGCGAATTGGTGTCATACAAATCTATCAACACAGTTTGCGATGCCAACGAAACTGTAAATTATCCAACAGATTTTTTGACTTCTATTGGTTTGCCAGGCATGTCACCGCATCATCTACAACTTAAAGTTGGATCTCCGGTTATTGCACTTCGGAATTTGAACCCAACGCGGATGTGCGATGGCACGCGATAAGTAATTAAAAATTTGATGAAAAACATTGTCGAATCCAGCATTTTTAATGGAAAGTTCCGAGGCGAAAATATTTTGCTGCCACGAATCCCAATGATTTCCACAGAAATGCATATTGAATTCAAACGAATTCAATTTCTAATTTCAATTTCCAATTGGCATTCGCAATGACAATTAATAAGCCGCAAGGTCAAACGTGTCTGTTTGTGGCTTAGATTTGGGCACGCCATGTTTTTCTCACGGATAATTATACGTGGCATGTTCTCGCGTGGGTAAACCATCCAGTTTGTTTGCGATGGCTAAAGATGGACTGACAAAAAACATTGTACACTCGATTGCTCTTCGAGATTGATATTGATTTTTTTTTAAATTGACATAATTTGTACATTAAAAAGAAACAAAATAATTTATACGGCAAAACAATAATTTCTTTTATACAGAGATCGTCTTTTTGCGACGATACATGATATGTCTATTACGACGGAGACAAAACTTCGCTGATCACAAATCACCTTGGACGAAAGGTGTCACGGCACGTATATCTTGGAATGTTGTAAACACGTTTTTCATAGTTATTACGTGAATAAATCTTGGCTTGAAAAATGTTAATAACAAATTATAAAACAAACGAAATTATTATAGAAATAAAATAAATTTTAAACGCCGTGTTTACAAATAGCGTATATGGCACGTACTGAGCCGGTGTAGGAGGTAGGGTGGAATCTAGGCCGGAGACACTCTTGAGTACATAATAACTAGGTATGACGTACTCATAGAGTATACCATACCTAGGTAGGATGTACTCTATAGGTATGCTATACTTAGTCACAATGTACTCTAAATTACGGGCTACCTAGTTAGCATCCAGGCACAACGTACTCTAGTCAGGTGACTTGTACTCTATAGTCCATCTTACCTAAGGAAAGGAGAATTCTAGCACAAATTTCTAATTTCTAGTTAAACTTTACTCCATGTTATGGAATAATTTGTATTTTCAACTTACGGTTTTCAGGTTTAATACAAATTTATAATTTGATTACATTTTACTCTATTTTATTATATGTTCCATACTTGTTCCATACTCTATAGTCTACACTACTTAAGGAATGGAAAACTCTAGCACAAATTTATAATTTAATTTTACTCTATGTTATGGAATTTTTTTCAACTTATCGTGTACATGTTTAATACAAATTTATAATTTTTATTACTTTTTACCTTTATACCTGTTATTAAATGTTCCCGATTTTCAACTTTTGATTTACAACGTCTTCGGCTCTTTCGAACTCAAAGATTGTGTAATAACATCAAATTTTGCTTTTAAAAGAAACGAAAATATGATTGAGGTGGATGATAACAATTAAAAACAAAATGAATGAAGGCGATACAGGTGATTTAATTTTAAAGAACAAACAAGAAAAACAACTTGACGACATTGATCGATTTTTAAGAGATGGTTAATCCACCACACATGAAAGGACGACCAGGTCAGTAAGCAAACATGCAAAAAATGGGCAACAAATACATTTTAAACAACTATGTTCTGCAATACCGATACGGCCAGCAAAAATCAAAGTTTAACAGTATGGCCCCAGCCTATTTACGCGTAATAAAAAGTGCAGCAAAAATCAAAAAAGATGTTCTAAAAGTTATTCATCAAGGCAGTTGCGGTAAATTTTTTTTAAACTAAACTATACTGTGCCAATAAAACTAATGATACTGAAGGGAGTGAAGAGAAACAGACAATTCAAGCGGTAGCCACGGGTGGGCATATTGGCAAAGACAAAACATTACTTAAATTGTTGGACGCAGAAGTATGGTGGCCAGGAATGAACCATATATATAGAATAAATATATTGGAGATGAGCAGGTTTTGAGTGAGATGCCAAGATGGCCTCCGAAAAAACGATTTAGAGTCTTTTGGTTCCATGAATATTCATTATTTGTATTAATCTATTTTTGGTACGACAGCGGAGACTAAACTCCGGTTTGTAAGAAACAGAAACGTCGATTTCTTATAGCTAAAAGTAGTTGATATGAGCTTTATTTTAATTTAACGCGATATCTGACATAAAAAATTTACCGATTTTTTTTTTATAATAGTTTATAGTCCTTTACACCAGGTGTTTTAAGACTCTAATGGCTGTATGTAGGAAGCAATTAAGTACTTCCTGTCGTGGATCATAATTTGATCCTTTATACTTTTCCCTCCTCCTTTCTCCAGGCTTGGGACTGGCTCGCAATTAGCAAGGCGGAGTTTAATTTACCGATAACATAGGCGACGTTAAATAGACATAAATAGACCATCGAACTAGAGACTACGCAAATAAAATTCAATGTCAACTGACATTTTTATAAAAAAAATTTGTTAATTTTTATAAAGTTAAAAATTTATTTTGTACATAAAAAATTCTTTTTTTTCTATTAAAAAATATTTGATTAAGTTACTATACGGTTGTAACTCTCTGTTCTTCGATTCGGATCTCCGGTCTACTAGGCTGCCTTGCTAAAAGCCTTCCTAAACAACAGGCGGGTCGATATATTTATTCTATATATATGGAATGAACGTGGATGGGAGAAAATTTGTCGCAACTTGTGAATCTTTTCAACGCGAAAACACTAACTTCAACAAAGCTGCTCCTACAATGCATTCTATTCCTATTCCCAGCAAATAAGTTAGGTCACATATTGCTGTAAATTTG
>OZ022244.1:6909355-6911855 GCA_963978895.1 Erpobdella octoculata | reverse complement strand
GAGGAATGGTTATCGGGGCCAGGATTTCTCCCAGCACGTTTGGCGTACTTTTTCCGTCCCTTTCGACCAGGCTTCCGCGTGCCCTGCGATTGCTTTGCTTTGGACCAGTCTTCAATCATCTGATAGATGACTTCCAACCGGTCCAAACTCTCCTTGACTAGGGTACCATCGGCGCCTCCGGTCAAGAGACCTTCAATCAGGCTCTTCAGCGCACTTCCATTTGATGGTTCTCCACAAGTCATCGTCATCAGTCATCTTGCTGGCTATCCCCAACGCTTGCAGCAGAAACCCTTTCCTTGCCTCACTTTTCTGACTACTTATGTGATCCAGGTCTGCTTGGATCTCAGAGGTTGCATCCTCCCCGTACTTTTCGACCAGATCGCGGTACTGGATTTTACGTCTCGCACCTTTGATCTGGTCTACTCGGTATTGTGGATTCTGGCGTACTAGGCAGGTTAACAACTGCATCTCCCCTCTTTTCATAAGTTCTGACTCCTGTTTGGCAAGGTCGGCTAAGAGCTCCGTACTCCACACAACATTTTTCTTCTGTTGCGTTATTTCCAGAGCTCTCGCCTTATGGTAATCCGCCGCATGCGCCGATCTTTGATGTTGGGATAGCCCCGACTTCGACTTGAAGGATTTGCGGCAGTATTGGCACACTTGGCCCAGAAGTGTGGGAGCAGTATCGATCTCCTCTTCCATCGATCTTTCAACGGGTCCGTCAGCACATGCTTCGGCGTATGTTCTTTTGGTTGACATGCCATCAGTTTCCGTACTCCGGATTACGGGCCCTTCCGGCACCACATACTCCCCGTTTACTTGATCCTTTGGACTGTTCGGTTCCAGATTCAATTCATGCCTGGCAGAAATGTCTCCATTTTCTTCGCAGGTTTCCGAGACAGCCGGCGCCTCCTCCGGTGCCTTTTCTACCCGCGCTTCCAATGGTGATTCGTCAGGAACCGATCTCTCATCCCGGGTTTCCCCAGGTCTGCTAGCATTAGATTCCACACAGCGGTGTTTAGCGTTCATGTGTCGTGTGAGCCAGCCAGGCGTTTTGAACTTCTGGCCACATATACAACATGACCCCATAAACACATGCATTTCATCACGGTGCTTCTGCATGAGGTAGTAGGATTCAAACACCACTCCGCACTCGGGACAGTCTGTCCGCTTTTTGTTCACGTCATTGTCTGTCTTTCCCCGATCAGCTCTCGCATCCGCTGTACGCAGAACGGGTCTTTCGACCCGTTCTGCACTCACACTCACCATCGTGCTCTGGTGAGCTCCTGGGTTCGTACCCTCAGAGACGGGCCCGGCAGCCTTTGCCACTGAACTAGATCTTTCCCGACCCGATGAGCCATGTATGCGTTGGATATGTTGCCGTAACGACTTTGGATTCGCTAGGCTCTTCCCGCATACTGAACATATAGGTCTCCTATGGGTGCCCTCTGTGCTAGGGTCCAGATTACACCCCGCCACCGGGGCACCGCCTATAGGGTCCAAAGCGTCCTCCGGTCCCACAGCGGCACCCAGGCCCAAAGCCACTCCAAGACCCCGGCCTACATCCGAGTTTAAAGCGTCCTTCTCACCCGGGACTGCACCGGGGCCCAAAGCGTACTCCGAGCCCAAACAACCGCGTGCATCCGGAACGTCTCCCCGACCCACAGCGGTGCCCAGTTTTGTGGCTTTACCCTTCCCCTTTGCACGCAAACGAGGCAACTCGGGGGTTGCCTCACCCATCTCCCCTTTCTCCGTTGCCTGTCGAGGTTGCTGGGTCGGTGACTGGGGGCCTCCAGCGGCAATATTGGTGCACCGCTGGACCTTCCCCAGGGGTTCTGCTGCCTCGGGGGGAGAAACTCTCATTCCTCCGCCCGGCTTCGCACTGTCCGACTTCCACCCACATGGAGCAGGGATGTCCTGCTCCGAGGATTGTAATGGGGCTGTTACGAGCAGCCCCCGAACGTTCAATTTATTCGTAGAGATCATGGGTGGGTATGTCGCCCCTACACGCGCCCAACTTAGTCAGTGACCATCATTGGAGTACAATGGCCACGCTCAAGCTCTCTTACCACGACAAGGTATGGGACTCCGTCTCGAGGCAGGGCCGAAACCGTTCAAGAGAGTCATAGTTACTCCCGCCGTTTACCCGCGCTTTTTTGAATTTCTTCACGTTGACATTCAGAGCACTGGGCAGAAATCACATTGCGTCAACACCGTGCATCGGCCATCGGAATGCTTTGTTTTAATTAGACAGTCGGATTCCCCAGGTCCGCAAGGAGTTCTAAGTCAGCTGTTAGACGCCGGCCGAAGCAAAAAGCGGCGGCCTTACAATGGTCACCGGAAAACCAACAGCAGCCCGTTTCCTCGCGGAACGAGCATACGGCCGACTAAGAGCCGGCTAGACGGCAAGGCTGAAACCACATCTGCGCAGCTGCAGCCTTCCACGGCAGGACCTGGCAACGTTCCGGGCTCGATCCGAGAACCTCACCTATCCCACGCC
>OZ022244.1:6839355-6906855 GCA_963978895.1 Erpobdella octoculata | reverse complement strand
GCAGCCATTCTCCCTGACTCCGGGATTAAAGAGTCAGCTGGGGAATAGCAACAATGATGCAACAAAAAGAGAGGGAAGAAGAAGAAGATGAAGAATTTTTTAGACTTATTTTCTGACATTTTTCTTCTCCCTCTCGAATCAGACATTGCATTTATTAATTTTTTCATTTTTTTGTTACTTCTTTTTTCTCTCTTTTTTATGTTCCGTCTAAAAATACGTGATATAAAGACGTTAAGCTATAATAAAATAAAAGTAAAATGTTAAAAGTAATTGTTGGCTTGGACCTGCAGCGAGAATGAAGTTAATGACGATAAAAAAGTTATTGATAAAATAATTTTTACTCCAATTATAATATAATCACTGTCAATAACTATAGTTTTATAGTAAATGTGCGCACTGTCGATTTCGCCACAATAAAATATCAGTTTTTAACCTCAAAACTGAAATCAAATAGTTTTAAAACAGGAAAGCAGCAAAAAAAATTTTTATTAAAAATGAATAAATTACTTTTTAAATTATTTTTTTTTGCTAAATTAAGTTATTAACTTGGAAACAGACTAGCAGTAATAAAAGTTTAATGACATTAAATAAATTATTTTAATATTAAATTAAATAACTCGTAAACAAAATAAAATTGACGAAATAAATTTATTTATTTTTAAATAACAAAATCCGGCAACAACATCTCCTGTCTAACACAACTGTCAATCAAATTGTGTCACCATTGTCGGACCGCAAATTGCGGTCCGCAATGGCGGTTTACATTATTTGGCAGTTTGCAAATTCTAACCACCAGACCAGAACGCCTCTATAAAACCCTTTAACAACTCCAACATCTTATTTATTTATTTATCTCTTTTATCGTCATGTTTATTTTTTACCTTGTCGGAGATTTTGATTGCAAAATTTTGCGGACAAACAAACAAACAAACAGACAAGAGAATGACATAACAAAAAAGTTGTAATGATGGCAAAAATTCGTAAAAAAAATAATCAAAATAATATTTATTTTTTACTGTCGGAGACTTTGATTGCAAAATTTCGCGGACAGACAAAAAAGTGACCTAATAAAAACGTTGTAAAAAACGAAATTAGTCACATCATTCTTGTGTAGGCCAGACTGAAATTTTTTATAATAGTCCTCTAAGCCAGGTGTTTTAACACTAAATTACGGAACACGTAACACTACAACTTATGTAAGCTTTTGTTAGCTTACATAACAGAACCGTTTGTAACTTCTTACGCATTGAATGAAGAAAATAACCTTGCCTAGCAGAACTCAAAACAACAATTTAAAAAAATTGAATTTGAAAATTGAAAACATTTTAATTTTAAAAACCGATTAAAATAAAACGAGCTAAAACGAAAAAAATTATTTAAAAAAAATCTTGTGTAGGCCAGACTGAAATTTTTTATAACAGTCCTCTAAGCCAGGTGTTTTAACACTAAATTAAGGAACACGTAACACTACAACTTATGTAAGCTTTTGTTAGCTTACATAACAGAACTGTTTGTAACTTCTTACGCATTGAATGAAGAAAAAAATTTTGCCTAGCAGAACTAAAAACAACAATTTAAAAAAATTGAATTTGAAAATTGAAAACATTTTAATTTTAAAAACCGATTAAAATAAAACGAGCTAAAACAGTATAAACAAATTTTTCCATTAAAAATGTTGGGATAAGCTTTGACAAAATATCAGTTCCTTACGTAGGTTAATAAAAGTTTAGTTTATTTACACTGATAATTTATTAAATGTCACTGTTAGTTTAAAATAATAATCACAATAAAAGTACAAAATGAAAACATTGAAAATAAATATAACAATAGCAGAAATTTTTAAAAAGTCCGCTTTATGGTTGTTTGACATCACAGGTAATTGCATCCTGAGCCCGCTCTTTCCTTTTTTTGGCACGTCTGTTTTGGAACCAGATTTTGATTTGGCTTTCTTTTAGACCTGTTTCTACGGACAATTCCGTTTTCATTAAAGCGGTGAGAAATTCTTCTTTTAGGAAGGCTTCTTCGAGAATTTTTCTCTGCTGGTTAGAATACACCGTTCTGTATTTTTCGTCAGTTCTGAGATGACCTGGTTTTTCAGATTTAAAAAATATATTATATAAAAAAGTATTAGGCAGTTACATTTATTGCAATTGTTAAATAAAAAAGCAACCTAATTGACGCGTTTATATTTTGTTTCCTGCTTCATTACAAATCGATAAAACTAAGATAAACTCTTGATAATGTTAATAGTAAAACAGTAATAATTATTTTAAACTAGATATAGCCCGTCAAAATAGGGATTTTTTTAATTTCATTATTAATTTTTGATAGCAGCGCCACCTCTTTTGATCTTTAGGGCTGACAGTTATCAATTGCGTAATAACTTTTACTATACGCCTAAGCGCACTAATTTTAGCAACTGCTGACTGATGACCACTGCGCCGCTGCGTTATGCGTAATTGCTAACAAACATACATACATACATACATACATACATACATACATACATACATACATACAGACAGACAGACATAAAAAATTGTGTATGTAGATAGGCCACTGCAATATTAAAAAAAACTGTTTTCTAAAGCTAACCTTTTTTACGTCTTTTACGAATGTTTTGATCACTGCTTCGGCCAGTCGATTGAACGAACTCAACTTTACTCGTGTTTAACACATTCGAGCCATCTAGCTGGTTTTGTTGCTGTGGAGATGAGCATCCTGAAATCATGGACGAAGTACAACTGCTGTTAAAGGAACACGAAGAGTAGCTGCCTTCCGGTGATGTGTTTCTTTGAATGTTCACTGAAGTATCCATCCGAGAACAGTCACTGCTTGGCGAAATACGCAAATGCGAAGGACTGCTCGAATATGGGTCGTTAAACTGGTAAGTAGAGCTACTGGGCTGGTTTTGCTTACCGACCGGGAGATAGTCACAGCGACTAAACATCGCTCCATTATGAGGTGATTGTCTTTGCAGGTTTGTGTACGGTGGAACAAAATGCCCAAGGCTGGACGAGTGGCATTGAATAAACGGAGTTACGATGACTGACTGGTTGTTGGTTTGAATGATTTGCTGCAGTATTGGTTGTTCTTTCTGGGATGATTGTTGTTGGTACTGAGATGACTGCTGTTGATACTGAGATGACTGCTGTTGATACTGTTGCTGCATATAGGGATAATAAAACGGCGGTAGACAGTGATGCCCCAAGTTTTGAATCTGTCGCAGAGGTTCGCATTGCTGTTGTGTTTTTGACGGACACCAAATTTCTCTGTTGGTACTTGGTTCAGCTTTCACAAGCCCATTTTCAAACCTTGAAGATTCGCTCTGAGACATTTGTGAATATTGTGTGAAAATGCTACAATAAAAAAAGTAATATTAATGTTAATAAAATGATAATAAAACTATAAAATAAACGACATACTGGTAGTTCTATACAAGAAGAACAAGAAAAGCGTATATTAGTCTTTTAAAACTTGAATAAATTAAAACAAAATACATCAACAAATAAAAACCTTACAAAGCAACCTACCAGTTTACCGTTGTTCAAACAATGTTACAGGCTGAATGAGCTACTAAAACTTTCTTTTCAACCAGACTTGTGATAAAACTTTACAAGGCTGTTTGCTGAGGAAAGTTTGCAGCGACCACCAACCGACCACTAAGCAGGGTGATGTGAAATTAAACGAAATAAAGTTTCATTCCTACTAATATACCTCAAAGCATTGTAACAACTGCAACGACCGTTGAATAATAAAAATTTTTACAAGCAATAAATTGAGATTATTGTCAAAAAACATTTTCCTAAGCGAACAACGATCAAAAGGAGAATAATCAGTTGCGTAAGAGAATTGGACAACAAGCCTACACATTTTGTCTAATAAAATTTAACTCTAACGGCAGTAAATTTACATGTTAACATCATTTCAGAATTAAATTTTTGTACATGCAGTAATGTCATTTTATTATAAAGAAAATAATATGTAATTTAAACAAAAATTATTTTAATTTAAAAGTGGAAATTTTAAAAACTATGACCAATGCATAATATAATTTTAGATTGAGCTTTTTTGATATAAAAATTGCAAAAATGTCGTTTATCGCTAATTTTCTAATAGTCTGCATTAAACAAAAAATAATGAAATTTATTCCTAACTTATTTTTATTATTTAAATTAATATCATTTTAATTAATCTTAAATATTTAGTCATTTTTTTAAATATTATTAAAGTAAAGATAAAAAAGTGCTGGTTAACAAAAAACCAGCTAGCCGTAACTGATGATTGCGTAAGCGCTTTCAACGCTGGGATCTGTACTTCAAAAGAGGTTAAGCAACTGTTAGTGCTTAAAAAGTGCTTTAGGTTAATCTATTTTGTTTAGTATCTCTGTACAACATGATATCAAGTCTTAAAACACAATGTATATAGAACTATAAATTATTAAAAAAAATTAACTTTCACTTCTAAAACAGTGTTTCCGGTCGATTTTTTGCTCTAGCTCGTTCTCCTGCTCTTCTTCAATCTCCCGCTTCCATTCCCTTTCCCGCTCGCTCTTCTGCTCCCGGTCGCTTTTTTGTTCCAGCTTGCTCTCCTGTTTCTGTTCCCGCTCCTGCTCGCTCTCCCGCTCCTGCTCGCTCTCCCGTTCCTGCTTGCTCTCCCACTCCCGCTCACTTTGTGACCGATCTCAATTTTTTCCACAAAAATCTTCCTCTATTGATTTTCAATGTTGTGTGAAAATGTCCTTACGATCGGATGAATGGTGCAGCAATGCATAAGGTACAGACAGACAGACATTTATATATATATAGATAAATAAATGTGAAAACGATTTTTTTTAAATAATGAAATAATATAATTGTTTGCTTCATAAAAATCACAATATATGAGCCATTTCTTCGGCATCATCATCACTAACTCCGCCTTACTTTTGTGAGCCAGACCCAAGCCTGAAACAAGAAGGGGACAGCTAAAAAGATCAAATTATGATCCACGACAGGAAGTATAAAGGACTATGAACTACTATAAAAATATCATCATCACTTGTTGATGTCGCAATTAGAGGCACTGCAGCAATGAAAACGCAGGAATTCACGCGGGAAGCCTGGGGAGATAAAGATGCGGGATCCTCCACTTTTTTTTGTACAGTTGCAAGTTATGACAACTCAAAAACCCCTGCAACATTTCTAGGGAAGCTAAGATATTTCTCTTCTAGATATTTCTCTTCCCGGACAAACCCCGGAACGTTTCTTGCCGGGATTTTTTTTATATGCGAGTTTTATATCCCACAGGCACATAAGTTGGAGAAGAGAAGAATTCCACCTTGTTTTTTTTTAAATTAAAACATTTTAACATTGCGTTTACTATTTATATAATTTTCGTGTGTAGGCATTTTTAAATCAGAAAAAAATGCAATTAGCGAAATTGTGAAAATATTACTTTGATAACTAATCGCGATATTCAAACACTTTTGAGTCGTTTGCGGGACTATTTGCATTGACTTTTATAAGGATTTTATTTGTGAATAAATAAATTCACCCAAACAGCTCACGTTAAAAACAATACGATTAGATTATTTATCCAGCGAATGTGCATATTAAGTCTTAAGTTTAAAACTAGTCGAAAAATGGACAATCATATGGAAAAAACTTGTTCTCTCGGTGTAACACTTCCTTCTTCCGGATATGACTTTTCTATATTCCAATGATTGCTGTGTTTAAAATAACACTGATAAGTAGACAAAATTAGCTTTTTAATTTTTGGGAGTTATTCTAACAATCATAAAATAATGAAAATACTGCCATTTCAAGAGAAAAAAATGTTATATTTTGGGAGAACGTATGGGGTAAGGTGAATTAAGGAAAATATATTAGCGTCTGCCGGTGGATGGAATGTCCTGGGTGTCTTACATTCTAAACCGAAAGCAACAGACATCAACCAAACAAGATATTTTATAAAAACAAAATTTTGGGGGAGTTCCAAACAACTTTTATACTAAGCTCGTGCTTGTTCTAGGCTAAATGCACTGGGACTGTGATATACATTGTTGAAGAGGTATTTAGCCTATATCTATATACATAAAATGAGATTGTCTATATGTACTTTATGAATTGCTACACCATTCATTCGATCGTAGTGAAATTTTCACACAACCTTGAGAGTCAATGGGAAACAATTATAGTGACAAAAATTGAAATCGGTCTCAAAATGAGCCGAGCGGGAGAGCGAACTGAAACGGGGACTGGAGAATTGGCGGGAACGCAAACGGGAAAGCAAGCGGAAACGGAAAATCGATCGAGAGCGAAAAAGCGAGTGGGAAAGAGAAAGTGACCAAGAGTGGAAAGCGACTGAGAGCGGGTAAGCAACCGGGAGCGGGAAAGCGACCGGGAGCGTGAGAGCAAGCGGGGAAGGAAACGGGAGCAAGAAAGAAAAACGATAGAAAAAATTCTAAGAAACCCGGGCAACGTCGGGTACCTTGCTAGTTAACCCATGAAAAAATGTATAATGTTTTCTGTCTTATTTGATTAGTCTATACATCAACGTACATAATTTCCGATGTCTGTATGCATGCATTCTTGTATGCATACATAAATACATTTTTGTATGTTAGCAATTTTGCATAACACGGCGGCCGCGGTGGTCAGCAGTCAGCAGTTGATAAAATAAGTGCGCACAGGCGTGTAATAAAAGTTATCACGCAGTTGTTGTACACTGTCAGTCCTTAAGATCCAAAGCGTTTTTACCAAAGCTTTCTATGCAAGAGGTTATCCGATCACATTAAACATTTAGCTGGATTTATTGTTCATAGGAAAACATTGCAAGAAAATGAAGCTATCTTACGAAGACAACGCACGATATGGTGTGATTTTAATTTGCTTGAACCAAGTTCGATTCAGAGCAATAAACTTTTTTTTTTAGATATTGCTAAGCAGGTTGAGTGCCACACTGTCTAATTACCACATTTAATCATTATAGCGATTGAGATCATGACTTCGTTGAATTTCTTAATAGAGACGAAAAACGTTTTTCCCAATGCTTTTATCTACTCGTCGTCTCTGTTTGTTTCTCTGTCTGTTTCAAATCTTGCAATCAATTTTTGAGTCACTTCCTGATGATAGATTTTTTTTCAAATTTTGCATACATGCTCAAAATAGAAGACAATGCAATATTCAATTATTAGTTTTACAATAAACAAGAAACCGCAAATTGAATAAAAAAATTTTCATGGGAAGCTAGCTAAGTTGTTTATTTAACATGATGTGGTAGTCTGGAAGTTTGCCAAGGGAATTGTGAAGCTAGTCAAGTAAAGCGGTTTGTTTATTCAACTCAACATTAGGTGCTTGGACTGGCTTGGAGACCTAGTTTTCTATGAATAAATAGAGAGTAAGTTTTTTATGATAATCAGCTATGGAATTTGTCAATTATCATTATCATGGTTGGGCAGATTAAAATTAAGATTAAAAGATTGATTGCAAAATTTGTGTTTTAATTACATATAAAAGCATTGGGTTTTAAAAAATCGTTTTTAATTTACTTGTTTATTTAATATCTTGACAGTTCGATCGAAACAAAAAACCGACCTTTTGAAGGGCTATTTCTAGTACAAACATAAAAAACAGCTTTTTGTGTGGCCATAAATATGACCGTAAGTGTAAATTTAAACTATAGCCGCTTTAGGAACCGTTGTTTTGTTTATCACAGATACTGAGTTATGTATTAAAAAATTTCACTTAGTTCATTACTTATTATCTGGTAGAACACGATCAATAGAGTTAGAAAGTATTCTAAGTAGCTAAAATTACACTGAATCCAAACTACTGGGTATTTCCTTTTTTGACAGATGTTGCATCATGTGGCAAAATGTTGATCTAAGCTGTAAACATCACCAATGCAGTAGTTTTGCAGCTGAACGACCTTTATTTGATTGAGTTGAATATGTTTTCTTCTTTGAAGAAGGTAGTATGGTCTTTTGTATTGGTTCAAGCTGGCGTAAGTAAAAGCGGTTGTTAACACTTTGCTGTCATTACAGCGTGCTGCACAGACTTGACTTGTTTTCTCTGTTACCACAGCATATGAACTTTATTTTTCCTGTTTCATCATTTCAAAACGTTTTTGATATAAGCCACTCCGACAAAGAATTTGAAATGCAGCAAAACATTTTTCTGCAAACAGGCGCAACAAACGTAGACTCGTGAACAGGTTGTCATTGAAAACATCAACGACTTAGACGATGGGATTAAGTCAAGAATTTATAAGTTTGCTGATGACACAAAGCTGTGCAGAGTAATAAAGACAGAGGAGGATGCTGAAGTGCTCAGAGATGACTTGAAAAAATTATATAAATGGTCACAGGACTTGCAGAGGTCATCCGATGAAGCTTTACAAAGACAGGACAGGACCTTTGAAGCGGACGTTTTTCAGCGCAAGAATCATCAACGAGTGGAATAAACTAAAAGAAGATGCTCCAAATGCTCAGACTTTGAATGAATTCAAATCGAAACTTTCTTTATGTAACTTTTAGTTTTTAAAAAAGTAGTGAATATTATACAGTCACTTTTGATTCCTTATTCACAATAATAAATTTATGCTATGTTATGTTAAAACATGATGTGGGCTGCCAAGGGTTTTCGGCAAATCTGCAGTAAGATAACAGATGACAGAACTACTAAGAGCAGGGTGTTTTTCAGTTGTACCAGAGCCTTGCTAAGGGAAGAATTTTAAAACAGCAGTCGAGTCGCCAATACCAAAAATTTTTTTAGCCAAAATTGATTGGTGTAATGCTTTGCACAAATACGGCCTTAATGTGGGCTCTATACTTCTTTTACGCTGAGAAAATGATTTTGAACATGGCTGAAATGATTTTGAGTCGTGAAAATGTCACCTCTTTAAACAAACATTATTTTCTCAATTTGGTCTAATTACAACTATAATAATCAAAATACGACTATGTATTATAAGAAACCGACAACACCCGTGACCGTATGTGGCTACCGTTTGTTTAAACAGACAGAACGCAATTATTTCAAATAATTAAACAAAATATTAAAAAAATAATTAAAAACACAATTAATCCATTCCAACCAAAATAGTTAGGATTAATATTTTAACAACATTTTCTAAAAGATAAAACAAAAGAAGCTTACGTTTTTTTTGTTTTTTTTTGGGTGACGACTATTATTCACAAGCGGCAAAAATCAAATGTTATTTTCTTGAATTTAATGCAATAAATTGTATTTTTTCTGTTTGTAGATAAGCACAGTTCTGTCAATTCATAGATAAAAAACAAAACAAATATGCTGGTAGAAATGATAAAAATCTTGAACCTATTGTTTATCAATTTAATCTGACGCTAACCAATTATATGTTAAAATTAGAATTCAATAGAACGTTTGCTTTTTAAATTTAGATAAACTAAAAAAAAAACCGACATTTTCATACAACTTGTATAGAGGCAAAGTTATCGGTTCTATCTTTATCAGTAAAATTTAAAAAAAAAATTGTTTTCCTCTTTAACAAAGCAATAATAACATCGGTCCATAGTTTTCTTTATCAGAGAAATGAAAAAACCGGTTTCATTTATCTTCAAATAAAGTGAAGAAAATGTCACTAGATCCAGTGGCGTAATGTAAAGGGATGACGAAAAGAGCTGTGGTCCGCCCCGGGTGTCACTTTTGAGAAGGCGGCAAAAATATTTATCTTTCACTATGGGAGAATAAAATATAGATGGGGTAATTACAAAAATTATTGAAAATGTTTAAAAACTATGTTTCGACATTTGAAACTAGCAGGGTCTATTTTCATTTGCGCAGTACAATTTACACTTTAAAAGTTGAAAAATAATTATTAAAAGTTGCTTTAATTAAAACCATAAAGTTTGACAAGTAAATTTTTTATACTTTTTATCCTTGTTTTAAACACTTTCCGCACACTTCTCAAGAATTGCTTTGAAAATGATTAACTTCTCAAGATTTAATATTTATTTATGTGATACAAATTTTGAATTTTAAGTTAATTAGCATTACCTATCTATATCTATAAAAATGACTGTCTGTAAGTAAGTATGTTATTATCTTTTAGGATAGATTGATTATAAACGGTGAAATTGACCATAACAAAGCCGAGGATTGGCAAAAATAGTCTTACGGCACACAGCACTGCTTCAAAATTAATTATTAAAATAATGAAAAAGCTCTAGTTGGAACAATAATGATACATTATGTCATGTGAGAAAACAACAAGAACAGATATTGATTTTGTTGTAATAGTTCAAGCGGTCTAAAAATTGATTTATCATATTTTTTAAACCTATTTTTTGCCTTGAAGAAATTTTGTAGTACGCCGATAAAATGCTTTGAAAGTACAAAATAAATTATAAACATAAAAGTGTGGAATGCAATCATTGGAATTACAGGAGTGTCAAAAAATCGCTGGCATTTCACATTCAAAAAATTAGGGATATGATCGAGGGAATCAATACATAGTCAAGGTAATTTGTACAGAAGCTTTGAAAAATAGTTTGGTGCAATGGCCTACAAAAAACGTTACATGGCTGTTGATTTGTTGCTGGTACCTGGATTCACCATGCTTGCATTGAAATTGGTGTTAGATGACATTTGGTTAAGTGAAAATAATTACACTCGTAACAGTACAACACTTGCATTTCCATGATTTATAAATAACCATTCATCCCACAAAATTGCATTCAGCCTCATGATCATCCATAGGAACGGATCCAGGGGAATGGGTAGGTGCATCTCTCCCTACCAGATAATCAATACAATTTGTTTGTAGATAGAATACCCGGTTTTTGTAAAATGACTATAGATGGAAGTACAATTTTTTGAAAAAAGTAAAGTACTTACGACTACTATTTTTATTAAAGAAAAATTTTATTGAAAAAGCTCAAAAAACTCAAAAACATTTTTGGAAAAATACCTACGACTATGCTTTGCCTTCCATTGTTCATCAGTATTTTTTGGAAAAAAAAATTGTATTGAATAAAATAAAAAAAAAATGTATTGAATAAAATAAAAACAAGTAAATTAAAAACGAATTTTTAAAACCAATGCTCTTATATGTAATTAAAACACAAATTTTGCAATCAATTTTTTCTTATATTACTCTTTTATTTTATGTTAAAGTCGAAATATCTTAATTATATCGAAATATCGAAATTAATTAAAATTATCTAAATTAATTGACTTATTGTAAAACTAATAATTGAATATTGCATTGTCTTCTATTTTAAGCATGTATGCAAAATTTGAAAAAATCTATCATCAGGAAGTGACTCAAAAATTGATTGCAAGATTTGAAACAGACAGAGAAACAAACAGACAGAGAGAGAAACAGAGACGACGAGTTAATAAAAACATTGGTAATAATAATAAAAATATCATCAAAAAGCATAAAATTTAAATATCTCAACTATTTTCATGAAAATTTCGTACACGCTTGAGAATCGCGGTCAGTGAGTGTGGTTCGTGTTAACTTGGTAAAATAGTCTGCCAGTCGGTTAGCGTTTTGTGGTCAAGAAAACCCTCAAGAAAACCCTCAAGAAAACCCTCAAGAAAACCCTCAAGAAACCCCTCGATAAAATCCTCAAGAAAATTAACTAAATTAATTGACTTATTGTAAAACTAATAATTGAATATTGCATTGTCTTCTATCTTGAGCATGTATGCAAAATTTGAAAAAAATCTACCATCAGGAAGTGACTCAAAAATTGATTGCAAGATTTGAAACAGACAGAGAAACAGACAGAGAAACAGAGCCGACGAGTTAATAAAAGCATTGGTAAAAATGAACTCACCGGACTACTTTCAATGCTGGAGTCATCCATGGATCTGTGATTGGTCCTGCTGCATATCTCATCACAGCCTCAGACTTGCGGCCTGAAACTCCAGGAATTTTAATGAACAAATATGCTGATGACACTTATCTAATCATTCCAGCGGAGAACTCAAACAGCTGTGAAATCGAGCTTGAATGGATCAAACACTAGTCGTTCGTAAATAATCTTCAACTCAACAGGAAGAAGTCGACTGAGATAATTTTTTCAGAAAGATTAGTCGGGTGATGGTTCCTGTACTTCCGGATATACCAAGAATTAAAGTCATTAAAATTCTTGGTATCGTGGTGAAGGAAGATCTTACCTTCGACGATCATATCAGTGAAATAATAAACTCGAGCGCCCAGTCTCTCCATGCCCTGCGAATACTGAAATCGCATGGGTTATCTAAGGAGTTGCTTCAGATAGTCTTCACGGCGTCTACACTTGCCAAAATTCTCTATTGCTCACCTGTTTGGTGGGGTTTCCTGAGAGTGTCGGAAAAGGAAAGATTGGAGAGGTTTTTGCGGAGATCAAAGCGTGCCGGTTTCTGTTCATCAAACCATTCGTCGATTGCTGACCTGTGTCTAAAAGCTGATCGAAACTTGTTCTTGTCTATAATATCCAATCCGGATCATGTCCTCTCTAAACTTCTGCCACCAATGATAAATCATGGTCATAATCTTCGCAAGAGGAAACATGATTTTGTACTCCCTTCAAAGCAACATCACTCTGCTAGTTTTGCTTGTAACTTTATTATTAGAATGCTCTTCTATGACTCTTACTAAACTAACTTTTTTCTACTCTATTAGCTGATTCAATAACATTATTCTATTACTATTATGTCTAAAATTAACTATTGCTAGTCATTATAATTATCGGATTATTGTACGTTTGTTGTAGATTTTCTTTTTAATTTTTTGTCTCTTTTTTGCTTATTTGATTATGATTTCCTGCGTTCTGTCAGGTTTTTCTTAAACCACGAATAAATAAATAAATAATATTTTCTTCTCGTAATTGTCGTAATGTTAACATTTTCCCCTAAAAATCTGATGACCGGGAGTTGAAGGGAGATTGCAATGTTTTATTTTGTAACGCCAATTTTTGCTTTTATATTATAATCAGCACAGCAAAATAAATTGCGTAGTTTAATTTTATTTATTTACTATTTCGAGAATCAATTAATTGAAATGTTGCAAGCAGTTTATAACGAAATAAGAAAGAGCCCAAAAATATTTCACTAAAGCCATTTCCGGTTTCAGGGTGCTGACAAGTTTCGTCTAACTTCAACGACTAGGGCTAATTACTACTAATTAGTACTCTTGAGTAAATTATGTCTCTACTATAATAATTAGTTACATTGAATAATGCCGGGATTTATTTAATTTATTATCTCAGAGTTCCTTACTTCTCTGGCCAATCCCTTTGCCTGTCCCAAGAGAAAAGTTACACCAGCTAAAGACAGCATTTTTTTATCAACCGGGTCGTCAAAACCCTGGAACTTCTTTTTCTTCAATATCATCAACTTAACAACAACTTTACGTAGTTTCAAACCCAGTGCTGCACAAATTGACCTTAAAAACCACCTCCTAATTAAATGATAGCCTTATTTCGTCAAGTTTTATCGACGCACTCTATTCTCTGCCTACAATAATCGTACAATCTAGATGACCCTTAAATTTGTTTTAATAAACAAAGTTATTCGACATGGCTGAAAGATCCACCACCCTCAAACATTGATGCGGAGTGACCTGGTGCAACACTGTTGTGGGACAAAATTATGTGATGGGACAATTTTACTAAATTCCATTTTGCTTAGTTCTACTACAAAGTTTACATTTGTTATTATCAGCCATACAATTACTTTTATTACATTGATTAAATTACTTCTTTATCGTAAAATAATCTGAATATCTTTAACTATTTTAATGTGATTTCATGATATTTTAGAAATTCTTTTTTATTTCAGCTACAATTAAGCAGTGCAGTGTTTTGTTAAGACAGGTCAGATTGTTGTGACGTCACACTTGAAAGGTTCTGACATTTTGAGACAAAAGGGAATAAAAGATCGACTACAATGGCATGGTACAGTCCCAGAGACGTTTTTTTTTCTATAAATTTCATAACTTAACCTTAATAATTTCATCTGCCTCTAATTCTCTGTATAAAACGATTTTCATCATGTATTCTTAATTTTCAGTTATTCACATGAGGTTGTTCAAACTTCTCAAGAATTTCAACCAACATACATACATAATAAATTACAGCAAATTTTTAAATAAATATATATCATTAAACGACAAGTACATCTTAAAACCAGAATTATTTAATTATGAGATAATTTACTTTCAAAAATTCAACAAAGACAACAACCATGCATATTATAATTAAATAAAATAATAATAATTTGATACAGTAACGTTCACTGCATCTTAGATGTAAATCATTGAAGAATTTTACTTAAGATGTAATCTATAGACGTTGTAGAGTTCCATTTTGAATTCTCGAAATAGTAAATACTCCCACCATCAAAGTAAATCAGCATTGAACCCATCTTATAGACCTGGTGACCATGCTGGCTCTTAGCACTGGCAGGCACAAAAGGAATTCTGTTCTCCATGCATATCCTCTCAATTCTATCTTCAATTTTCAACGACCCCGAAGTAGGTGGTGGAGGAGGTGGCTGCCTGCAGTGAGTGTAGTCGACATCTCTGAATGCCTGAGCTTGCGGCTGCTGATGAATACGAGGGCCCATGCTGGACAGAGCGGCATGGTTGATGATGGCCATCGCTTGTGCGAGGCAATCTGCAACATTGAACCAGAAATAAATTGAGTTATATACAAAAGTTTTTGAAATGAAGACTTGTTCATGATGAATGACATGACAAAATTGTGCCATTTATTAAATTTAATCAACTTATCCACAACTAAATAATGTTATACGAAATTTCACTCTGGTATAATCTTTCCAATTACTCTTAAAATGAATCAACAAAACTTCGACAACCTTTGATTGCGGGTTCAGCCACAAGTTTGTTGGGAAGATTTGATCTCCAAGTCTGCAGCCAATGTCTGGCATCATTCAAGTTGGCACTGCCCGAAGAGACCCAACTGGCCAGGACGCGAAATAACTTCGGGAAGAAGTTCTCTTTGATGGCATCCACCATGTGTCTGTAGGGTATTATGTCCACCCAGGCTGTCACCCAGTTGAGTGGTTCTGAAAGTAAAAACCAGAAACTAAAACATTCGTGCATAATGGAAACAGACTTTTTTCAAACGGCCCTCGATAACATTTAAACTTCGTGACAAACGTAAACAAACACCAGCACCATATCCGAAGAATAAATAAATAAAAACATGTCTTCCATCAGATTCACTAACCAAAGTTCTGATTGAAAGGACTCATGCTCATTTCCTGAAGACAGGCAATGAGCTTCGGAAGAATGTGCTTTATTACAAAAACATCCATGTGGTTTTGGTTAAAAACCCCAACCCATGGCTCAAGTATAACCCTGGCTGATGAATCTTCAACCTTCCAGTGGGTTAGGGCATTCGCCAGCTTTTGTCTAATGATAGGGTATAGAGTTGCCATCCTATCCCCCATTATGAAGAGCCATGGGTGAACCCAGGTTTGCAGGGGAAGACCATCAGTCAAGGGATTCCAATTTTCAAGTTCGATCTGGAGCTTCATATAGATGAACTGATCAAGCAAGTTAGAAATCATCCACTGGGGCATGAGGGAATGCCAGCTGTCCAGGACTTCAAGCATTGGGTTTGGGTTTCTCACATTCCAGCATCTGTAAGGAAAAAGATAACAAAAATGAGACACAGTTTTAACGAATTGACAAGTACAACAATAAATTTTTTTTTCGTATATTTAATTAAAAAAAACTATAAGAGCCTGAAGTAATATTATAATCAAACATGAAATAAAGAAATCATAACCTGACACCAGCCCTTATTTGCGGCATAACATTATCCCAGAGAATTTTCTCAAAAATATCCATATCTTGAGGTACAGCTTGGACCCCTCCCAGATTCATCGAATGGTGAAAATTCATTTGACTGCTACAAGATAGAACCTCCTTGATTAAAGCCATGACTTCAGTGGCATGCTTAGGATCCCTAAGGGGGTCCCAGCCCTCAAACTCCTTCCTGATAGCTGGACTCAAACGGTCAACAATTTCGACCGAAAGGTCGTGCAAGAGATATTCCTCATGGAAATCTGCTTTCAACTTGCTGAAGGATGCAGAACATTGTTCCATCGCATCAACCAGAGGGAGACTCTCACAAGCTTCCTTGCACCTGAAATAAATCAAATTGATTTCTTTTGAGTGGAGAAATTAAAACAACAAAGAATTTGCTGAGAAAAAAAATTAAAAAGAAAAAAATTTTTGATTAGGAAGAGAAATGGACTTGAAAAGATATAAAAGCTAGAAAAAGAGAAAATTTGAAAAAGATAAAATAAAACTCCTTACTCATCAAGAATCTTCATAACTTCTTCAAACCTCAGCAGTTCTTCTTCAGTCTGCTTGTAGAAATCATCAATTCTTTTATATTCGTGATCCAAGTTGACTGAAAGATCTTTCTGGAACACCAACCTGTAATTTGAGAAAGTGAAACAAAATTTAAAAAAAAGAACGTCAAAGAAATCAAAATTCAAATTGAACATAAGTAAACAGTGAACCAATGGAGAGATAGCATTTTGGTCGACTGTAGAATAAAAATACACTCCTTCTCCCCCCTGTATTTGTAAACTATCGCCTTCACCGACGTGCCATTTTCCCCTTTCCGAGATGCAAATTAATTTGCAAGTTCTAAGACATTAAAATTTAAATGAATAATCTACTTTGCATATACAGTAAAAGTCCTTTAGAACAGCTGCTAAGAGCAACGGACACTTGAGCTCGGAACAGAATTTCTTTAAACTGTATCTCGCCTTTAGTAGCATGTTCTGGAAGATGTGCGGGTGTCCGCTCTTCAGGAATTTTACTGTATTTATATTTAGTTTAATTCCATGTGTGCAACATGAAAATTAATAAGAACCTCACAAGACCTTGCCAGATCAGTCTATGATCAACAAATATTTAAATAAAAAACAGGCTTACATAATGCTGTATTATATGTTTAATTATAAATTTTTACCAATGAGCTGCTACTACTGGTCCAAGCTTACTTAATTTATTATTGAAATAATTTAATTTGTGAACACATCACTGGGAAAAACATCAGTGAGCCATCTTATCAATTTGAAGCTCATAATAATTTGTATCATTCCCTGTAGTTATAATAAACAGCTTAACAACTTCCAAAGTTGTGCTCATCCATCACTTCTAAGAGATTTTCATGAATAATATCACCTTTTCTGATTCTTAACAATCTTCTCCTCAGTCAAATCAATCAACAGATCAAGATTGTGCAGAAGTTCCGGAAGATCAAACAGCTTCGGCAGACCCACGGCAACACCTGAATCATCATCTTCATCCTCTGGCCTACTGTGTCTCTGACTGATGGCATGGTAACCCTGCAGTATTCTCTGCTCCTTTCCTGTCATGTCTATGACCTTGACATTCGACACATCAGTGGTCAGCCCGGTGCTGTAGGAGGGTTTCCCACTGTAGTTTTGGTTCTTCCCGCTCTTCAGCCTGGCAAGTTCCTCAGCTGTGAGGTATTTCTTCTTGGTGGCAATTTTTTCTTTCTGTTGCAATCAAGAGGTGACAAAAAATGAGTTTACAAATTTTTAAAAGAAAAAAAATTAATTTTTTGATTACATAAAAACTTAAAAATTGTAAACTAAAATTATCAACTCAGAAAAATGGCGAAGCATAGAAAGTACATTTAATAACATTTAATAATATTAAAAATGATGAATTATCAAAACAAAAGATGACAGATGATCAGATTATTCAAAATAAACAAATTAATCCTGGATTTGTTAATCATAAAAAAATGTAAACAAAAATTCCACCTGATACAAACCTCTCCTTTTTTCCATCTCCTCAGTTTATGCTTGAATTCACCTTCATTTTCTTCATCATCTTTTCCTTCCTCTCCTCTTTCTTTTCTATCTTTCTCTCTCTCCAATTTCAAGACCTGGTCACTCTTTTCTGTTCCATAGAGACCGATTGCCCCACGCCCCTTCCTCTGGACGGCCTCCACGGGCACCGAGAAACCCTGGAGGTTTTTACCGAGGCCTTTTCCAGGAACGTGACCTAACTATTAAAAATATTATTTTAAAAAAATACAAAAGACAATATTAATTATCTATATCCTATAATAATACAATAAAAAATATACTGGTTAATCTTCCATAGACATACAAATTGATCTCAATAAAATAACTCTCATCAAGCTTTCTGTAACAATTTTTACGATGCATTAATTGTATATGCTAGGTAAAAATTTAGCTAAAATTTAATAATAGAATATAATCTATTTGTAAGTACATATCTAAATGTGAATATAATATATTTAAAGGTATATAAATTTAAATATGAATAAAATCTAGTCATAGAAAGATATATGTAAGTAAAAATTAAACCTATTCAGTTCATATAATAAAAATCATACAAACTTTCTGCAAAATTTTACTTCCAAATCCTTTTGTGTGTTTCTCCCACGAAGCGAAATCATCACTGATGGAAATCAAAAGAAAAATTAATCAAATAAAGGGAATTTCCTTTAATGAATAAAATTGCATCTAGTTGTTAAATGCACATATAACAGAGTGCAGGAGAATGGAAATTGTTTCTTTCTCTAGCACAGTCTACCTCTTTTCAAACCCACATTAAAACAATTTAATTTCAATGTAACCAGCTCCTTATCCTTCCCAAGAACATCACATAGCATAATCATTGCTCTTGGTAGTCTATTTAACTAGAGACAAGATAGCAATAATGACGAAAAATTTGTTCTTTGTTCGAAAAAATGTATCTGTGGCAATACTATTTGCCACGTGTTTCTGTGGCGATACAATCGTCTTCCACGGCAGTCTTCATAGCCGCATAATTAAAATAAATTATAGATAATAAACTATATCTTTACTTTTTGTTGACATTGAGAGTCTTAACACCTGTTTGAAACTTCCTCGAACTCCGTGCTGACCTACGAGCTTTTTCATCTTCTTCATCTTCATCGGAATTCTGTTGATAACAAATAAAAGTTATTGATTTTAAAAAGGAAGTACAAAATAACATAATTTTTTCATGACATCATGTATTTATGTTATTATTGTGCATAAAGCTATTTAATTTAAAAGTAAATTATTAAATATATAAAAAATGTTTTTTTTAATTTGTCAGGTTTGAGGTAGATTTTATATGCATGAAAGCCAGTATGATGATCTGTTAACATAGTAGTCAAATTTTATGCACCTTCCGAAACCCCCTACTACTGTTGCATATGCTAATTAATTATTCCAAAATATTATATATTTCAGGGGTAATACAAAAATTTTGAACATAGTTGATATACTTAACGAGGTTGTTCAAAAGAGCTCATTATCTCGTGTGACATATAAAACAGTCGAGTGAATAAAAACTCCTATTGTCCTATTTTTATAATTACAAATTATTTCGGACTATATAAGGTTAATAGAATAAACACTGAAAAGAAATAAACCCACCTGCCCATCTTCTTCGCCCTCATCAATTTCTTCTTTCTTGGTAACCTTATCCCCAATCTTTACTCCTCCACTGATAAAGTTTATGGGGGCGGTGTAATCCCGACCCTTATTTTTGCCCCTGGGTCTGCCAGAGGCGTTGTCATCATCATCGCTGTCATCATCCGCCCACACACCGTATGTTGCCTTACTTTTAGACATTCTTCTTCTTTTGGTCGGATTGTAGATGTCGTCCATATCGCCTTGCGACATTTCAAATTTTTCATATTCCGGAGAAGACATTTTTGAGTCCAGGGGCTAGTTATTTGTTAATAAATTACTATTGTTAGATATTAGACTTAGATTAGATCATTAGACAGATAGTAGATAGGATAAGGAATATATTTGAGCCGTGAGTCTTGATTCTCTTCTTTTAAGTTTAAGTTTCAAGTTTTTTAAGAAGTCTTTATGGGAAGTTATTAATATTCATTGATAATTATATACCATTACATTATTACATTTTAAGTTTTTATAATATTTATATTTTATAATGGTAGTTCTTCAATCTTCACGAAACTTTGATGACCAGAATTAAAATTTCTATAAACACAACCTTCCACGTTGGACAAAATAGCAACCTTTTCGATTAACTGCGTCTGTGGAATACTAAATTTAACCCAAAAAAAAAAATGCAAACGCGCCGCCTTTTCACACTCCGCTGGCTTATTTTGTTTTTGTTTTCATCCATAGATCTAGAAATATAGATAACATCTTTCACTATGTTATAAACCTATATTGAATATCTATTACCGTTGTTAAAAGTAATTTAAATATATAACAATGTTTTACTAATTTTGTGCTTAGTCAAAATTTTTATTTTTCTTTAAATCTCTTATATTAACTTCACCGCTAGTCTTGCTTGTTTCCTTGCTTGAATGTTTTCAGATCTTGAAAGTAAAAATTAACTTCTCGTTAAATTTTGAAAATATTTTTGCTCTTCATCACAATGCACTATCTTAAAATTTAAATTTTTCAGAAACTTTTTTAATTAAAAATAATCTATGTTTTAAAACAAAAACAGAAAAAATTACAATTAAATAAATTTTTACATACATAAATTCAAATAAGTAAAGGAAAAACGAGTTTTTCAACACAAACTTTTATTTAAAGTACACTCGATTTAGAAATACGAAAGATATTCGAATTAAGTTTTTTGTTTTTAGTTTTTTTTTTAATTGAATCATGTTTTGTCAGGACAGAATTACAACATTCCAGTAATTAGCTCAATAACAGATCTGGGAGTGATTGTTGATATCCATATGATGTTCCAGGGACTCATTTCGGCAAAACAAAAAAAGCTGGCACGTTGTTAGGGATAATTGCACACATTTTTAAACATTTATTTGAAAAAGGTTTTGCTTGTCTCTATAAGTGCGATCGCAATTGGAGTGTGCTGTGCAGGTTTGAAATTTTTACCGACTGGGACTTACTGCCGAGTCGAGATTGTAAACGTTCAGAGATGAGCCACTAAATTAGTCAAATCTTGTAAAAATTTAAAATACGTGGACAGGTTGAAAATTTTGAAACTTTCATCGTTGACATATCGCAGAAATGTGGCGCCGTAGCACATTGGAGAAAGCAGTTATGCTATCATCCTGCCGTCGCGGGTTCAAATCTCAGTCACGGCGAGGCGTAATTCCGTTGAGAATGGAATTCACTCACTCTGCTCAGGCCAACTCAGCCTTTTATCCTTCATTGGTCGATAATCTATGTTTTAAAACAAAAACAGATCATTAGGGTTCGGCACATTCCGATTTCGGAGACACGTGCGGGTGGCAGGTAACACTGTGTGATCCCATATGGACTAGCAGTTCCCGGCGCTGCTGGGGTATTAATTGATATACGGAGTAGCGCCCTAATGTTATACATTTACATTTGTTTAGAATTAGAGCCGACATGAATTATTGGAGCAATTTTCCAGAAGAAGTAGTTGACGCTCCTGATGTAGCTGCTTTCAAGACCCTGGTGATTTTTTTGGTCACAAAAAATTTGGGTTTTAATGGATTGTGTATAAAGTTTTTACGCACTGATTAATGTGTAACTTTTTTGTTTTATATTTGGATTTGTCGTTTTTTAGTTGCTGGCAAGATGGTGTTCTGTCCGTGGTAAAAATTAATATAATAAAAATAATAAATATTTATGAAAATATATATATTTTGTAACACAAAATGAAATCCTGTTTATACATGAAACTTCCAAATTTTCTGAAATAAATCTACTTCAAAGATGAAAAACTAAAAAAATCACTAAATTACATTTGTTTTTGTGTCAA
The DNA here is from genome assembly GCA_963978895.1 of Erpobdella octoculata. Taxonomy (NCBI): domain Eukaryota; kingdom Metazoa; phylum Annelida; class Clitellata; order Hirudinida; family Erpobdellidae; genus Erpobdella; species Erpobdella octoculata. The sequence continues at coordinate 6,885,096 of OZ022244.1, read as the reverse complement.
AATAAAATTTCCCCACTAGAGTATCAATTAACTAACTTCTCGTTAAATTTGAAACAAATCTTGCAAATAAAATTTAACCAGCTTTTTGACTAGCTAGAGAGCTGAAACTTTCAGAATAGCTTTATATTGGATGACAATACATGATTCAATTAAAAAAATTAGCTTGAACATCTTTCGTATTTCTAAATCGAGTGTATTTAAAATTAAAGTTTGTGTTAAAAAACTTGTTTTTTCCTTTATTTGTTTATATTGGTTTTTTTTATAATTGTTTTTTTTATAATTTCCATCCTCACATATTTGACATATATCAATTGTTTAAAAAATGTAATTAATGTTTTTCTATTTTATAGATATTTCACCACAAATACTAAATTTGCAAAAAGCTAGAAGGTGCGAATTACAAATTATAAAGGATTTGTTAAATATAAAGTTTGTACGGTTCACTTGTTTATTAGTTTTAAGCGAACAATGCATGGCTACAATTGAGAGAGAAAAAGAGAGAGAAAAGAGATAGAGATAGAGAGAGAGAGAGAGAGAGAGAGAGAGAGAGAGAGAGAGAGAGAGAGAGGGAGAGAGAGAGAAAGGGAGGGAAGGAGAGAGAGAATAAATGAGAGTTAAAAAGAGAAAAACAAAGAGAAAAGGGGAAAGAAGGGGAACAAGAGAAAAGAGAGAATAATGGAGTGAGAGAGAGAGAAAGAAAAAGAGAGAAAGAGAGAGACAAAGAGAACGAAAAGGGGGAGAATAAGAAGAAAGAAAGAGAGAGAGAGAGAGAGAGAGAGAGAGAGAGAGAGAGAGAGAGAGAGAGAGAGAGAGAGAGAGAGAGAGAGAGAGAGAGAGAGAGAGAGAGAGAGAGAGAGAAAGAGAGATTGTCAGAATGCAATTCTTGACCGCTTGCATTCGACGTTCAGACTTTTAAATAAATTCATTCAATGCTTAAAAGCTTTATTTAAAAAAATAGAATTAGCATTCAGCTTAAAAAATTTAAGTAGGTTGTTTGATCAAATATTTCAATGAAATTGTATGTATTCAAAAAAACTGGTTTAACTGAGTTAAAAATAAATTTATGAAGCGCTTTATAATCAAAAGATTTTCATTTCTCTTCTATTCATGAATGGCATCAATCGGACCGTTGAAATGCAAGGTGAGTGATGAGACTTAGTTCAAATCCTCAGAAAACAAATCGCCATGAAAATAAATTTTCAAGTTATTATAAATTTTGCACGGTGAAAATGTTTGTTTTGAAATGTCAGAATAAAAAGTGGTTTAATCGGGTGACTCAAAAGATAAAGAATGACAAATGACAGGTACTGTAAATTAAATAACTCTTTGTTTTGAATCTCCATTATTATATTACAAGTTAATAATAAAAGTTGTATTAATAATACTATTTATATTAATCAGTAACAATTATTTTTTTTAAAATTGGTATACTACTAGGTGGTTTCGTGGCTTGCCGCCCTCATGCGTTCCGAAAGTATCAGTCTGCAATTTTAGCAATTTTATTATAAAATAAAATTAGTGTTTTATCCAATACAAAATTTTGGACAGTCCGAAGAAAGGAGTGTATAAGACATTAGATGAAAAAAAGTTTGGAAGCTTTTTAAAGATTAATGCTCATTGTTGTTTTAAAGATGAAAATGAAATTTGAGCAAATTATTTTTTTTTAATTGAATCAAGTATTTTCATCCAATATAAAGCTATGCTGAAAGTTTCAATTTCTTACCTAGTCAAAAAGCTGGTTAAATTTTACTTTCAAAATTGGTGTACAGAGAAACACGCCCACAAACAGATATTGTAAGTTGAATAAAAGTTTGCAAAAAAAGTGAACAAATAAGTCCACAATTTTAAAAATAATAGACGTTAAACAATAACAGGCAGTGGGGCATTTAAAAAAAGAGATCGTTGGGTTATATTACTTCCTCAATAAAAACAAGTAAAGATAAAAACCAGTTTTTCGACAAAAACTTTTATTTCAAATACACTCGATTTAGAAATACAAAAGATATTCAATTTAAGTTTTTTGTTTTTTTTAATTGAGTCATGCATTGTCATCTATATATATAAAAGAACATGTCCTGACTGATTGACTGACTGATAATAAACGCCGAGCTCAAACGCATCATCCTAGGAACGTGAAATTTGGAACTTATATTATTTTTATTGCGTAAGCATCTATTAAGAAAGGATTTTTGAAAATTTTGCTCCTGAGGGAAAGAAACTGGAAATCAAACTTTTTCTAAAACAATGTATATCTCGAAAACCAAAAATGAAGAGATTTTGAAATTTGGTATATAGATTTTTCTTGAAAAATAAAAAGATACGTGTTTCACCATTTTTTGAAAATTCGGTTTCCCTGACCTCAAATGTGGGTTGGAAAATTGCGTTGTTTGGTTTTTAAAGTAGCTCCTACTCAAAAACTGTGAATGCTACAGGAGTAAAAATTAGTATTTAGTTTCTACTCCAAAAATAATGAAATACGTGTTTTAGCATTTTTTGAAAATTTGGTTTCCAGAACTTCAAATGTGAGGTGGAAAATAGGGTTATTTGTTTTTTTAAAGTAACTGCTACTCAAAAACTGTAAATACCACAGATGTAAAAATTAGTATTTAGTTTCTATTCTAAAAATAAAGATATGCGTGTCTTACCATTTGTTTTAAATTTGGTTTCCAGGACCTCAAATGTGGGGTGGAAAATAAGGTTATTTGGTTTTTAATGTCACTGTTACTCGAAAACTGTAGATGCTACAAAAGTAAAATTAGTATTTAGTTTCTTCTCTAAACATAATGATAAACGTGTTTCACTATTTTTTGAAAGTTTGGTTTCCAGGACCTTAAATGTGAAGTGGGAAAAGGGTTATTTGACTTTAAAATAACTGCTACTCAAAAACTGTAAGTGCTACAGATGTGAAAATTAATATTTTGAGGTTTTGTGCTGGTTAAAAGTAGATGAATTCAATTTATCACCGGACGGACGGGCCAAGCCGTTATTTTAGGGTCTTCATACGACCCTTCCCAAACCTTAAATCAAGATGGGATGGGCCGAGATTTTTAACCAAGTATATAGACATTTTAGTGATTTTAGGGTGTTCACACGGGTGGGCTAAACCTGAAGTCAAGGTGGGACGGGCCGAAGTTTTTCATCAAGTGTATAGAACTTCTAGGCCTATATTAGACGGGCCGTGCTGGGCCAGGAATTTTGGTTTTTGAAACGAGCCGAGTCGAGACCTAAAAAATTGATCCGTGCAGTACTCTACTATGTATGCACGGTTCAAATTCTCTAATTTCATGCGAGCGAACCCGTTACGGGCACTGCTAGTCTATATATATATATATATATAAAAGAACATGTCCTGACTGACTGATAATCAACGCCGAGCACAAACCCCTCATCCTAGGAACGTGAAATTTGGAACTTATATTACTTTTCTATCATAAGCACCCATTTAAAAAGAATTGTTGAAAATTTTGCTCCTGAAAAGATGAAACTGGAAAACAAATGTTTTTCTAAAACAAAGTATATCTCGAAAACCAAAATTGAAGGACTTTTGAAATTTGGTATCTAGATTCTTCTTAAAAAATGAGAAAGTACGCGTTTCAACAGGACCTCAAATGTGGGCTGGAAAATAGGGTTATTTGTTTTTTAAAGTAACAGCTACTCAAAAACTCTAAATGCTACAGATGTAAAAATTAATAATTAGTATCTATTCAAAAAATAATGATATACGTGTTTTACCATTTTTTGAAAATTTGGTTTCCAGAACCTCAAATGTGGGGTGGAAAATAGGGTTTTTTTTTAAAGTAACAGCTACTCCAAAACTGTAAATGCTACAGATGTGAAAATTAATATTTAGTATCTTCACAAAAAATAATTATATACGTGTTTTACTATTTTTTGAAAATTTGGTTTCCAGGACCTCAAATGTGGGGTGGAAAATAAAGTTATTTGTTTTTTAAATTAAGAGCTACTTGCAAACTGTAAATGCTACAGATGTAAAATTAGTATTCAATACCTACTCAAAAAGATTCTAGGACTGTTCATCAAAGGACGATTCATCAAAGGACTGTTCATCAAGAACTATTCATCAAGTGACTATTCATCAAAGGACTATTCATCAAAGGACTATTCATCAAGAGGACGGTTCATCATAAGGACTGTTCATCTAATGTCTATTCATCCAGCGGACTATTCATCAAAAAATTTAATAAAATTGTTTAAGATGTTATTTTCAACCAAAATATGTTGCCAAAATGTAGGGTAATCTATATCAAATTTACAGTGCTACTCTGCTTTCATCCAAATACTTTATTCTTTATAATAGAACTAGCGAGGTACCTTGCGCTGCCCGGGTTTTTAGAGGTTTTTCGGTCGTTTTTCTCTCTCGTTCCCGTTTCCTTCCCCGCTTGCTCTCACGCTCCCGGTCACTCTCTTTTCCCGCTTGTCTCTCGCTTCCGCTCCCGGTCACAGCACCAGAAAAACTATATTCGACTGTTTTCGTAAACCGTATATGTACACATTTACTTACCAAAGGCCACAAACACGTCAAAGCATCACCCATGCCTGCTATGTCAAATCCGGCATCGGTCGTTTAACACCAAGGGGCCACGATTTAAAGACACTTTTGCCTCGAGCAATCAGCAAGTTTGTAGAAGACATTGTTGTAATATACAACAATGTTATTCGTCACATACAGTAAATAAAATAACTGGACAAGAAATAACGTCAAGATCTTAAGATCAAACGAACAAAAGACAATTGAATAAAATTTAAAAAAAAAACTACTTTCAACTGTTCGTACAAACTGTAAGTATACACACACTCAAACAGCCAGATACCATACACCTCAAAACATCACTAACACCCGGTATACCACTTCTGCCACACTTCAAAGAGACGAACACGCTCGCTTTAGCGAGGTCAGGAAAGGTCATTTCAAAGAGACGCTTACGCTCGTCCGGATCGTCGATAAATCAACCAGACTCAGATTTCATGCAAACTTCAAATAAAGACTAAATACATTGGAACTCATTTAATTGATATGAAAAAACTTATTTTGTTTTTTTTAATAAAAGTTGCGGTAGCGAATAGCACTGAGAACAGCTAAAAAATGTTGTGGCGCTTTCATCAACGATCTTGTCAGCCAATAGTACCGCTCTTAACAACCCTGGTTGCCATCACTATTTCTTTAAAATTACTGATATGTTTGAAATTTATTTTATCAAAGATGAAGAACTGTCTTTTAAAAATAAATCAAATTACTTTACGCTGAAAATATCTTGGGTATATATTGATAAAGGTTGCTGAGTGGCTTCAAAATTTGATGAATAGTCCTCTTGATGAATAGTCTTTAGATAAACAGTCCTTATGATGAACCGTCCTCTTGATGAATAGTCTTTTGATGAATAGTCTCTTGATGAATAGTCTCTTGATGAATAGTCCCTTGACGAATAGTCCTTGATGAACAGTCCCTTGATGAATCGTCCTTTGATGAAAAGTCCGCATACCCTCAAAAAATAATGATATGCGTGTTTCACCATTTTTTGAAAATTTGGTTTCCAGGACCTCAAATGAGGGGTAAAAAAAGAAACACTAAAAATTTAAAAATTTAAAACAAATTTGTTTCTAAAACAAGGCATATCTCAAAAACAGAAAATGAGAAAGTTTTGAAATTTGGTATCTAGATTTTTCTTAAAAAATAAAAAAACACGTGTTTTACCATTTTTCAAAAATTGTGTTTTGAGGACCTCAAATGTGGGGTAGAAAATAGGGTTATTTGTTTTTTTTATAATAACTGCTACTCAAAAACTGTAAGTTCTACACATGTAAAAATTAGTATTTAGTATCAACTCAAAAAATAAAAATAAACGTATTTTATCAATTTTTGATAATTTTGTTTCCAGGACCTCAAATGTGGGGTGAAAATAAAAATTTGATTAAAAACTCCAAAAACTGAAAATGTTAAAGTTTTGCAATTTAGTACCGAGATTATTTTATAAAACAATAACTTACCTGTTTTATTAATTTTTGACAATTTGGTTTCCAGGCCTACAAATGTGGAGGGGAAATAGGGTTATATTTTCTGTAAAATAACTGCGACTCTGTAACTAAAAATACTACAAATATACAAATTAATAACTAAATACTACTTAGAAGATAAAGTAACAAATGTTTTATCAATTTTTTTTGTTCTGGCTTCCAGGACTACAAATGTAAAGCGGAGAAAAGGATTATATTTGCTTGAAAACTCAGTAACTGAAAATGTAAAAACATTAAAATTCTGTATTAAGGCTATTTTTACAAAATTATATGATCCGTGTTTCATTATTTTTTCGAAAAATTAGTTTTCAAGTAACGGTTTTGTGCCCGTTGAAACTGGTTGAGTGCAGGCTTTGACTTTTGTGCTTATGCAGCGGGGCAGTTCGGGCCTAAATAACAAGCCAGGCCTGAAATTTTCTGTCTATAAAATAAGCCTGACCGGGTCTAAAAAATCCGTGTAGGGCACTGTGGATTAGAGTGCTGCACGGACCGGGCCAGGCCGTGATTTTAAGGTCTTCAGACCTGTAGTCAAGGTGGGACGGGCCGGGATTTTGGCTTATAAAACGGACCGGGCCAAGTTGTCGACGGACCGGACCGAGTCGGGCCGTAAAATGTCGCCCTGTGCAGTACGCTACTGTGGATTTTTATTCTCCTTTTCAAGCGAGCGAAGCCGCGACGGGAATGCTAGTCCAATATAAAGCTATGCTGAAAATTTCAGCATTTTAATTAGAGGGTCAAATCTGAGACACCATTGTGTGGTTCCCCAGCTTTGCTTATAGTGGACTGATGTATTGGTCGGCATCAACGTTAATGTGGCCGGCTTCTAGAGGTTTTGCATGACCACGGTGGTTTTGGTCATGTATCGACGAGTTTTCGTCCGGCTACTAACCTTTTTAGCTTGACTTTCGTATGGCATTTGCCCGACTTTGTACGCTATTTGCCTGACTGGCTAGACCAATGCGGGCAATTGTCAAAATTCGGGCTTTTTGCATTTCCCTTAAGTAACGTATGGAAACTACAAGTAGTTGAAGAGAATTATTATATGATACTGATTATAGGATGCTGCACATTGTCCTGACCTTGTCGGTACCATCAGTTAAAATATTTTTTAGATGCAGTAGGCGAGTTAAAACATACCTCAGAAGCAGATAGAGTGACAACAACTCAGTGATCAACTGCATAGATGAACAAAATATTTGAGCATCAATGTAGCTATTGATGTTTTTGATAGTTCTAAAAACGATGCCCTTTGTTTTAAGTTTGTTTAAATTTTTTATAAACCATAACTGCAATAATTAAATTTTTAAGTTTTTATTTGAATAATTTAATCTAAACAGCTTACGTTAAAGACAATACTAAGATTAATAATCTACCGCTTGTTTATTCATAAATAGCCAAAAATGTTTGTCATCCCCACCTTAAAAAAACTAAAATGACGTGCCTGCAAAGCAGAGGTGCTTAACATAAGCATATAGTGTTGAGAAAATTACCCACACCACAGCCCCCCGTTCTGACCTAGATAATCGCTTGATAAGCTGAAAGTGTCAAAATGTTTGACGGTGGGGGGTATTCGTCTGTGTCCCCTCCTCTGCCTACGCGCCTGAACAATACTACTCTTTATTTATTTATTTATTACTCTAATATTTGTATTATAACAGAACAGTACGAGAAAAACATGGACTTGTGAATAACAATGCCGTGAATTTTTAGTGATGGCGGAAACATTTTCATCAACCATTTTTTCTCATTTAATAATTTTTTTCTCTAAATATTTAATGGAATACAACGTTTGACTAATACCTTGGCAATCATCTAGGGCCGTTTTACTTTACTGTACCCACAACATCGAGCGTGATTAATTTTATTGTTATTATTTGAATGTAAACCGCTGTGCGTCATTGTCAGGCTACTCAATGAAATATTCACGCGTGTGTAGCAAATTCCTTGATTTCGAGAATTTAATCTTTTCTGCACATTTTAAACATTTATACAGGTGTTCTTATGGTTTAATGCAGACCAGCAAAAATAATTCCCCGTCATAAAACAACCAAAATTGACAAAATTTCCAGCCATCGGTCAATATTTTTACCAATGCTTTTATTAACTCGTCGGCTCTGTTTCTCTGTCTGTCTGTTTCTCTGTCTGTCTGTTTCTCTGTCTGTTTCAAATCTTGCAATCAATTTTTGAGTCACTTCCTGATAATAGATTTTTTTCAAATTTTGCATACATGCTCAAGATATAAGACAATGCAATATTCAATTATTAGTTTTACAATAAGTCAATTAATTTAGTTAATTTTCTTGAGGATTTTATCGAGGGGTTTCTTGAGGGTTTTCTTGAGGGTTTTCTTGAGGGTTTTCTTGAGGGTTTTCTTGACCACAAAACGCTAACCGACTGGCAGACTATTTTACCAAGTTAACACGAACCACACTCACTGACCGCGATTCTCAAGCGTGTACGAAATTTTCATGAAAATAGTTGAGATATTTAAATTCGATGCTTTTTGATGATATTTTTATTATTATTACCAATGCTTTTATTAACTCGTCGTCTCTGTTTCTCTGTCTGTCTGTTTGTTTCTCTGTCTGTTTCAAATCTTGCAATCAATTTTTGAGTCACTTCCTGATGATAGATTTTTTCAAATTTTGCATACATGCTCAAAATAGAAGACAATGGAATATTCAATTATTAGTTTTAAAATAAACAAGAAACCGCAAATTGAATAAAATTTGTCTCATGGGAAGCTAGCTAAGTTGTTTATTTAACATGATGTGGTAGTCTGGAAGTTTGCCAAGGGAATTGTGAAGCTAGTCAAGTAAAGCGGTTTGTTTATTCAACTCAACATTAGGTGCTTGGACTAATATAAAATAAAAGAGTAATATAAGAAAAAATTGATTGCAAAATTTTTGTTTTAATTACATATAAAAGCATTGGGTTTTAAAAATTCGTTTTTATTTTGTGTGCAAACTTCTTCCTACACAGCAACAATTAACAAAGGCAGGTGACTCAAAATTTCCATAAATGATATTTTGTATATTACTGTTAATGTAGCGTGACATTTATTGTGTTTGGTCAACGCTCCTTTAAGTTATTGACCGTTAAAAATATTCAATTATTAGTTTTACAATAAGTCAATTAATTTAGATAATTTTAATTAATTTCGATATTTCGATATAATTAAGATATTTCGACTTTAACATAAAATAAAAGAGTAATATAAAAAAAAATTGATTGCAAAATTTGTGTTTTAATTACATATAAGAGTATTGGTTTTAAAAATTCGTTTTTAATTTACTTGTTTATGTTATATCTTTATGTTACTCCAGCCGACTAATTTTGACAGCCGAAATAACCAGCTAGTTAAAGGGTCTTTTCAAGGCATGAAGCTCATAAATCTTAGAGCCTGTTATTGACTATTATTCAATTAGCCAATATATTAAGCATTCGTTTTGCTGTGATTAGTCATAACATCAAAATCACAGATTTATTATTGCTTTTCTCACTTAACTTTTTCTTTGACGCTCCTGCAATTTGACTTGAACCAGAAATTCTACCCGCGACAAAAATTTTACTACGTCATTAGGTGTGTACATTTTTTTCGCGAAATTTTATCTTCGACATTTTGCCCGCGACAATTTGTCTAAGATATTTTGTCGGTGACGTTATTTTACTGAGATTTAGCACACGTTTTTTCCAAAACAGGTCTTGCTCAAAGGCGAGAAAGGTTGTTGCAAAAGCAGTCATTTATAGGCGCCTACTCCTTTAGCAATGCGAGTAAACTCCTTGCTTAAGGGAGTTACGCTGGTGACGCCGGCGAGGCTCGAACTGCCGACCTACCGATCGACAGGCAAACGCTCTACCGCTCTGCCACCAGGGCAACATTTGTCCACGACATTTGGCTCAAAATTTTGTCTGCGAGATTTTGTCCGAGACATTTTGTCCGGCCACCTCATCATCATCACAACCATCGCCATCATCATCATCATCACCATCATCTCTGCTTTTAGGATTTTCTCTTTATCTGAAACGGAAATAATTATGACTTCTAAGAATTTCATGCATTTTTATGTATCTGCAACTAAATTTTCAATTAAATTTTTCTATTCGGTATAATTATCTAAAATATTAATTTTTTATTTGTAGTTTATTTTTAATATAAGTTCCGCGTGAAATGAAATCGTTTGTGATCGTCTATATATAAAAAATGACTTTCTGTGTGTCCTTTATGCATTGCTACGACTATCCTCCGAAGATTCAAGTTTAGCCGAATGCCGACAGACGAAGCTCCCACAGGCCGGCGAGCTGAATCCGCGCAGCAGACTTTGCGTTCCCGTCCGTTTGCCTCTAAACGGTTTCACGTACTGTTGAACTCTCTCTTCAAAGTTCTTTTCAACTTTCCCTCACAGTACTTGTTCGCTATCGGACTCGTGATTGTATTTAGCCTTAGATGGAGTTTACCACCCGCTTTGGGCTGCATTCTCAAACAACCCGACTCTAAAATCGATCCGTGCGAAACCCGCCCACGCCGCTAGAGGCCTGACACCCGCTATGGGATAAGCCCCGATCAGGGGGACTCGGACGCGTTCGGGCAACGCCTTGGCTCGACTCTCACACCACAGTTCCCGACGCTCGAGAGCGCGGGATTCGGTGCTGGGCTCTTCCCGCTTCACTCGCAGTTACTGAGGGAATCCTTGTTAGTTTCTTTTCCTCCGCTTATTAATATGCTTAAATTCAGCGGGTAATCTGGTCTGATCTCAGGTCGAAGACGATAAGAATGCTACGCAACAACCGCACCGTACACAGCCGAGCCGACGAGAGGCGAATGAGACACACTTTGTTTCGTGCCACCGTCTCGCCGATCGAACCGGCAGCCTAACACTTACTTCACCTACCCGTCTCTTCGAGCGGCCGTGCAGTAACGCACGCGCAGAGAAAGTTGGCGAAAAAAGCGTACGGCAGCGAACTGGAACACCGGTCCAATTGTAATGAAATTTTCACACAACCTTGAAATAAAATTGAAATTGGTCACAAAATGAGCGGAGCTGAAGAGCGAGCGGGAACTGGAACTAGAGAATGAGCGGGAACGGGAAAACAAGCGGGAACGGAGAAACGACCAAAGATGAAAGAGCGAGCGGGAAAGAGAAAGCGACCGGGAACGGAAGAGCAAGAGGAGCGGAAAGGGATCGGGAGCGAGAAAGCGATCAGGAGCGGGATAGCGACTCGTAGCGGAAAAGCGACCGGGAGCGGGATAGCGATTCGGAGCGGAAAAACGACTGGGAGCGGGAATGTGACTGGAAAAGGGAAAACAAACGGGAACGTGAGAGCAAGCGGGGAAGGAAACGGAGCAAGAGAGAAAAACGATAGAAAACCCCGGGCAACGACAGGTACCCCGCTAGTTAAATTATAAAATTCAGCATCTGGTGAATGGCTTCAATTTCTCAACAAACACGATCATAATCAGAATTATCACAACCGCAAGCGCCGCCACCACCAGCATCATCATCGTCACACGATCACCCGTACCATCATCACTACCAGCATCATCATTACTACCACCAGCATCACCATCACCACCACCACCAGCATCATCATCACCACCATCATGATCATTGATGTTCTTTTTTTTTGGAACGAGGGAAGAAGATTTTATTGAAAAAAAATAATTTGGAAGTCCAAGAAACTCGATCACCCGTAACTTACAAGCATTAATTGAGATGGATTGTGCAAACCACTTCCATCCTCCTTCTTCAACAATTGTGGTGAATAAAGAAGCGACGACGACTACGATGATGATGGTGATGGCGGTGATGATGATGATGGTGATGATGATGATGATGATGATGATGATGATGATGATGATGATGATGATGATGATGATGATGATGATGATGATGATGATGATGATGATGATGATGATGATGATGATGATGATGATCGCAATATCGTCATTAGAACGGTAATGACAATTCTTAAACTTTCAACGATGCCATCAAGACATTCTCGAAGTGTTATGCAAGACGATCGGGACTACTAGGTCAGCTGGTTGTGGTGCATTTAAGACGTGTTTGCACTCTTTATGACACCTCAACACACCAACCGCATCTCAACAGCACTACGCTACTCAACCTAACACAGCAATAAGCACACCGCACCACTCCAAACAGTACAACACAACGTGATACATTAAGGTAATCAAGATACTTGGCTGGCTGGTTGATGCTCTCTTCGTGCCCTAGGAGATGAATGGTTCTGGTTCAACCCCTCCGTATGCATGGCATCCTATTATACGCATCTACAAATCAATAAATGAATACAAGAACAAATATTGAATTTAAAACAAATAGATACAATATCCAGCTATCGATTACTAATCATGGAAAGCTTTTTTCATGCATGGAAGGTGTTAAAACTGAAAGATCAATACTAGGCAAAATGAAAAGGAAAATTAAACATCAGTACTAAGCAAAATAAAGAAAAATGAAAAGAACAGAAAACAAAAAAATGAGAAAGAAGACAAAGAGAAAGATGGTGAAATTCTCTCAAATAAAGAAAATGAGCAAACACAACACAGCCTACACGTGTGTTCCAAAAAAACCTATTGTGTTATTATGCAAATCATAGTTGTTTGTGAGGATGCTTAAAGTTATATGCGCTTGCACCATTAATTATATCCGCTTGGTGTTTTTTGTTATCTTGAGTTTTTCTCGGGTTTTCTTAATGCTCATGAATGCCATGTTGTGAGAATATAAGTTTTTTATCATCAAAACGAACCGAATGCAGGTCAATTAACCATTTGAATGCACATTTTACCCTGCTCAGCACGGTTCACCCTGACATGGCCACTCCAAAAATATAAACCAAAAAAGATGGTCGGCTATAAAGTGATTTTCGTTCTTTGGGATTTAACCTTTAATCTTTCGTTATAATTAGTTGCTTTCGTGTGCGTACAGTTGCAGTTGCACTACTAGCGAAAGGTCACTTCCGGGATGTACTTTATTGAAGGTCAAAACTCAGACATGATTTATGAAAATAAGAAATCTTGCTGCGTTTATCTACACTTTTTTGCTTTCTTTTTCACATGAATTTTTCACATGTGTGTGTGTGCGTGCCAAGGCATGGGCTCCTTAATGTAACCATAAAAACAAAATCCAAGATACCACCTGTAAAACATTAGGCTAAGCGGCTCGCAGCAGTTTAAGGCCATGATACTGTTATGGGCAGCGCTAACCGTTAACTTACAATAAAAAATTGCATTAAAAAAATTTAAAAATGTCATTAACTCATAATTCAACCTTGTTCATCATAATTTAATCATGATAAGACGATTGGCCTTGCGACAGTTGGCCCTAAAGACAATGAACCCTAGACAACTGGTTTTGCGACAATTGACCCTGCGTCAATTGATTCTACGTCGATTTTTGTCAGTTTTATTAGTAATTACTAAGAAAGTAAAGTTACACACCTAGCAGTTTTGCTCAGTTAGTTATTTGCATTTACACCATTATTTTAAACAAATAATTTGATTTATTTGATTAAAATATTGATGTAAGCAAGTTTCAAACATTGACGCCACTGCGAAGGTTACGATAAAAACAAAAAAGTAATTATTTGCATTTAATTTAAAAACTTGAATAACTGCTCACTAATAAACACTCATACAACTAAATAATGTTAATGATGTCTGCAATATACAGTTAGCGATAGCTAGGCTCAAACTTTAAACATGACAGCACAGCATGGGTTACAATAAAAAATACATATTTGCATTTAATTTTCTAAATTCTAATAAAATCTCACTAATAAATTTTCTGATTTGACTAAAACAGTGGTGATGATCTCTGCGGGTTGAGCACAAACGACACAGCAAAAGTCATCATCAAATAAATACAATAAATATAATTATTTGCATAGATTTTTCAAACTCCAATTAAATTTTTACGTCTGGTGAAAAAATTTCATTTATAAAATACTTATGGAACATTTTTTATGATTACCTAATGCGAACCAATCCAAAGCCTAGATAAAAAAGAGAATAAAATAAAATAAAATAAAATCTACTGCTATTTCAGTTTTGAAACAGTAAAACAAATGAGGTAGTTGTCAATTTTTTTAAATTTTAATAAAATAAAATAATAATCTACTCCTATTTCAGTTTTGAAACAGTAAAACAATTAAGGTAGTTGTCATTTTTTTTCATTTTTTTAAATTTTTTAGAGGCGAAACACTTCCCAGACCTGGGACTGCCTATGTACGAACATCAAAGGTTACAGCGTAACAAAATTCAAATTTAGTTTACGTAACAAAGTTTGAAGATTTTAAGTAAGCATGGAAGTTTCTTCCGTTTCATTACGAACGTCTTCGAAAAATTGGTTTTTGAAAGTTTGAATAAAATTATTTTGGATTAAAACCAAATGTTTGAAAATTTGTTTCAAAAATGTCGGTTTTTTCGGAATTCCGAAATAAATCAAATTAATGGCAGACTTTTGTAAGTGAAAATTAACAAACTTTCCGTCATAAAATTAAGTTGAAACTTAGAATGTCAAAATTTGCTATTCGTGACATTGCATTCTAGAAAATTTTAAAAAGCTTTTAACAAATAACTTAAATTTATTTTTTAAATTTACAAAATTGTTTTATTTATGCTTTAAAATGTTTTTTTTGTAATGCAAATAAAATTGTTTTTTTTTGATTCTGTAAATTATTTGTATACTTAGATAGGAAAAATTAGATAAATATTCAAGTAGTATTATTTTCACTTTAATGCGTGAGATTTTTTTAGTTTCCCGTTGTTCAAGTGTTATTTTCAACTAGGTTGTTCTTGGACGCCCGTGGCGCCCGTTTATTTAGCCCGTTAAAAAATTGGTAACGTAATCTATAGCAGCGCTGGAGTAGCAATGCCTCGTCCGCTTGACGACACAAAATTCATTATTTATTTAAATAATACATAAATAAGAAGCCCAAGAACAACATTAAACAACTTAAAAAAATAAATATATATAATAATTAAAGTTGTTTCTTAATTTTTTTAATAATTGATCAAATAAATAATTAAAATAAATAAAAGAAAGATGCGATTTAGCGATTTCTCTCTCTCTCTTATCTCTGTAACGTTGGTGACGGGTGTATTACCACAATAATTTAGTATAAAATTATAGGCATCTTTTTTATGTACAATCAATTTTTTATAACTATTTAATTATTCATATATTTAATAACTACTAACTGAAATATTTACTATTAGCTATACGACAAATTACGTAAGAAATAAGGCTAACTTACAGCGTGACAGAATCAGTGAGTGACGAGGACTTTTATAATATTAATTGAATGCATGAGATTCAGTTAGTTTTAGTCAACATTTTTGCGATCTTAGACATTTTTCGACAAATTCGGTTGACACCGCCTGTTTTTTTCACGTAATTAAACCAACTTTTTTTTATTCTTTGTTTTTTCTACCCGCAGATGGAATCATGAAAATAAACATTTATTTCTTCAGTTGCAGATTTTTAATAGTCATCGTAAAATTAATTGGAAAATGCCAATTGCTGCAGGTCTAATCATCGCTAAGGCCAATCGTCGCAAAACCCATTGTTGTTTATTCAATTTAATATAAAAAGTTGTTTATATGGATGTACCGGGTAGCTGTTATTCGATCGGTAACATGATGCAAACGGACATCCATCACGTCCCTAGTTGTTTTACTGAAACTAAAAACTAACCGATTAAGCTACTAAGACTGAAACTGTTTCTTTTGGAAAAACAAAATCTGTAACAAAATTTTTAAATTAATTATTTTTATATCTTTGAATGTCTTATTTTTATTTTTCTTCTCGCATGCAAAATTAGCTTCATTCAAATTTTGATTTTTGTTGTTGTTTGTGTTCAAAGTTTTTTATTCAAATTGTGCTGAAGTAAATAAAAATTTACAAAAGCCTTCGTTTTATATTGAAGTGACTTTAGCGCATTTTTTACTATTGCATTAAAATGCTTACCTTTTATTTTATAAATTTATAAATACTAATAATTTTAAAATAGATTAGTCAGTTTTACAATTTAAAACTTACGATTAAAAAAAATCATATTTTTCAAAAATATTTCTTGGCGCTTTCGTACATTGTTGCATTTGGCTAGTTGCTAAAGGCTAAACAATAGATCGCAAATATCATTTTAAATAGTCATTGTCGGTTTTTTATTTTAATTATGTCAGTTTTATAATTTACTTTACTAATATTACCGATATTTTACATTTATTATTATTTCCGTTAAACAGTCGCTGAGGGCTGGTCCTAAATAGAAATATTTGTTTTGTACCTACGCAACAAATAATAACAGTTGCGAAAAACAAAATTATCGAGTCCGGAATAACTTTTTGGCACAAATCTAATGAAAAAAACCCGAACTTTCTACGCTGTCCAGTTTTTGAGTTTAATTTCCTCACCAGTCAGCCAAAGTGTTTTATTAAGCTCCCTTTTTAGAAACAAGTTTGAAAAAATCCTCTAAAAATAGTTATCATGCATTGAACGAATTAGACAGGAAAAACGTCTTAAAAATGAAAAAGTATTACTTATTCAAGAAAATAAATCAGATTCAAAATTTTAGCTCCGTTGAAAAAAAGATAAATTTTTCAAAACAAAACCTTATATGAACCCATTCATCAAAGGGTTTTTACATTCAGATGCAACAATTGTTTAAATAACTCCGAAAGACTCGAGAGAAAAAAAGAACAAATTTAGATGTTCATTTAAAGATGCATGCAAAAGAATACGCAGAAATTTTAGAAGAAAAAGCAGCAAGTTAATCAGAAGTGTTAATTAAATCTGGATAATTTGTTAAAAGACCAAACCTCATTTATAAAATGCTTTCGTCTGATTACTAACCGGACTTGAAAGTTTTTAGAAACAGTTCATCAAAGCCTCGTCAAGAGTATTTTATTTAAGCCAAAACCATCATTCCCTAATGCTGTTCGGAAGTGAAACAAAAGGTTGAGTTTTCTTCCATTATCGCTCAGGTCTCGTTCCAGGATGCTTCCAGCCATTTCCGTCGTCGAGAACTCAAAATCTTTTTAGCAAATTTAAAGTAGATTTTTTTTTCAATTAACGGTATGTCAACCGTTTAAGTGGATTTATTAAATAAAAGCGACTGCAAAACTGCCACATTTAACCAAAACCAAAAAATTAAAAAAACTTGTTTGTATTTGTAAAGTTAAATTATATACATTTCATGATTAAAGTTTGTGTTTTTGTTGTGGTATTTAAAGACCATTTGTTTTGTCAATTATGATGACGATAGAATGATTGATTTTGAAAAAGAAAAAAAATGGTGGTGGTGATAACGGTGGTGGTGATGATGTTGATGGTAATGATAATGACAACGAAGCTGATGCCGATGGTTTTTCAATTAAGAAGGATGAGGATGGTCTAGCAAAGAAGTTTATATTTAATCATCTCTCAGAAATTCTAAATATATTTTTAAATACTTGAATAATTTTTTATTGCGCATATATTTTAATTTTTCGATTATTATATATGTTTTTGTTCCATAATTGGTCATTACAATGAACTAACTTGTATTCTATTTTACGATCGCAAACACACCAAACACACATCACACACACACTCACCACACACACACACACACACACACACACACACACACACACACACACACACACACAGTACTGCTGTAATTAGAATGCAAAAGCATTTCAAATCCAGTCCAATTGACCGCTAGTTATAAAGTGAATCATCAAATATTACATCAAAGTATCAATAAAGTTAAGATACTTACTTATAAAATCTCCCTGCCTCATTCACTCACTAATTCAGAAACTCGCTATTTAACGCTTACGTAGATTAACTAGGTTAAAGTGGTTAAAGTTGACTAAGCTAATCCTTATGCATCACTAGCAAGGTATCCGTGTTACCCGGGGTTTCAATAACACAATGTAAAAGAGCATTTTCTCTCTCTTTTTATCGAACCTTTTTGATGTTTCTTAATTAATTTGAGTGTGCTGAGTTTGAAAATGGGGTTTTTATTGCATAAACTGTTTGATTATAAAACCAAAAAATCAATTAAACATATAATTCATATTATTCGTATTGCATGAAATACAACTATAGTCAATATATAACATTTACTAGTTCACGTTACATACATATATTACAAAATGTTACATTATGTTGTAATGCAATAGTGTTTCACAATCTCAAAACCCAACACAATCTCAAAGTAAGTGCTATCCCATAAACAAAGAAAGCATGAGTACTTCGTGTATCTTCTAAAGTAGATCGAGAAGAAATATTAGCATCTTAAAGTTTCCACATATTCCACTTGAAACTGTTGTAGTTGATTTTGTCAAGCAACAACTTTAAGTTCTATTTCTGTGTTACTATATAAAACGAGGACTGTTTTAGTTTTTTAAATCACAATACGTCCATTATGTGTGTAGGTACATTTCGTTTGGTAATAAAAACGGAATCGGGAAAACTTGTTTATTTAAAAACTATTTTTTTCTTCAGACAATAAGTTAAAAATATTATAATCCAATTATTATTTATTGATTTTTTTCGTTTTGCATAGTTACTCAAACTTCTGGACGCCACGAACAGTGATTGCAACAACGGAAATTGCTAGTAAAAAGTGCAACAGAGACATATTCTTTTACTTCCCGCATAACCCCAACATGTCGCGATGACAAAGAAAGTTTCAATCTTGTTTTCAATGCAATGCAAATGTTGTTTTTGAAAAAAATAACAGAAAAAATATCAGGATTATTCATTTGAACAACTAAGAATGACAGCAACGCAGTGAAAATTAATCTCATCAGAATGAATTAATAACGAGCCCATGCCGTAATATCAAGGAAATAAAAACGATCGCTCCTGCAAAATAAATCTGAAAAAAAAAAGATTTTTCTTAACGTCAAAAGGATGGCTTGAAATTATAAATTATAAATGAAAATGAAATGGGAAAAACCAGACATGGGTGAAAAACAAAGTGATTTTAATGCTTCAAGTCTTGAAGCGGACAGCTTCCTTTTTCAGCTTTTCAACACCTCTTTCTTCGGCTCACTTGCTAACGACTCGTCAGTTTTGACAACTGAACGGATAATCAATTACTTAGAATTGTATTTAACACCAGTCATTATTATTGTCGGCATTTTGGGTAACACTTTATCGCTAGCTGTTTTCTCGCTCACTCATCTGAAGCGCATATCATCGAGCTTATACTTGGCCACGCTTTCTTTAGCCGATATTTTGTTTCTCAGCTCTTTGACTCTAGTCTGGCTTGAGAAAGTAGACATTCTACTGTATACCAGTCCCGGATGGTGTCCGGCTGTCATGTATGTGTCTCGGGTGTCTGGCTGCGTAGCCGCTTGGAGCGTAGTCAGTTTCACGGCCGAGCGCTACATAACAGTTCATTACCCGCTGCTCAAAGACACCGTCTGCACAAGGAGGAAAGCCAGTTATGGAGCCGTAATAATGGTTGTTGCATCGTTTATTTTTTATGCTTATATTACCTGGTCTTATCAGGTCATCACCATAACTGGATTTTCTGGGTCGTTGTGTACCCCCATAGCTTATTATCCTTATTTCATGTCTTTGATGACAGGCGCGGACACCCTCATTTCCTGCCTCATACCGACCCCAGTTATCGTTCTACTAAATGCCAGCATCATATTTAAGATCCGCAAATACCAGCAGCAAAATAGGGAATTTTCTAAATGCTACTCCACAGGACTGACTTACCAGTGTCGGCATTTGATGCGACCTTGCGCAGTATCTGACGTCGAATTGTGCCGCAAGAGACGAGAACTTCTCAATAAAGACTTGATTGACGCGAGGTCGGTTTGCTTGTTAGAAGGTGGTTTGAGAATTCGTTTCAGCCAAAACCTCAACTCACATTCTAGAGAAGACAAATTTCAAAACCTCCGCAGTGATCAACGCTATAAGCTACTGCCACAACTGCATCGAAAAGATTTTTACAGTCTTCAGCTTCAGAGTTTTGGATCTTATGGCCAACGGGCCAACTCAGGTAAAAATCAACACCCGCAAAACATAGCCGTCAACTTGATCAAAAAACCTTGTCATTTATCGAGTCTCTCAGATAAAATTAAAACCGGCACAAAACAGTCACCATTTCATAAAATCAATTCTGATTACAACCACCATCAGCGTCGACAACATCATTCTGACTACTTCAGCTACCATGGCGAAGAACAGCAGCAGCAATTTGGCTGGAGGGATAGGCAGCATAGCAAAGACCAAAACAAGCAAAAAGATAATTTTTTGCTTGAAAATTACAAACAGCGATCATCGCCGAATAACGACCGGTTATCTTCAAGTTTTTGCAACTGTGGAAAATATTCACATCCTGAATACAATCAACTGGAAGATTCTAAAAGTGAAAGTATAGGATGTTTTTTTAAATTCAACCGTAAAAATACCACAAAACATGCAAAGATCGAAGGAAGACTAGTAAGCTATCATTGCGAAAATCCCGTTTGCCAAAGGACTCTAGACAACTTCATTTGCAAACAACCAGGTTTGCACACTGCTAGACATTCTGCAGGACTTTCTATTCCTACCTCTACAAAAAATGCAAATCCTCATCTACGAACTGAAAAAACCCAGATACAAATGAAAACCAACCAAGCTAACTGTTGTGAAACCAACCCAGCTTCACAATCTTATCCAGCAAAGCTGAAACAATCAGGGAGAGACTCTCAGATAGTAAACGATGACAGAATTCAAAAAGTCCTCCGAAATCGAAACCAGTACCGCACGGCCAAGATGCTGCTAACCCTCTCGAGCCTGATGGTGCTGCTCAATCTACCAACATACGTTTTCAGAGTTCATTCAGTTATGTGTGATTTCATCGGATCGTGTCGCCACTTCTATCAACTAAACAAAATCTTCCAGCTCATCTACTTTCTCAATTTTGCTGTAAACTTTTTTGTTTACAATGCATGCGCTAGGCAGTTTAGAGTTGAACTGGCAAGGCTTTACTCAAAAGCTAAATTAAACTTTGCTAATTTTTTTGTTCACGTGCACAGAAAAACTGTAGCTTTTTGTTGCGAGATTCTGCCTTGAGAAGTTATCTGCAACAATTTACTAAGTTTTACGGAATCTGAAAACAAATTATCATTTTAGCAAATTTTAACGACAAATGATATATTGGAACATAAGAAGCGACTACAACCCCGTGATGTTTTTAGTGAAAGCAAAACCACATCACTGAGACATTTGCAGCTCACAACAACCAGCTAAGGACAAACTAATAAAACTTATACGACGTTTGATTGACATCGCACTCATTTCGTGCCATCCTGCAGCTTGAAGCGCCATAATGTAAAATCTATGCGTTGTTGATTGTGATGGACAGAAACACAATTAAACAAATTGTGGTTTTTATTTTATGGAAATAACTAGCGGATTTACCCGGCGTTGCCGGGGTTTAAACAGGTTGTTCTGTCGTTTTTCTCTCTTTCGCCTTTTCTCTATCAATTTTCATTTTTTTCTCCTTCTCATGCTCCCGTTTTTCCCCCGCATGCTCTCCCGACTCTCGCTCCCACTCCCGCTCACTTTCCTTCTCTTTCTCGTTCTCCCGTTTTTTCTCCTTTTCCCGCTCGCTCTTCCGCTCCCGGTCATTTTCCCGCTCCCACTAGCTTTTCCGTTCTCGCTCGCTTTTCCGCTACCACTCGTTTTCCCAATCCCGTTCGCTCCTCCACTCCCGCTTGTTCTCCCGCTTGCTTTCCCGATCTCTTTTTTCATCATCTCTCTCTCCTAACTTATTTTAGCCCATCAATCATGAAATAGACTTATTAAAAGTTGCTTGAAACTTTCTTCAAATTTGGTTGCGTAAAATAAATTTGAATTGTGTTACTAAATAACATTTGATGTTTGTACATAGGCGTTTTTGGCCTAAGAGGTTTTTTCGCCATAATAAATATAAAAATTGAAAACTATTCTCTCGTTTTTTTTTCTTTGAATTCTACCTCCATGCCAAATTTTGTTAAATTTGGTTTAGCGGTTTGGATTTTCATAGAAGACAAACAGACATTCATACGATTAAATGACAAATATTTTGTTCCATTAATTATTATTGATAAAAAAAAGTATCAAAATGAAGTATAATTTTTTTTAAACTTACGCTTATTAACAAATGTTTTAAAAACTTGAAAATAATATTTAAAAGTGAGTAATAAAAAATTTTGAACCAAACTTTTGTTCGGAAGATAAAAGCGTTGGGTGTTATCTTTATATATATTTGACATTCGCATAAAAAAGTATAATCGTCTCAAAATGCTAAAAAGTTTAATTATTCAAGCATATAAAAATATTTCTAAAACTATCAGCTTTAAACCTTCAAAGTAAGTTTGATTTTGTTCATTACGTTGTGCAAAAAATCGTTCATTAAACTCAGACAATGTCAAAGCTGAAAACATGTTTTACAGAACTTGTAATTTGTTATAAACTGAAAACTGGCGTAGTTCCGTGACACTGGACATTGACTGAACAGCATCGCGTAGATACATCGAGTCTCAAGGTGTCGACATTCTTGATAAAAGCATTCTTTCAAAATTAATTCTTTTGCGACCAGCTTCGTTTGTAATATCTCATTTTTTAATTTTTTAAAGAATAATTTTTAATTTTAGTTTAAATGTGAATACAAATGTACTTGTTAGCATGCTGTCAGATTTAAAATTACGCTTTTTTGTGTTGAAATAAGAGAGTGACGCAAAATCTATTTATAAATTCAAAGCACATTTTATCAAAATTTACCAAAAAAGCTCAAAAGGAAGTTATTACACATAAAACTTTTCAACAGCCTTGTCTGACAAAAGTTTTGTTGATAATGGAAAAATGTTTTTATAAAAACAGTAATTTTTTGAAAAACATTTCAGTTTGCTGAAAAACATAAGATTTATTCTTTAAAAAAAATAAAAAAGTCATTGATTAATGTACTTTTTTTTATTAAAATCAACAAATCGTTGATTAATGTCTTTTTTGTGTAATTAAAATTATGGTATAAATATTAACATTTTAAAATAATGAACTATCAGTTTAAATTTCTGTCGTACAAAAAAAATTATTAATAAATGTCAATTTTTCAATTTTTTCATAACACCTTTAATGTAATCTTGAAGAAATGCATTAATTAAACATAAATGACACGCTATTTCTAATGACTCAATTAGCTCTGATAAAACGCAGAAAATATTATCTAAAAATTTAGGTTTGACGACAGAATGCCACCGACTATAAACAGCAGGTATTTTTGTTTAGATACTCAAATACCCAAATATCCAATTATATTTGTTCAGATACTTAAATACCCAGTTATATTTCTTCAGATACTGAAATAATTGTTATATTTGTTCAGATACCTAAATATCTAGTTTTATTTGTTCAGATACCCAAATATGGCAAATATCCAGTTATATTTGTTCAGTTACCCAAATATCCAGTTAAATTTGTTTGCTAAGAAAAAAACTGACAGACTGGTTTCAACTTTTACTTTTGATGTTTTGTAGCACAATTAGAATGACGACACTGCGAATTTCTTCCAGGAAAACCTCCTGCTGTCATCAACAATCTTTTCTAGAGAGGTTTCTTAAAGCTTAGAGAAAGTTTGTCATTTTTGTGTGAAAAAAATTGAAATTAAAGATTCAAACTAAGAAGTGGCAAGTTTCAGTATATTTCCAAATGACTGAAATCCAGGCTAAGCCACTGATAGAAAGCAAAAAAACAAGTAAAGAAAAAACAAGTTTTTCAAAACAAAATTGTATTTCAAATAAACTAGATTTAGAAATACGAAAGATATTTAAAATAAATTTTTCGGTTTGTGCCAATATTAATACCACTAAATTTAGTTAAAAAAAATTGAAAATTATCAGATGACATTATTTTAAGCAAATATTCAAAATTGCGATCGTAACATAAATAACTAAATAAAGAAACATAAATAAATAAATCGTGACGTCAGGAATGTTACGCAATCTTCAGGTTTATTATTAATAAATTGACATATTTTGAAATCAATTGAATAATGTTTTGTTTTCCAATATAAAGCTATGCTGAAAATTTCAGCTTCCTAGCTAGTCAAAAAGCTGGTTAAATTTTATTACTTTCTAGATTTGCGTACAGAAAAACAAACAAACAGAGATTGCAAGTTGAATTAAAGTTTATAAAACAAGCAAACAGCAAACAACGTTGCAAATTAATATATGCGTTGTAAAAAAAGAAGAAATATTTTAGAAAACAAAAACAAAAAACGATGATAAAGTTTAAAATAAAATATTAAAATATTATTACGAATAAAGTTTTATTTATTTTTTAATAATAATATTTGCACAACAGGAAAATCAATAATTAGTATAAAAAATTATGAAACAAAAAACTGCATGAAAACAAACGTTTGATAAAATGCAAATCAACACCGCTTATATTTATCTTCAAAAATGTTCTCTTTTGATAAAAATTTCAATTCAACTGTTAAGATGATGAAATAATAATTATTAGGCAAATTTATTATCAGGTTTTATTTAATTTTCAATCATATTTTGATACCAATTAGATTCTAATTTAGAATAAATAATTTTTTTATAATTAATTAGTTTTTGTTTTATTATTATTATCTAATATTTATTCACAATTTAAAGTTAAATAATATACAATATTCGATAACTATTTGATATTTAATTACTTTTTATTGTTCAATTAAGGTTAGTATTTATTTACTGTTTAATATAATTATTTTCTTATATTTTGTTATTTGCTTATCTTTAATTTCTGCATAATTACTGCTTACTAATAATTAACTATTCAATTTTATTATTTATATTTATTAATATTCATATGCTATTTTATAACTATTTATCTTTTAATAACTACTCAAAATTTAATAACTATTTACTGTGTTTATTGAAAGCTTAAAATCAAATTACTTAGGGTTTGTTTTTTTAAACTATAATTTAATATATAAATACTTTGTACAAACACAACGTATGTTTTTATTTCAAATATGCTTCCAAAGGCAATGTTTCATTTTTTAAAATATTAATTTAATTCTAAGTTTTCCGTATAAACCGAAACAAAGGGATCAGTCAGGAAGCTAATTGAGAACAACTGCATTTGTTAACAAAGCTCTTTTATGGCACGGGTATGCGGACTTTTCATCAAAGGACGATTCATCAAGGGACTGTTCATCAAGGACTATTCATCAAGAGGACGGTTCATCATAAGGACTGTTCATCTAAAGACTATTCATCAAGAGAATTATTCATCAAATTTTGAAGCCACTCAGCAACCTTTATCAATACATACCCAGGATATTTTCAGCGTAAAGTAATTTGATGTATTTTTAAAAGACAGTTCTTCTTCTTTGATAAAATAAATTTCAAACATATCAGTAATTTTAAAAAAATAGTGATGGCAACCAGGGTTGTTAAGAGCGGTACCATTAGCTGAAAAGATCGTTGATGACAGAGCCGCTACATTTTTTAGCTGTTCTCAGCGCTATTCGCTACCGCAACTTTTATTAAAAAAACAAAATAGGTCTTTTATATCAATTAAATGAGTTCCAATGTATTTAGTTTTTATTTGAAGTTTGCATGAAATCTGAGTCTGGTTGATTTATCGACGATCCGGACGAGCGTAAGCGTCTCTTTGAAATGACCTTTCCTGACCTCGCTAAAGCGAGCGTGTTCGTCTCTTTGAAGTGTGGCAGAAGTGGTATACCGGGTGTTAGTGATGTTTTGAGGTGTATGGTATCTGGCTGTTTGAGTGTGTATATACTTACAGTTTGTACGAACAGTTGAAAGCAGTTTTTTAAAACTTATTATTCAATTGTCTTCTGCTCGTTTGATCTTAAGATCTTGACGTTATTTCTTGTCCAATTATTTTATTTACTGTATTTGACAAATAAAATTGTTGTATATTACAACCATGTCTTTTACAAACTTGCTGATTGCTTGAGGCAAAAGTG
Source organism: Erpobdella octoculata (assembly GCA_963978895.1). NCBI lineage: Eukaryota > Metazoa > Annelida > Clitellata > Hirudinida > Erpobdellidae > Erpobdella > Erpobdella octoculata. The sequence goes on along the minus strand of OZ022244.1, from coordinate 6,859,074 downwards.
TCTTTGAAGCCTGGCCCCTTGGTGTTAAACGACCGATGCCAGATTTCACGTGTTTGTGGCCTTTGGTAAATGTGTACATATATGGTTTACGAAAACAGTCGAATTTAGTTTTTCTGGTGCTGTGACCGGGAGCGGAAGCGGGAGACAAGCGGGAAGAGAGAACGACCGGGAGCGTGGGAGCAAGCGGGGAAGAAAACGGGAGCAAATGAGAAAAACGACCAAAAAACCTCCAAAAACCCCGGGCAACACAAGGTACATCGCTAGTTCTATTATAAAGAATAAAGTATTTGGATGCAAGCAGAGTAGCACTGTAAACTTGATATAAATTGCCCTACATTTTGGTAACATATTTTGGTTAAAAATAACATCTTAAACAATTTTATTAAATTTTTTGATGAATAGTCCGCTGGATGAAAAGACATTAGATGAACAGTCCTTATGATGAACCGTCCTCTTGATGAATAGTCCATTGATGAATAGTCCTTTGATGAATAGTCCCTTGATGAATGGTCCTTGATGAACAGTCCTTTGACGAATCGTCCTTTGATGAACAGTCCTAGAATCATGGCACGTTGCCACGCTTGCTTCAAACCAACCAATTTCCTGTTGCGTCACTCACCCGCAGAATTTTGTTTATTATTATTATTCTTATTCGTGATTTTTTGTTGTACATTGAAAAGAAAATAATCACAGGGTCTCGGTGATAGAACCCAAAACCTTTTCAACCAACCAATTCTATCGTTAAAACTTTAAATAATAAAAAATACAATTTTTTAACAACAACTTTTTTTTTATCACTAAAAACTATAAAATAATTTTTTTATTAGCCTGGCAGAATTTTTGAATAAATTGTTCACATTTTGGCCAATCATTCAATTGAGATTTCAATTGAAACTCACGACCATAATTATAAAGAAAACACCCAGACAAAATAACAAAGAGCATAGTGATGGTGTTGAATTTAATACTAACAGATCCAAGAAACAGGTTTTTTTAAATCCGGTATATTAACTTCATCACCGGTTTTTCTCGCTTGTTGAATGTTTGCAAACTTTAAAGGTAAAATTTAACTTCCCGTCATCCAATTGAGCTAATCACTACCACAATTTGTCAACAAGCAAACAAGAAACAAGAAAGATGTCGATGAAGTTAATTGTAAAGGATTTAAAGTAGTCAAACTGAGTATTATTTATATTGGAGGTAACTTCTTGTTAAGAACACAGGTTGCAGAGCAGCTAAAATTTCATTACTAGAAATATACGGAACGCGTTCCCAGTACTTGGTGTGACAAAAGACTGAACAGTTCTCCAATTTTTCAAAATTGAAAGTATTTGACTTATAAAGAAAGACAAAATAAAAGTTTATTTAAAAAACTCATTTTTTCTTTTTATGCGGAATATTAAAAATTGTTGAGTCTGAAAATAGAAACGTGAGACGTTCATCTGATATAATTATCAAGATTATAAAAAATGAACTCCAACGCTGTTTTTTAGTCTTAAAAAATTCAAAATTCTTTGATAGCTTGAAAAAAAATGTTTTTTTTAATTTTTAATTTTTGTGCATTTAAGAACAAGACAAAAATTGTTTAAAGAAAATTGTATGCTATCTAGATAATTATTTTAGTTTTTTAATATGTACAACCAGGGCCGCCCATCTCCCCTCCCTTCTTTCTCCCGTCTCCTGTCCGTCCCGAATGTAAGTTGAAACTAAAAAGATATATTAATCTGTCATACTGCCAAAAATTACCTGCAACATGGCCAAATCCAAATACCAATAAATAATAAGCCTTTTTGTTATTTATTTAAAAAATTACATCACTGTGATTAAAATTAGGCATTATCTAATGAAGAAGGTGTGCTTGCAGAGTGGGAGTAACACAAGCAACACGAGAAATAATCTCATCATCTCTTAACTGTACAAGCAAATCTTTGTCTGATGATATTATCATGTGGGCTGACATTGATGATCGAAATCTATTTTTGATGATCTTCAGTTTACTTAAAGTCCTTTCAGCTGAGACATTGGAAACTGCAAGACAAGCAAAGTCTGTAGATTGTTCAAATTTGGAAAGCCAGATAATTCAGAAAGCATCAGCTTTGCATCATTTTCAGTCAGGATAAAATCATTGTTGTTGCCAATGTCAGACTCAACATCAACATCTTCAATGTGGTCTTTTTCACTTGTCGTAGAAGGGGATCATCGCAACCTTTTCGTAGGAGATCATCAATATTAGCGACGGATCTAGGATTTTTTGGTGGGGATGATCTAACATACCGATCCTGGGAGGAGGGTGTAACAATCACATTTTATCGGCAAAGATTTCATTCATTTTTTAAAAAGACACAATTTGTTTTAAATATTGTTTTTTTTATAAAAACGTTCTAATTGGAAAAAAATACAATATTAAAATTATAACAAAACTGCTTATTTTTATAACAAGACAGCAGTTTGCACAAAAATTATAACAAAATTAATAATATTGCCAGAAAAGCAGACTTGTAGACATCACGCAGCACTTAATCAAGTTAAGGATGGAAAGCGTTTGAGACAGCTTGAGTTTTTATTGGAATCATATTTTTCAAAATAAATTTAGGAGCCACTTTGTATATAAAATGGAATTGACAGAAAATATATAAAATAAACAAAAATAAGATAAAAGTTTTAAATAAATTATATCTGCGTGTATCTCATAGGAATAGTAATGAGATATGTTAATTGCACTTTACTAGTGTTTATAAGCAATCTTGTGGAGTGACGAAGCTTGGAAGCTTTTTTTTAACGATAGCAAATAAAACTATTTTTTGGTAATAAGGTGGGGGGGGATTCATCTCCCCATCCTTTCCCTGGATCCGTCGCTGATATTAGTTGAAGTGCTACTTTGAGACAGAAGACAGAACGTTGTTTTGAAGTCTGACAGTTCAGCTGTGACTGCATTGGCATCAGCTCCATAGAGTTGGCAAATCATTGCAATGTCAGAACTGTTTATAGATTTATCACTAAAGAGAGTCTGAGGTGTGAACAACGACAATTGCTGCATGAATGTATGATTATGTTGCTTAAATCTGCTACACATCTGCTGATATGCCTCATCCAGAACAACTATGATTGTATCTACTTTAAAACGAACAAGTTCATTCAAAAAATTATAATTAGCCATTTCTCCAAGCATCTTTTTTTGGCTGGACGTCATTTTGAGAAAAATTCAGTATTTTCTCCATGTGATGATGCAAACAAAACTGATTGATCATAAACTGTTTTCCAACGTCAACGTCATTTCTGAAAATTGAAAACTGTTGAATACAATTTTCTACAAGAACTGCAGCTGATGCCAAATCAATTAATGCTCCTTGTAACAACCTCGATGCAGGTCCAATAACTTTATATACCAGTCTTAGGATCTCCATACTAATAATAACTCTAATGTCTTTCAGTCTCTTGTGCAGACCGTTTGTTATCATCAACATCAATAACATCGCCGAAGTAACAAACTATTTTAACCGTAATACCAAAGCTCAGGGGGGAGGGATTTCCCCCTAGGTTTGCGAAGAAGCATTTGCTTCTTAACCACCTCCCGCCTCTGGGCGCCCATGAATACAACTAAAAAGCTACGTGGCGGCAAGCCCCCGTTTTGTAGGTGTCAGTCAGTCAACAATTAAAGCTATTATATTATAGACTAGCGGCGTTACCCGGCATTGCCCGGGTTTTTAGAGGGTTTTCTATCGTTTTCTCTCTCACGCTTTTTAAATCCTATATATTAACTTCACTTTCATCTCTGATTGATTGATTGATTGATTGATTGATTGATTGATTGATTGATTGATTGATTGATTGATTGATTGATTGATTGATTGATTGATTGATTGATTGATTGATTGATTGATTGATTGATTGATTGATTGATTGATTGATTGATTGATTGATTGATTGATTGATTGATTGATTGATTGATTGATTGATTGATTGATTGATTGATTGATTGATTGATTGATTGATTGATTGATTGATTGATTGATTGATTGATTGATTGATTGATTGATTGATTGATTGATTGATTGATTGATTGATTGATTGATTGATTGATTGATTGATTGATTGATTGATTGATTGATTGATTGATTGATTGATTGATTGATTGATTGATTGATTGATTGATTGATTGATTGATTGATTGATTGATTGATTGATTGATTGATTGATTGATTGATTGATTGATTGATTGATTGATTGATTGATTGATTGATTGATTGATTGATTGATTGATTGATTGATTGATTGATTGATTGAACAAAAACCCATTTCCCGTCATCCAATCAATCTGAAACTTGGTCCATAGACTCGTTAAAACCAAAAATTAATTTTTAGATATTCAAGCTAAAAAAATAAATTAAATAAATAAATAAAAATTATAAAGGATTTTTGAAAAACAAAGTTTTTTACAGTTCAATTGTTTCTCTCTGTCACTTTTTTAAATCCTTTTTATTAACACATATCCTTTGTCTGTCATCCAATATCACGTCATCCAATCGATCTGAAATTTGGTCCATGGACTTTTTAGAACCAAAAATTAATTTTGAGATATTCACGCAATAAATAAAAATAAATAAAATACAAATACAAAATAAAAAAATTATGAATTATGAAAGATTTAAAAAAACGAAATTTTTACGTTCCACTTGTTTAAATTCTTTATATTAACACATACTGAAATTTGGTCCATAGACTCGCTAGGACCAACAATTAATTTTCAGATATTGACGCACTCGCACACATACACACTGACTTGATTATACTAGCATCTAATTTGCACGTAATTTAAACCATTTTTTCAAATTTTGAACAGTACAAAAGTCATGGAAAACCATCTTTAAATCATTTATATTAATTTCATCAAAAAATACTTTGCAAAACATTTTTAGTTGACGAATTACAAAATTATAAAGGATTTTAAAAATCGAAGTTTTTTATGGTTCACTTGTTTTTCGCTCTTTCTCTCCTTTTTCTCTTTTACTATTTTTCCTTTCTTTCTCCCTTTCTCACTCCCGTTTTTCCCCCTCTTTCTTTCCCTTTCCTGCTCGTTCTATTGCTCCCGGTCGCTTTCACCCTCCCGTTCGCTTTCTCATTCCCGCTCTCCCAATCCGCTCCCTCTTTTTCTTCTTCTCCTTCCTAACTTCTTTTTGCCCATAAAACGTAAAATAGATTTTTTAAAAGCTGCTTGAAACCCTTAAACTTTGTTATGTAAACTAAATTCGAATTTTATTACGCAATAACCTTTGATGCTCGTAAATAGGCACTTTTGACCTAAGAGATTTTTTGGCCGTGAAAAATTCTAAAAAAATAATTAAAAACCATAGCTTTTCTTCTCTTTGATAAAAAAATTAACAATCATATTAGCGAGCGCTTGTCAAAATTTCGAGCTCAGTTTATGTCCCTTTTTTATATTTTATAGACTTACTATCATCAAAAAATATTTTGCAAAACATTTTTAGTCACCGATTTACAAAATTATAAAGGATTTAAAAAAACACAGTTTTTTACGGTTTTCTTGTTTTATCTATCTAATTATCTATTCGTCTGTCAGCACGTGTTTGAAACAGTGGAAAGAGCGAGCTCGTATTTTATTTAGTTTCAATAGTTTTTCAAACATGTCTCAAAAAACGTTAAGCAGTCACGCTGGCAACAAAAGAGATGTGTAAATATTTAATAAAATAAAACCTTTGCACTGGTTGGAGTTTTTTAGACAAACAATCTTATTAAATCACATAGTTGAATAAAAATAAACTGACTCAGTCGTCTCCGTCCATATATATAGAATAGTATATATAGGATGGGCCTATCTTTTAAGATGGCTTGCAGTGCGTAAGACACGTATACACCTCGAAACATGGAATCAGAAACTACGCGACGGACAATCATCATAATAACTAGATTAAATCAATTGGTTGAAAAACTATTATTTAAATATTAAAAAATTTAAAAAATTCACAAGAATAATTTTTTTCAAAAAACTTGAAAAATGAGTTTTATTTGTTTAGTTTCAGGACATCCATTTGTCTAAATATAGCGCTACCAAAAATATGTAGTTCGCATTATGCGGTAGTTTATAGAATTAGTTAAATGAATTTACTTGCCGATGAAAAACAACAATTATTAGATGTATTTTTCCAAGTATTTGAAAACCTTCTAGCGCATCAATAGAACGGCATTTTTAGGTTATTCAATAATGTAAGTGGAAAGAACAATTGAGATAAAAATAGATTGTTGATAACATGAGATTGACTCCTCTGCTGATTTCTTCAATCCATTTACTTTTACAAAAGAGGCCATCTTCGAATACATAGTGATAATTCGTTTATCTCCTATATACTTATTGCATAAGTAGGTACTTATATAGGAAATGCTAATGACTGACGACGACTTGTCTTGAATATGATTGAGGGAGGCATATTCAAAACAAGTCGTCGTCAGTCATTTAGCATTTCCAAATTGACTTGAAAACGGCCAGTCAGCAGGGGCGGTGGGGAGGGGACAGGTTTTCAAATAGTTTGGTAAAGGGGACAGCATGGGTAGGTGTCTCCCCAATAATAGCTCCAAAAAACTTACAAATTCACAGCTGAAAAACAATTAATCTTAAAAAAAAATAGCATGAGTCAGTCAAGACTGAACGCGACTGCAATTTGTGATGTCCATCAGAACACCTTGGGTGACGTCGTCAGTCGGTCAAATAATAGGAAAGTGGTGTTTAGACACAGTGATTTTAAATGAGCGTCACATATTTTTGGGTTTTCCCATTTTTATCTTTTGTTCTTTTTTCTTTTCTTACTGTCTCTCTCCTTTTCTTTTTCTTATCTTTATCACTCTCGAATTAGGTTTTGTATAAAAAAAACCTAACACACAAAGTCTTTGTTTTAAATTGTCTATATAAACGGGAAGGAAAAAAAAGAGTAAAGGAATGGGAAAGAAAGTTTGCCTTTTTACAAAAACACATGCAGGTGGTGCCCATGGTGGGAAACGTAGTTTTTTATTTAAATACTAATTTGAAATTTACCTAAGGCAAGACAAACTTCAGAAAATTTTAGAGTGTAATACCATCGCATAAAAAGGAGAGGGAGGAAAAGCAGAAAGATGGTCTCACAATATTAATCATGAATCGCCGCTCTTGCCAGTCACTCATATTGCATGGAATAGTCCATGCAATACGAATATTCCCCGGAGTCAGAAAATCCGGGAACTAAGTTGGCAGCATTCGAACCACGGAGTACCCTATTTCAGCTATTTCTAACTCCAAAGGAAACATCCAAACGATGGGATCGATGCAAATGGCGTGTTTCGCTCCGTAAAACGCGGCACTTAGATTCAACAGACCATGATGACCCAATTGTCACAAGAAAGCAGTGAATCAGAATAAGAGGCCATCTTCAGAAGGGTCGTTTCATTAAAATGGAGAAAAAAATGCTGTCGGTGTTGTGGACCAGCAAATCAGTGATTCTGTCAGGCGGATAGGTCACCAAAGCCCAAGTCTGAGAAAGTTGAATTGAAATACTGAAAAGTTTTCATTTAAATGTATTTAATTTTTTTATTCTGCGTAGCGTGATACACACACACTAATTTGCAGAGCAGCATCGTCTTTATAGTGGAACGTGTTTGCAAGTGGGCCAGCACGGGTTCTGGGCTTATACGACGTTTAATTGAAACAGTACAAGTATGTTTTGTTGTGGTTTATGATGGAATGAACTTTTTATAGGAATGGAAGGTGGCATGATGGGGAAATGGATATGGAGACAACATTACAGTAAAGGAATGGTAATGGAAAAATGTCAGTCCTGAATGTCCGAGTTAATTAGTTTCTGGTAAAAGATATGCGCTTTTGTTATTTTATTAAGACCTCATTATGAAATGGAACTTCAAAACACATAAATTTCGCCATAATAAAAGCATGAAGCGATATCATAATTATTATTTTCATCGGTTACAATTCTGTATTCTGAAAATTCATATTCTATGCTTTAGAAGTCATAGGATATTTAGATAAATGTTTTCAATACAAATTTTATTATTTTAAAATTGTCACCTGCCAACATTCAGAGCTTGTTAGAAAAGTTTGTAAATTCTGGATTATTCAAGATTCGTTCTTCCCACAAATACACATACACACAAGTGGATTCATATAAAAAATGTAAGAAACGCTTCACGATACAAATTACGCAAATATTCAAGTAAAAACATGTTACAACAAAAAATTCAAGTAGTAACATATTACAACAAAATCAACCAACCAAACAATTAAACAAAACGTGAAACTTTCGTGGCTCTGAAATCTTTCTGCCCATTCATGCAAGCACCAAGAAACAGTCAGTACAGTACTTTCAAGTTTTAAACATTTTACAAATTCAATATTTGTCAGAAGTTCGAAATGGTAGTGTACAAGGTTGTCTGGTGTTCTTTTGTATGCAGATTGTCTGGTGGAAGCTCATCACAGGAGGTCAAAGTCAACCAAAGAGTGGAATTGATCAAATAAAAAACTAAACTTCATAAAATAATTTAAAGTGGGGATTTTAAGTGGCAGTTTTATAAAAATAAAATATAAGGAAAACATTTCTTAAATTGCACCGGTGATCTAGGCCCTTTTAAAATAGAAACTCCATCATCAACATTTTCTTTGACATTAAACAGCAAATATGTTGAAAATTCAATAAATTGTATAAACACAAAAGCTTGTCCTGCAAATAATATGTCAACAATTAACCTGCTGCAATGGATAGTAAAAATCATCATCATCATAACTCTGGTTTATTATTATCTTCATCGTCAACTTCATCAATATCATCATCATCATCATCACCATTACTAAAACGACATCTGAGCCATCATCATCGCCACCACCACCATCAAGACATTGTAATATTTGTGCTGCGTGATAGTAACATGTGGATGGATAAACAAAGTATATAAATATATGAAAAATAGTTGAACTTTAACTTCATCCAATAAAAACAGACAAATGAACACAGATAGACAAGCAGATAAACAAATAAAGATAGACAAATAAGAAGAGACAAGCAGACAAATAAGAAGAGACAAGCAGACAAATGAGAAGAGACAACCAGACAAATGAGAAGAGACAAGCAGACGATTCGTAATGCAGAATTTTAATGAAATTACAATAAACAAAATTGTAATAGAAAATTGTAAAAATGACGAACTACAATTTTATGTTTAAAATTTAATTTTTTCCAACCTTTGTTTCCACGTAAATTATTGTGAATGGCAAATTTGTGCATTAAATTAATGTGAATAGCAAATATGTGCATTAATTTAATGTGAATGGCAAATATGTGCATTAATTTAATGTGAATAGCAAATATGTGCATTAATTTAATGTGAATGGCAAATATGTGCATTAATTTAATGTGAATGGCAAATATGTGCATTAATTTAATGTGAATGGCAAATATGTGCATTAATTTAATGTGAATAGCAAATACGTGCATTAATTTAAGCATTTCAATTACCAGCGACATAAAAAATTAAATTGTTTCTGATTGGGAGGAAATATTTAATTTTTGCAAACAATTAAGATGAAAAAGATAAATTCAATCAAAATATAATTAACTAAAGAAAAGAAATATGTTCAAAAATAGAAATAATTTCAATTTATGCAGAGTAAAAAAGTTTTAAACAAGTAAAGTGTTGAAAACAAGTTTTAAATAAAAAATAATTATTTATTACTCATGGATAAAACAATAAATAAAACCAGAAGTTAAAAATTACAAATGTTTCTTTCTTGCATGCATGTTGGAAGTTTTTAAATAAACAAAAAAAATCACAGAAATAACAATAGAACACCTGATCACAAATGTTAACAATAAAATAACAAGATTAAACATCACTAACATCGCTAACATCACATCATCAATCATAACCACTATAATTATCACTGTAATTCGATAAAACAATCATCATCATTAAGTATCACTTCTAAATTTCTTAAAGTCACCAACTCTATCACCACCATCATCGTCATCATCACTTTCGTTTCGAGGTCTTTTTCTGTTTGAACTCATTTCAACTTTAGAGATACTTGAATTCGGAAGCACAACCGGGTCAACAGAGTTTCCAATCGAGTCCCCAATAATCACCAGCGCCTGACCTGCCTTCACAACACTGTCACCCACATTTGCCAACCTATCCCCCACCTTGACCAGGGCCTCTGCCACCTCTGCAAATCGATCACGACCATCACTGCTGCTTATTTTCGGTGGTGAGTGATCAAAAGAGCAGATACTACCCCTGCTGCTACCACAACCACTACTTCCGTTACCACTGGCTGCAAGTTTTTTCGACACTTGTTGTGGTTCTCTACTTTCGTTTTCCTGTTTGATCTTTCGTTTTTTTGCCAGCTGAGCCCTGTCAACATCTTGGAGTCTGAAACCACACCTTTGAGCTTTCTGAAAGGCATCGACCGTCGCCGAAAGCTGATCGTTGACGGTCGGAAGCGAAGTCAGATTGAGCACATCTGCCGTCACCAGGGGAGTCGTCGAGCCTGCATCCTTGACGATCGAAGATTTGAGCCATGGGTTACTGATGAGCTCGTTGATGTTGAGGCGCTTCTTAGGATCCACAGTGAGAAGGCCTATAGATATCATCATCATCTTCATAACCACCACCATAACAATCATCATCAACATCCCACAAACCACAACCCCGGATGTTATATACAACCTCTGACAATATTTTTAGCATCTTCTGAAATGAGGCCCCAGATGGGTGATGCCATTTTGTAATCCCCGCTTTTGATTCGCTTCATAATGTCGAGGGAGGAGTTATCGTTCGTGTCTGCATGGAAAGGGGGCCTGCCCACGAGCATTGTGTACTGTGATTGGCAGAAAAAATGAAATGGTCGAGATTAATGGTTAATCTCCATCAGTTTCTTCTAAGTTTTATTATAGTTGAATTTGATTCATGTTATGCTCTTGAGAAGAAAAACTGATAAACCTTAATAAGTATTTGACAGTTTAAAATTTCATTTAAAATTATCAAAATTAAATTTAGAGATACATAATCATTATAACCCTATACACAAATTAGTATTCTATGCTACTGCTCATATTAGGTTCTTCCACAATTCCAGGATCAGTGTTGACCATTGTTTCAAAAAACCCAGTTTACTGTACACTACTGTTTCACAAATTCTCTGTTCAGTGTACACTCCAGCTTTACAAATTGCAATTTCAAAGCACACTCCTGTTCCACAAATTCCCTGGCATTCATTCACAACTCACAGCAACAACTCCGAGGCTCCACAGATCACATGACTCATCATAGGAATCGTCATCATCATCATCACCACCCCCGAGACTTAGTGGAACCTTCTTGAGGACCTCAGGGGCAGCATAGTGGAGGGTGAAACACGGGGTCATCATGCCCCTATCCCCGTTCTGCTTGTGCAGACGGGCAAACCCAAAGTCGATAATCTTGATTTGGGAGTCTTGCAAGTCTTTTTCAAAGAGAAAATTCTGTGAAAAATTAATTATAAGAGATTGTTTACCGAAAAATCTAAAATTTAGAAAAAAATTATTTTTAAATTACACTTGTAATCTTTAAAGAAAACTTCTCTTGTCTGCATGTGTTAGACACAACAATTAAAATAATTTTCAAAAACGTTATCGGTGAAGCATTTTGATGTAACATAATTTTACAAAAATCAAATGCATACCAATTTAACAGAAATTACTTTGTTAATCATTAAGGAAAAACAAAAACAACTTTGCAAGCAGTAACTTTATGGATCTCTTAAAAAAGCATTACATCATTTGGATCAATATTACAATTGAATAAAATAAAAATAAATTAAAATTGAAGAAGTTAGCAAAATATAATGAATAAGTGACTAAACATAATTAAAATAACTCTACATCAGAAACATGTGGCACCTCAACATCAACATCACACTTGATGTTGTTAAAAGCACATCTCTATTTAACATAAAACAAATAAGCCGTAAAAAAACAAAGTTTTTTTACTATAATCCATCTATTATATATTCTCGTGTATTCTGAAAATGTTCAAAAATTGTCTTGTGTTACTGAGTGCACAAGCTGAAATTTTGATTGAATGAATTGTCATCGATGAAAAGCCAATCCTCCAAGTTTCAGCTCGATCAGATGACGGGAAGTGGGTTAATTAGTCGGGAAGTGGGTTAATTAGTCGTCGCAAGGTTTGTGACACTCAAGCAAGCAAGCAAGATTCCGCGAAGTTAAAATAGATGGATTAAATAAACAAAATTTAATTTATTCAAAAATCAAAACAAGTTATAAAAATGCTGCTTTTTAAAAATCTTACTTTCTGGTTGTGCAAAAAGTGACTTACTTCTGGCTTTAGATCTCTGTGAACAACTCCTTTTGAGTGCATGAACTTGACTGCTGAGGCAAGAGATGCAAGGATGGAGCCTGCCTCTCCCTCTGAAAAATGCTTTTGTTTTCTGATCTTTTCCAAGAGTTCTCCACCAGAGAGCAGCTCCATAACAATGTAGGTGTGTAGCTGGTAGTAAGAAAAAAGTGGAAAAGTTGTAGCTGAAATGGGTTAAGAGTGGTAGTGATGGTCTACTAATGAGGTATGTTTATGCTAATAAAAGATTGCAGTGCAAGGTGTAACACTGATAAAAATTAAGGAAACATGATAAATAGGGATGTACCGGGATAGCAGAATTCCAGTTGATCCAACCGGTTAGAAAAATTTACTAAATATTTTACTATTCCATACTCGCCATCTATTGAATTTTACAGCATTTTGCATATCTCTTAAAATTTTGAACAAATTAAAGAAGTCTTTTACAATATTAATTTTTGTAAATGTTTCAAGTTTTTCATTTCACGTTACTTTTAAATATGCATACACCGTTCTAAAAAGTGGTGTGCGCATGGATACATAAGATGCATCCAACTCAAAAAAAGACTTCATGTATGCTTGGATGTACCACCATGTATGCACGAATGTACCACCATGTATGCACGAATGTACCACCATGTATACTTGGATGTACCACCATGTATGCACGGATGCACCAAATGTATGCATGGATATACCACCATGTATAAAAAACCTACTTTGTCGTGGAAGACGTCGACCAATCGAACAATGTTCGGGTGACCTTGACATTGTTTCAAAATGGCAACTTCATGGTTGGTCTTGACTCGCCTACTAACTATTTTGACAGCATATTCCTGATCTGTCTTGATGTGAATGCACCTCCTGCAAAGTTCAGTGCCAGAAATTAAAAGCATAATAAGACATACATCAAAATGAATATTCATAACAAATACATATTCATAACTAATACATATTCATAATAAATACATATTCATAACAAATGCATATTCTTAATGAATACATATTCATAACAAACACATCAAAATTAAATCTCATATATAACAACACAATTTAAACATTTAGTTAGTCGCTGCAATGCCAAACAAGTTATAAAGTTTAACAATGTTTAATGCAGTATTAGTGTGTTAGTCAGTCATTAGACTTCCTAGGCCACAAATCACTTATTTAACTCTTACTCACTTGTGGGCTCACTTTACAGAACATGAGGCAGCCATTTATAGGTACCTACCCACACTCATTGCAGACGCTGGTAACGCTGGCAGGATTCGAACCACTGAGAATGCCTTACTGCTATATTACCAATGCCCAGTCATGTGACCTTGTCATCCATATGAGAGACATCCTCAACATACACTACTTTAGAACTGGACCAATTAGGCAAAAGATTATCTAAGACCTAGAAAATGATGAAAGTCCTGAAATTACTTGCAAATAGAGAACGATCCTTCTCCTAGCACAGGTTCGTTAAGATCAATCCTGTAGTTCTGGAAGAATGGAGAATCCTGAGAAACAGTTTAAAAATTAAATGTTGATCTTTCATGGCAAATTGTTTTTTTAATTTACTTTAATCTCTGTTATTTTAAGTAAAGCATCAACTGCAGTGAGCAACGTCAATTAGAATCATCATCGCCACTCCAATATCAATAGGTATGAATACATTAGTAAACAAATATAATAATCACCTTGAACTTTTCAGCTAAATGAATATGTATTTCTTTTCCTTTTTTCTTCTTTTTATTTAAACCTCCACCTTCTTCTTTTTCTTTCTTTCTATCATCATCACCAGCTCCATCATTACGATCATCAGAATCATCATCGTCAACATCAACAACATCTTCTTCTTCAACGGCAAGTAGTGAACATGTGAGTGAATTTCTCTTGAAAAGAACAGAAGGAGCCACATAGGAGTAACCCTAGAATAGAAGATCCATCATATATCATTAACCTACATACATAATTTCTGACGTCTGTCTGTATGTATGTATGTATGTATGTATGTATGTATGTATGTATGTATGTATGTATGTTAGCAATTTCGCATAAGCGGCAGTCAGCAATAAAATGCGGCAGTAAGGAAATAAAATTTATTAAGCAATCGTACACAATCAGTCCTAAAGATCAAAAGAGATGGCTCTGCAATCAAAAAATAATAAAGATCAAAAACGTTTTCAACCAAGAGTATTAGACAAGAGGTTAGCTGATTACAAACTGGATTTATTGCTGAAAAGAAAACAGAGCATGATATGAGAGCTGTCTTACAAAGGCATGGCAGTTATGGTTTACAGAAAGTTCCACCCCCATCATTCTGCATCCCGACAGCCATGTTGTGTAATTACCACATTTAATCATATACAGAGATTGAGATCCTGACTCTATTGAACAAAATGCTCTGCATCTGAAGTATTCTAGATGAAAAATATCTTTTAGAAAAGTATTTAAAAAATGCAACAACCAAACACAATACAAAAGGTAATATACAAAGAGTTATTATTTATGCATACAAATTATTGAAATTTATTTAGATATTTGCAAACAAATAAAATGAAAAAAAAACGTTTGAATAAAAACAGAAACCAACCCGAAATATTTTATTCACCTGTAGAGGCACCACATCCGGGGAGTAAGCAGCGTCCATGTTGGTGAACTCATTGCTGAAATTGCTAACGTCGTATTGATTCGCAATCTTTGGAACCACGGGGGCAGGCACCTTGCGGTCAGAGAGGGCTTCCCAATCAAGGTCCTGATGAGTTCAAGGTCATCTCTAATTTTATCATTATCATCTCTTTCATAATTATAACAGTAAATCATCATCACTATCACCATGACTATTGTTGAAAAAGTTGTGATAAAATCCACTAAATAACATTGCTACAAAAATGTCATCAAAAACCATAAAAATTGAATAAAACTATTAACTTTAAAAAATAAATGTTTTTTCAGGTCTTCGATGCCATTCTTCCCGAGACGAGTTTTCGGATTTTTGTTGAGGAGACTGAGAATGAAGTTGGTGACGATCGGGGAGAAATAAGAGGGAATCATCGGTTGGTTGTTCTGTATGCGTCTGTTGGTGGTGGTTATGATGATGGTGGTCATGATGGTGATGATGGTGATGATGATGGTGGTGATGATGGTGATGATGATGGTGGTTATGATGATGGCGGTGATGAGATAATGCAATAATAAAAACGAAACAATGACTTCGGAAATAAGAATAACACATCGGCTGATTATCTCTTCAAACAATCAACAGATGATTAACTTCTAAAAGTAATAAATTTCTCTCGTTAAATAGTTCACACTAGCATTTAAAGGTTATGCAGCACTTGAAATAAAATCAAAAAATGCACATTTCTAATTTATGTATTTACTTTTATCTTTATTTATATTTTGCAGAACAATTAAACAATGAATGTGCATGGACTGAATGCCTTTAAACTCCAACTTGTAATAGTAACAAATAACAACATTAAAACATTATTTTTATTAAAATCCCCAAAAGCAGTGTAAGTAATGATAGGAAGTATGTTATTAAGAACTCCTGAAGTTTTGCTGCAAATCCACGAAGCCAAAGTTAATATAAAGGACATAAAAATCAACCAATCATGATAGCCTCAAGTGTCTGATAAACGGTCTGTAATAATCGTTGCACTTTTAATTAAAATCAAGCATCATCATCAACATCATCATCATCGTCCTCATCATCATCATCATCATTGTAACTACCAGCAACAATAACAACATTATCATCATCACCTACTTGGCAACCTCAGAATGTCCATTCTTCTGACCTTCAACGGTAAACGGTGACGTCCCAGTAAGCAATTCGTACACCAGCACGCCCAGAGACCACCAATCTACTGTCTGCAAAACGACAATGACAATGACGATAATAATGATGATGATGATGGGACAGCGGTAAAAGTCTTTGACTTTAGAGTTTGAGGTCCTGGGTTCAACTCCCGGGTAAGTAAAATCCCACATCGCATAACTTCCTTGGGCAAGGAGTTCACTCTGAATGCTCAAACAGAGCATGCTCAGGTCAACTCAGCCTTTCACCCTCCTGTGGTAGTTAAATAAGTACCGATGGTTCCACTGGGGATAAATAAGTCGATTGAGGCGCTGAATAAGACTACCACTGCCTGCATCGTAGTGGTCTTGAAATTGATTCATTTCGATACAACACCACTATAATCGTATCAGAATCTTAATCTTTATCTTTATGATGATGATGATGATGATGATAATGATTACATCAATGACAATCACAAGAAAGATTTTTACGACTCACAAAGTCATGACCTTCCTTGCCGCAAGATACGAGTTCGGGAGCCATGTATTCGACTGTTCCGCAGAATGAGTACGCTCTTTTCAGCTGTATGCAGGTGAGACGAGACGACAATTGAATCGTCGTGGTGACAACACACGTGGTAGTCATGATAATTTTGTTAACAAATTTTGATGACAGCCAAATTTATTATGTTATTTATGTTAAAAAAATAATCAATTGACTTTGAGATGCAACATAATCAATAATCCAATCATAAAATTTAATTTTGAATTTAATCCAAAAATGCAAAAAACTCCTCCCCCAGACTCTTCCTGAGTAGAAATGACCAATCAAACCTTTTCATTGGGCAGGAACTCCTTGCTCAGTCCAAAGTCTGTGAGAACAACATGGCCTTCCGAGTCTAAGAGGACATTTTCAAGTTTTATGTCTCTGTAGATGATGCCAAGCTGGAGAAGAAAGAGAGATCGAGTAAGTAAGAGAAATAAAAAAAGAAAAATAACAAGATTCCTTAGAAGATAAAAAGTAATTAAGACAGAGGAAACAAATGAAAAGAAATAACGAGATAATAGCAACTGTAATTATCTCGTAATTATTGTAATATTTTCACTTAATAATAAAACACCCGGAGTTTCATAAGCGAATATTCACGTCGACAGTTGAACTAAATACACAAAAAAAGGTCGCATACTGAAAATAAATCAAGTGTAATAAACTTCCACATCAATGCAACCGAACAAAGAACAAATTTCGCCCAACTCTTAAATAAACTTCCATAACAACGCAACAGAAAACAATAAACTGTTTTTCAAAATCTCAGAGAGAGAGAGTCACTTACAAAGTCTCAAACATTATTTTCAGTGCTATGCTCCATGAATTGTCTCAATATCTTATTTCTCTCTTGCTGACTTCTAATACACGTGAAAAAAAGATCATTTCTTGATCTTGCAACTCTTATTATACCAAGATCACGTCTCTCAGAGTTCAGAGACCAGTTGCCTAGAAAGCTCTTCCACTGGTGATCCAACCTCAGATTGCTTACGCATATTCTTAAAAACTTACCTTTTCAACCTGTCTTTCAATACAGCCTAATCAAATTTTTGTCATCTAATATTTTTTTGACTGTTCGTTTGCTGACTTAGTGTGAGTGCCTTTTATAATTTTGCATTTTTATTTTAATGCATTTTGAAATTGTAGAACAAACAAAAAGTAATGTTCAGCTGACTTAGCAAACCTCGTTTCAAAAAAATATTGCTAATTTATGCGAACCTTGTGCAGGGCATCAAGAGCCAGTGCTATCTCGGCGGAGTAGATTTTGACTTCTTCTTCTGTGAACTTTTCCTTTTGAGAGAGATGTGTAAAGAGTTCACCTCCACTGATAAAGTCTACATGAACATTAATCAATTAATTCCTTCAATAAACAATGATATAATTCTTAATTAAACTGAAATAATTTAATTACCTTCTATTCTTAATTATTTGGATCATTAATAATAATATTATTATAATTATTATACTTGTTATTAATCATGTGAATGCCGAATGTTGAGACACCAGTCAAATGTTACAGGTAGCTGCTAATTATACATCTTAAAGAACTAATAATGCTTTATATAATTATACTTATTTATTGATTAATAATTTGTATACTCTTAAATCCCTAATTAATTGTCCCAATACATTGTTATTTAAACATTAAAAGTACAAATATGATGATACCCAATGTTATCAAGAATAAGCAAATAAATAGTTGTTTATAGATCATGTGAAAATCAGTATTCTACAAGTGTTCTATGAATGTTAATGTTTATTGAAATTTATTGATTTGATAACAATAACAAAATCACTACCGAGTATGAGATGAAGTTTGGCATCCGTTTGAAAGGCATAGTGAAGATTAACAAGAAAAGGAGTCCTTCGTATCGCTTCAAGAACCTGTCTCTCGGTCATCGTGTGTTCAGTTGTCTTCTTCTTCTGCACGATCCTGGCTTTCCGTACAACCTTCATGGCGTATATTTGACCTTCATCCAGACCACGACTCTTGCGCACCAGAAACACTTTACCGTAAGCTGACATTGAAAGTAGGTAAAGTAATATGAACTTGAGATGGCTGTAATATGATGTGTGAGACACGTATGATAGTGTCATTTTATTCACACATGTCATTTTATTCACATAGTTTAAAGACAAATTTTGTACCATTCATGCTTTGTAAATGGATTACATAATCTATTACACACATGGGAAAATTGACATGATCAACATCACCGTAAATATAAAAAATCATTCTAGAATGTAAGTTTAGACAACTTATTAGGTTAAGCATACCTCCAGTGCCAAGGACTTTGAGTAGTTCAAAATCTTCTACTCCTACTTTTTCTTTTCCATGTAAATTAACTGCAATTAAAACCAATTAAAACAAATTTAAATTAAAAAAAGTAATGGACTCTTTCTGCTAGTTAATCTAAGCACTAGATGACTATAATAATAAAGTCACAATTTCTTTCAGAATAATCGTTGTAAGATAATGCAGGGTTACTCTGACAAGTGGGGGAATATTGTCATATCTTATGTAAAATGCTTTTTACTTACAACCGGTTAACTATGTTTAAATTATTTCACCCCATGTTACAGACATCGCCCTAAAGAACAGATATAACAATTTTCAGTGAGACAAAAATATAAAAATAACATGATAATACGGCAGACAAAACTTAAAATCTGTTTACAGAGAAATTTTGTGCAGAAAATCTTTCGTATAAAGACAACTAAATATAACATTTAATAAAATTTTAAATGTAGTTTTATGATGTTATTTATAAAGGCTAAGCTGTCAATAAAAATTCTGAATTAGTTTTTTTTACAATGCATATTTCGGTTTTGGGATAACATTGACAGCTGTATGTCTTGTAACAGTTACAAGTTACAGGATTAATTAGAAAAAATTTAAACAATGCAGTTTGTATCAAATTTATGAAAAATAAAAGCAGCAAAAAATTGTATGACTACCAAATAACTGTCATTATTGGGATATTCTTGAAACACCA
>OZ022244.1:6791855-6834355 GCA_963978895.1 Erpobdella octoculata | reverse complement strand
ATAATAAGAATGATGCCGGATAAACAAAATGGTGGATAACAACAAAATTGTGGATAACAACAAAATTGTGGATAACAACAAAATTGTGGATAACAACAAAATTGTGGATAACAACAAAATTGTGGATAACCACAAAATGGCTAATAACAATTAAATGGCGGATAGAAATAAAGATATAACATTAGAAGCGCAACAACAATCAAAATATAACAACTGATCATTGTATCTGTTACTTTTGAACAACAAAAAAACAAGACCGCGGATAGAAAGAAAAATGGTGATTTGAAAACTTTACAAAAGCTTGTAGTAATTTTATTTATTAGAATTTTAAACAAACATAATTCAGTACTTTATTTTTAATTATTGAATAATGGAAATGACTGATGCCGACTGAGAACAAAATGGCGGATAGCAAAACAGATGGCGCTTCCATAACATCATAAAACCAATGACAACCGAGACAATACTTGTATTTTTAATTCAATATTGTTTTCTGTAAGAAAAAGTTCAGAAACAGGTTTCAAACCTTCATCAAGCATTTGATAACATTTCCGCTCTAAATTAAACTCAAAAGTTTCATACCAGCATTTGCAATTTCATCTCGTGAGTTTACTTTATTTAGTATACAAACCGTAGGATTTTGCTCAAGAACAAACAAAGACCATCTAATAATAGTTTAGTTACTAGCAGTTGTTCAGTGAACTGTATTCAGACTTATAGTTTTTTTACACTAATCCTACAAAGTCTGCTTTAATTCACAGTTCGATAGTGTCACAATACAGTAGTCATTGTTCGGTCTTCCTGGTAGTAGTGTGTAGCTGTTGGTGATCAGAAACAACCTGCAGTCAAAACTGCTGATCATCTTCATTTTTATTCAGTGTCTTTATGTAATCCTGGATCAGTACGTTACTCCTCTCTCCAGTGTTTTTGACAATTTTGTGAGTTGACAGATAACGCTTCTCTTCAATGTATCTTTTTTTTTATGCCCATATATCTAGATCAGTGAGCAGGGAATCAGATGGCAACTTGAGGCAATAAAACAGATTCATGAAGTGGCTGGTTACAAACTGATC
The DNA here is from genome assembly GCA_963978895.1 of Erpobdella octoculata. Taxonomy (NCBI): domain Eukaryota; kingdom Metazoa; phylum Annelida; class Clitellata; order Hirudinida; family Erpobdellidae; genus Erpobdella; species Erpobdella octoculata. Next base: position 6,833,282 of record OZ022244.1, on the reverse strand, counting down.
CATAGTGAATGTCTAAAAATCTTTCAGATCAATTTTTGTTTGTTTTGGTGGTTTGTCAAAGCTTTTCTTCCGCATCAGTTTTTTTGTGAAAAAAAACTTGATCATCAAAAAACAAAAAACAAACCCACAAGTATTTCTGATAGATACCAAAGATGGAAAAACAATTTATTGGCTGTGGTTGTTGAGATAGCTTGATGGATAGTTGCATACTGAAAGGAACCATTCATCACCTGTAGATTATTAAGAGGAACTGAAATATCCAAGTCTTCAGGTACACCATCAATGCAAAAATAGCAAAGTCTCTTAGACATGTCTGGTCTCTCTGGCTGTCAGCTTGAATTGTTCACGAAACAGCCGCATTTTATAGAAAATATGGCTATTCACTTGGCATGGGGTATTGAGTTACAAACTTTTTTTTAACAATTGTAAGATATAATTTAAAAAGTTATTTATTCATTGCATTAATTTTTTCGCTGCTGTCCCGTTTTTTAGTAACGATTTTAAATCTGTTTATTTCTTACAAACTGATTTTTAATAGCCGTGCTATTGACAGTGCGCGCAATTTGCAATAAAACCTATAGCTTATGACAGTGAACAACATTTATGCTATAAGTATTTGTTTTATAAATAAGAAGTCATTTATTTGGATTAAAAAAAATTTATTCATCGTCATTAACTTCCTTCTCGCTGCAGTTCCGAGCCAACAAGTACTTATTTTTTCCATTTACCCGAATTATAACTACCTCTCTTCAATTGTATTATTGGAACAAAATTAATTCCATTATATATTTATTAATTTGTATTATGATTTTTTTTATTATTTTATGTTGTTTTACATTTTACCTTTAGATTAAGGGCTATTGAAAAAATCCGATTACGCAAGCATAATCGGATTTTTTCAATTTTTGATCAATACAATTTCTCTGACGGGAATACCCTTTCTATATATGTCCAGGTTCAGTATTGATATTACATATTCTGCAAGAATAACTTTGTTTCAATTTTTTCCATGTCTTGTGAAAACTTTGTTATTTCGAGCCGTCTAACAAATCTTATCTCAGATACAACAATCGGTAATTACTTTGCTGTGTTTTTGATTTTTTTAAAGCTTATATTTAAACTTGCCTGAGCATTAAATTATGTTGTCTGTCCGCGTAAAAAGCTATAAGTTGAAATATTTTAACTAATTATGCTTGGTAAAACATTTCAATGTAAAGTGTAAATAAAAAATTGAGCCCAAAAATCAAGGATTTTATTTATTCAATTATTTTTAACTTCAACTATGCAAAATAATACAATATGACCCCCGCGCTTTCATTCTTTGTTTGAAAAAACGTGACGTTTGTAAAATGGTGGAAAAAGACAGTCCTGCAAATAAAAAATAAACATAATGTAGATTTTTGTTGAAAAAAAAACTAAAATTTAAATTTCTAAAAATTGAAAAAGTTAATAATCATTAAAAATTTAAATTTAAATTTAAAAATAATAAATCACGCCTCCCAACGTTTGCATTGAATTTTTCAAATTTAGAGAAGACGCTGCAACTGTACAATACTGTACAATACTGTACACAACAACCGTTGAAGTGCATTGCACAGTTGCACAGCTCGGGGCGTAGCTTGCAAGGTGATTTCAGAGGGATCGGGCTATAATTCTTCAAATCGATTTCTCAACTGATTAAGTTCAATTTTTTTCAAAAGAGGTGGGTTAAAGCTATTCTGATTTTAAAAATGGCAAAAGATTTTAATGCAAGCCAGATTTTAATATTTTTTTTTGTATTTTGCTCATTTTTAGAACTTAATTTTATTATTTTTGAATACTTGTTAAATGCCTTTAAAACATAATATTGACTCCCAGTTGAGTAAATTTTAATTTTGTGATTATTTAATAGTTTTAAAAGCTTGCATTTAGTTATAATATTAAATCTGAATATGAAATTTAGTAGTCTTTATTATTCGAATTTTTAAACACGAACTGTAACATTGCAAAAAAGTGCACCACTCCCAAACAGAAACACCAGATTTTTTTTAATAGTTTATAGACCTTTACACCATGTGTTTTGAAGCTGAAATAGCTGTATGTAGGAAGCACCTAAGTCAATTCCTGTCGTTGATTATAAATTAATCGCCGGAGATAGATCGTTTGCGGTCGCTGGGCCTGAAACCAAATCCCGCCAGAGGTCATCTTCGCAGTCACAATCGATGGTTTCAAAAAGACTAAAAACGCACTTGTTCGGTGGCCTATATATATATATATATATATATATATATATATATATATATATATATATATATATATATATATATATATATATATATATATATATATATATATATATATATATATATATATTTATATATATATATACCCAGCTATGCCGTTGTATACGGTGTTTCTTAGCAACCATAAAAATTGACAACAAACATGTTTTACAGAAAAACCTGAATTATGAACACTGCTAATTTAGAGCAACGCTAAAAAATTTTTTTTACTAATAATAAAATAAATCACTAGTTTATGAGAGAAGCCTATTTAATTTTTAATTAAATCGTATTTTTATCGCGAAATTTTCATATGGTAATGATCAAAACAAAAAATGTTTTTACTTGCTTTCTGAATATAACTCAAGTTTTACGTGTTTTGTTATAAAATGACTAATTAAAAACATGTTTGTTGTCAATTTTTGTTGTCAACCTTTTTTTATTAGCTTCACATTATTTAACAATTCTCATTAGAAATTCAGAAATTCAAACAATATCGGCTCAGCTGCCGTTTTTCAGCAATTGTGAGCTGCAGGCAGCTTAACGGCTTAACTGTTAACAGTATCAAGCAAACTATAAAACTGGTTATCATCAACATCAACTAATAATCAACATCTGACGTCATCATCAATATTTATTATTATAATCACCGCCGACATCTGCATAATCACCACAACAACGTGATTTGAGTGTAGATTTTTTAATCAGTGGTTCTCAGCCTATATTCCGCGGGTAGAGGAAAAAAATAATATTTTGAATAAACAAAAAACTAGTTTGGTTACTTTAATTGATTTTAATTAATTTTTTAAATGCAAATAAGTTTTTTTATTTATTTCAATACGGTGATATATCTATGTCTCCAATAATTTTTTTGTTGATTTTTAATTTCGGGAAACCACATATTTGCATATGTTTTAAACATCGAAGAAAAATTTAGATGAAAAATGTATAAGAATTATTTTGTTTTTAAAGTTTGATGACAAATGTTTAAGATTTGGGTTACGACAATTAAGTTTTAATGATAGCTTTTGTCGAATGAAGCAAGGAAAGCTGCAAAACTCCAAGGATATTTAAAAATAAATTATAAATGAACTATTTTATGAGCGTAAGATTCGCCAATGAAAAAACTTAGTTTTTAACGGTAATTCATATTGAACAAGTCAAAAAACTACATACAATCTTTGATGCGCTAATAATGCCTGGTGCTGTAAAGAAGTGTGTCAATGTGTCAATGAACCGTGAAATAAAATTATGCACAAGCTTGCCACTGATAATTATAATAAGTGTCTCGAGGCTTGCCAAAGGTGTAGCAAGGGGTTTTGGCCCCTGGAGACTAAGTACCAAATACATTCCTTTAAAAAAATCGATGACTAAAGTGACGGGTAAACGCTAGTCAACTTTTGTTCCAAAAAGCCGATAATGTATGTGTGAGAGGGGTACAACGTGTACCGTGTACCTCTGCTGGCTCAGCTACTTTTTCTACAGATACAATTTAATAATTCATCTGTAGATTCACTGTAATATTTATTATGTACAGCAATAGATTTCTATTCTGGTATTTTTTGCTGTGTTGATCAACGTAGTCAGATTCACACTCTGTTGTTTGAATCATTCATTGTCACATTTACAACACTTAACACGAGCCATTTTATGTAACTTGTCTTCGATAGTGTTCCAAAAACATATACGTTTTGAATCCAAAATACCAACATAAAAAAGCTTTGACGAACTGTACGACCTTTAATACATGAATCGGTTTCCCGAAAAATAGAGACACGTAAAAATTGGGAGGACATTTTCCCTCTCCTGCTCCTCCGTCTCCTACGCCTATGGTATCAGCCATATAGTGTCACTCAATAAAGTAGAATTATTTATTATGGTCATAATTTAGTGTTTTTTTTACCAAAACCAAATTAACTGGTAATTTTTGTTTTAAAAACAGAAACCCAGTTAGAAAAACAATTCAATAAACTTTGCTGAAGCTTTCCGATGTGAAGACGCAGTTGTTAAAGAAATCACCTAATCATTTTTGATTAAACAAAACGTGCTGGAGGTTTGCTGACTGAAAACCATTATGACTTACACGTATACATCAAAGTGAGATTATCTTTTGAATAAAGTTATTTATTTTCTATGAAAACAATGTTTGTAGATATTTAATCGGTGTACTGGATACGACACTGTGACTATTACTTGCTAGCGGCGTACCCGGTGTTGCCCGGGATTTTAAAGGTTTTTCTATCGTTTCTCTGTCTCTCGTTTTTTCTCTCATTCTCTCGCTATTTTATTTATCCACACTTGCACTTCAGCTCCAGCTCGCTACCCCCGCTTGCTCTCCCACTTGCTCTCCTGTTCCTTCTCATTTTCCCGCTTCCTCTCCCGCTCCCGTTTACTTTCTCGTCCGCGCTCCGACTCGTTCTCCCGTTCCCGCTCGTTCTCCTGCTCTCACTCGCTTTTCCAATCCCGTCTGCTTTTCCGCTGCCGCTCGTTATCCCGCTTGCTTATCCGCTCTATATTTTTATACATCTCCCTCTTAGTTTTTTTTGCCCATAAAATGAAGGTAAAAAAAGCTGCTTGAAACCTTCTTTAAACTTTGTTACGTAAAATAAATTTGATTTTGGTTAGGCAATAACCTTTTATGCTCGTTCAGAGAGACTTTTGACCTGGGAAGTTTTTTGCTCATGAAAAATGAAAATAATTGGCATGGAGGTATAACTCAAAAAGTAGACGTCATAGGGTATTTTACAATTCAAAATATGTTTTAATTTTTTCTGACCAAAAAACCTTTTAGGCCAACATTGCCTATGAACGACCATCAAAGTTTATTGCGCAAAAAAATATTCAAGTTTAGTTTACGTAACAACGTTTGAATTTCCCAAGCAACCTTGAGATATTTTTTTTTATTTTATGGGCTTAAAGAAGTTAGGAGAGAGCGGAAGAAAGAAAATTAGCGCGAGCGGGAACGGGAAGGCAAGCGTGAACGGGACAACAAGCGGAAGCGGGAACAGGATCGAAAAAACGACCGGGAACGAGATAACGAGCGGGAACGAACGAAAGACCGGAAATGGGAGAGCGACCGGGAACGGAAACGGGAGCTAGAGAGAAAAACGATAGAAAAACCTCTAATAATCCCGGACATCGCCGGGTAACCCCGCTAATATATAATAATAATTCATAATATTGTAATAAGATTATAATGGAGTCACAGCTGTGACAACTTACTACAGTAACACTAAGAAAACACTTCGATTAAATTTAAAAAATACGATAGACTTAAAATGAGTTCATATCATTATAGTATTCTTTGGTTCTGTTTAATCAGTAAAATTAATAGATTATCACGATTGATTATATTTATAAAACTTTATATGAATTTAAGATAATTATTTGCAGTAAAAGCGTAATCATTGAGATTTTTGTTTAATATATTCAGGACTGCTACAGTTCTTATTTGCATCGTCCTGACATTTCTCCTTTTGCGCTTGTTCTACGGCAACCAACATGATGATGTCTACTTTGATTTGAGCTTCATGTCCCATTTGAAACAAGAACAATACAGTTGCGATGACATCAGTAATTTTATGGTCAATTTTTCTTCAAATTATTACCAGCAGATTGGACCCTTCAAGAAAGAAATCGACCGGCTTATCCAAGGCAAATTGAACGACGAAGGACACTCAGAAATGTTTCCAGCTCAGCAACTACTTCTTGCTCACCTAGCAAAACACCCGTTTGTGGAAAATGTCTGCGAGACAGGTTTCAACTATGGGCACAGCAGTCTTACCTTTTTGACATCAAATGACAAAATAAAAATTTACTCGTTTGATATCGCCAAGTACAGCTACACCAAGCCGATGGCTGAATTTCTCACAAGATTATTTCCTACGAGGATCGAAGTTACTTTTGGCGACTCTATGGTAACGATCCCTGAGTTTGTCAAAACACACCTGTACATGAAGTGTCAAGTGATCTTCGTTGACGGTGGTCATAACTTTCAAGTGGGCTACTCTGACCTTTTGAACTTTCATAGACTCGCGGATAAAAGAGCTAATATTATTGTATACGACGACTATCCGGTTCAGACTAGGGCCTCGGATGAAGGTTTAGGAAAAGCTTGGAATAAAGCCAAAGAGGAGGGCTTGATTGAAGAAATAATGCATTGCACCCGGAAAACAGATGCTATCAGAGGCTTTTCATTAGGGAAATTCAAATTTTGATGGTGATGTTGTTGGTGATGTTATGAATATGAGCATAATGATGATTAATTATATGATGACCGTTGTAAAAACTAAAACGTGATTAATTTCTAGTATTAAATGCTTGCGATGTTTTATTTCTGTATTAAAAAGCAGTCTAATTTTTGCATATATGAAGATCAGCTAAACCAGTTACAAAACTGTGTAATTGAATAATAAAGCAGTCTTTTTCTAATTGAACATAATAACGTAAAGACTATGGATTACGATCCAGGAATCCTGGAATTTTGCTGTAGGGGAAAGTGGGGTATTATGGGGTACTTAACAAAAAAATATAATTTAAACCCTATTATAGTTGCAGAATTTTAATTTTTTTTCTCTGTATAATAAGCACACATATTACTATGAGTTAATGAAACAATTAAGCAAATATGATTTCATTTTTTAGAAAATAATTGAATAATGAATATTTGGCGGAATCAAAATCCCGGGATTAGAGGTTGTGATCAGGGATTGAGTCCATTTTATAAAATATGCTATATATTAGTATATATATATTACATATATTTTTAAAAGTTTTTTATTGAATATAAAAACTGGTATCATCTGTTGCATAACTAATTCCGCCTAAATTGTTGTAAAATTTAGTGAATGTGTGGCATTTGAACTCCAAAATTGGCCGATTCTTGAAGTTCTCTATAACAGTGGTTCTTAAAGTGGTGGTTCGTGGAGCTCAAGTCACTGATCGTAAAACAAATCATTGAAAATAAAAAAATAATGTAGTCTCCTTTATTCAAAGAAAATGGTGGTTGCTTAACAAAAAAACTGCATTGAGCCATTAATGATGTGATAAAAGTTGTAGATTTCATGCATGCAGGTGAATTGAATGTTCGCATAATTTCAGTGCTCTGTGAATCTGTGATCATAATGTTTTGCTTCTTCATATCGATGTTAGGTGGCTTTCTTTTGGTAAGGTGCTTACTCAATTAAAGTTTTTATACAACCGATGAAAGCTTTCTCTGTTGGAAATAAAATAAAGTTAAAAATTATTTTTTGTTGAAAATTACCCATATGTTGGCAATGAATGGGTTGGGTGAAAAATTCATTTTTTATTCAGCAGGATAATGAATATTATGATAAACTCAGAACTTGCAAAAATTAAAAGTTCAAATGCTAATTTTAATAAGAGTGGATCGTTATCGTTGGCTGCATTATGGATCAATGTTCTCAAGAATATCCAAAACTCTGCAAATTAACCATGATTTGCTTAATTTCATGTGCATCAACATATAGGTTTTGAAATAGATTCTCCACCATGACAATAAAAAAAACAAAAACAGCAGTAGTGCTTTTCTGGGGGTTTGCAGGGTGTTCGCGCAAACCCCCTGATGTGAATGCTATGGTTCGTGCAAACCCCCTGTTAATAAAAAAAATTATTTTCATTTAATCTTTTGTCAACATTTTAATAAGTGTTTGTCATATTCATGGGTGATTAAAACAGTAGAAGATCTTAAACCTAACTTATGGGGAGTTATATTAAAATCTTTGAAATATGGCGGTTAAGTGAAATTTTTAATTTTAAAAATAATAAGATTTATTTTAAAAATTACTTTATATCTAAGAGATAACCAGCGCAGAAGAACAAGATAAAAAGAAATATGAGAGAATCGAGAAGTTCGTGTGATTAAACTCGCAGCAGAATTAAAGGCTTTAATAAGTGAAGAAAGGGTAGTATCAGCAAGAAAATAATAGAGTGAATTGAATTAGTCAATTCTAAACAGAATCTTGCATTACTTAAAAACCAGGCAGTTCTGTCAGAACTGAATTTTTAGAGGGCTAAGATTCGATACGTCATCTTCAGTCCTAAAATTTTTCTAAACAACCGAGTTTTATGTTTGATTTTTCATGCGACTTTTAGCCATTGCTTTTAATGCTGATCAAACATGGCTGGTTGTAGTCAATATGTAGTTTAGTGCAGTTGGAAAATGGTGGAAACAACACCGTCTTGTAGAAGTTTCTTTTTCATTTTTTCGTCTAATAGTTTTCTTTCTTTCGCATTGATATCGCGATGGCTTTCGGAATAATAACTTTCCTAGAAATGCAAAAAAAATGGCTTTGAGTGTTTCGTTGAAGTCCATTTGTGACGCAATTTTGTTTTTCTCTTGTAATGGAAATGCAGAAAATGATTTTTTGTCGATTTTCAAACATCTTTTACTTTTGACATCCAACCAATTCTATATCGCAATTTGTACACTCAACCATAATTTCCAATAATACATTTTTGTTAAATGAGAAACAAAATAAAATAAATTAAGTAAACAAATAAAAGTAACCATCACATTTCAACCATCGTTAAAGAGTTAGTGAACTAAGTAACTCAAGTTTCATTTTTGAATCTCCTAGTTTTAGATCTCTTATATTACCTTCACTTGTGGCAAACCGTATGGCTGGAAAATCTGCGATCCATAAATTAATCAATTTTCAGGCGCTTAGCCAGGAATTTCTGACGGGGAGAGCATTTATGCAAAAAAGATCAATTAGCAGGGATATCAACTCCCCCCAATAATAAATATTTGGCCGTTGCGAAGGTGCGTAACATAGACAAATGGTGTTGGGAAAATTGCCCTCCGTTTGACTTAGATACTTTCTTGATCAGCTAAAAAATGTCAAAATTTCTGACGGCGGAGGGAGGGGAATTCATCCATGTCCCCCTTCTGGTTACGCGCCTCCCAACTTTCTGTCATCCGATGCTTGGAATAATGACTCATTCTTTACAACAAGGCATTCTTTTAATTTTCAATTTTTTTTTTCAATTCTTCTCAACCCCCAAGTCTTCCTAACACCTCAGAAAAAAATGCCTCACAGGTGACCGGTGTACACAAAATCCAATTAGATTTCTTGCTGTGACTATTTTTTATGATATAATTTCTTGCTGGCGGTAATAATTGCGCATGAGATTTGCGTACGTGTCATCCGGTATAAGTAGTTCGCACATTATCTCTTCATGTCAGTTGCTATTGTTTTGCTTTGAAATTAATTTTGTCACATTTAGGATTATAAACATTCGAAAATTCGAAAATTTTGAGTAAGTTCAAATGAGGATTTGTTGGTGAGAATTAGTAACTATACAATTTCTTGCTGCTTGTATTTAATTTTTTTTCAATTGTTATAAAAAATGGGTTGCCTCGTTTTCACGGGAAAAAAATAAAACAGCAAAACAACGATAGCAAAAAAAACAAGTGAAAGTTAAAAACAGTTTTTGTTTAAAACACACTTATATCTTTTAAATTATACAAATCGATTTCTAAATGCAATAATAGTTTTACCATTGTTTATATATAGTAATACTTTAGTCAACATTTTCATAAGTTTTTGTCATAGTCGTGATTACCTAAAAGGTTATTTAAATGACGCTAGCACCAGCTAACAAATAGTTTTAAATGCTTTACAAAATAAATATTGAAATCATTTGAAATAATAATTAAATCGGTTCGTAAACTATTTGGCAGATGGCTAAAGTCTATGCTTATAATTTTAAAGTTTTAACTTGTCTAAAAGTTGGTGAAAGATCAATTCCTGTTAAATAAAAAAAACTTTGATGTCATTTAATGACCAGGGCAATTCCGCTAATTTATGTAAGTGAGTTGAGAAATGGAGTAAGAAAAAGGAGAGGTAGAAAAACAAGAGTGATATGCGATGTTTAAGAACATAACAAGCTATGCTGTCTATATTGAGGATATAAATAGTAAGAAAAATTGAGTCTAGCAGTATGGCATGCGAATATCGAATAGCTTTGTTAAGAGCAGGCGCAACTAGGGAGGGGCAGGGAGGGCGAAAGCTCCCCCCCCCCCAAGACAAATAGAAGGGTCCTGCAATTTTTCTAAATTCGATGAGTTTTTTTGGGTAGGGAGGTGGGGGTGCTACATTTATTCATAAACTTATTTTTTTACAATTGCTTTAACTGGTCTGAGACTGAGTTTGACTATCTTCAGTTTGCAGTCTTTTTTTTCTTTCATTAATAAATTATTAAAAATACCAAAAAAAGACTGCAGACTAGAAGATAGTTAAAAAAAATTCGGATGTGGCGGGCTTTTTTCACTTTTTCACACATGAGTCCCCCCAGCATTTTCTGCTGGTTGCGCCTCTGGTTAAGAGAATATACGCCATGATAGTTTGATGCCGCAGTTACAACGTTATTCTTATTCCAAGATACAACAACAAAGCCTGCGTCAGGAGTGTAACGCTATTTGATCTCATCTTTAATTTTTTCCAGTTTTCTTGACATTCACTATCGTTGTTGGATTATATTTGTTTTATCTAATTTTTGACACTGTCTTGTAATGTCCTCTTGTGTTGACCTTGTTTCTCTTCTGCACTTTATTTTTGTGGGAGGTTAATCAATTCCATCTGCCAGTCCATCAAAAGCAGCTTCAGATGTTGAGCATTCAGGAAGTGATGTGTTACTGGAGACTGCAGGTCTTTTAGTATTAATTTTTTAATTCTTCCATCTCAGTACATTCTGTTTTACCACTTATTGCCAGATTTGGTTTAGTTAATAACTATCTCATCGACAAGTTATTTCTTGAATGTGCTAATAACTCCTCATCTGCACTGTACTCACCAGAATAATGACCATCATTTGGATTAGAAAGAATTATATTGGCTTCCTGCCAATCTCTGTTCCATAATATTTAGCACATCGTGTACCTAAAAAAACATTTCCTCAGTACTAGATTTTTAAATCATACCTTCACCGTACGTTCACACTGTCCCGTGTTTGGGAGACCAACTTTCATGCAAACATGTCCATGGAAATAATTAAATACCTTAGCAAGTATTATATATTCAAACAAGTGAGGTGTCAACAGTAACAAATAATCAGCATATTTTAAAAAACTTAAAAAAATATGTAATTGCTAACTTTTTTCTTCAGGTAAACGTTCCTTTTCAAAATTTGACATTTGTAAATATTTAATTGATTTAAATCAGAACAACTAAAAGAGACTATAGAGACTCAACTTTAAAAAAATCAATTGTTCTTATCACAATAAAGTATTAAATAACAAAGACGCAGATATGAAAACCCTAGATTTTAAATAAAGATAATAACATTGTTGTCCTACACGTGGGACAGTGGAATGATAATAGTTAAACTCTCTTTCTTCAACTAAATTTTGCTATAAAAATGCTTTTGATTTTCTTACCAAAGAAGATAAGTTATAAAAAATTTAGTATTCTTACTCACCTACACTACCATGTTAGGATATGTGTTTGAAAACGTTTAATGATAGCAAGCGAAGCCGACTAAGTCTTTTTCTTGGTGATGTCTGGTTGGAGATGAACTACCCCCATCTTCTTAGATCCCTCTTTGCTTGCTTTTTTTGCTTTCTTTCTCCTTCTTTCTGCATTTCAATAAGTAAGCAACCGAGAGCAAAAAAACGAACGGGAAAGGAAAAGTGACCGAGAGCGGGAAACGACCAGGAGCGGGAAAGCGACCAGGAGCGGGAAAACGACCAGGAGCGGGAAAGCGAACAGGAGCGGGAAAGCGACCAGAAGCGGGAAAGTGACCAGGAGTGGGAAAGCGACCAGGAGCGGGAAAGCGACCAGGAGCGGGAAAGCGACCAGAAGCGGGAAAGTGACCAGGAGCGGGAAAGCGACCAGGAGCGGGAAAGCGACCAGGAGCGGAAAAACGTGCGGGAGCGAGAAAGCAACCAAGAGCGGGAAAGCGACCAAGAGCGGGAAAGCGACCAAGAGCGGGAAAGCGACCAAGAGCGGGAAAGCGACCAAGAGCGGGAAAGCGACCAAGAGCAGGAAAGCGACAGGGAGCGGGAAAGCAACAGGGAGCGGGAAAATGACCGAAAGCGGGAAGGCGACAGGTATCGGAAAAGCGACAAGGAGCGGGAAAGCGACAAGGAGCGGGAAAGCGACAGTGAGCGGGAAAGCGACAGTGAGCGGGAAAGCGACCGAGAGCGAGAAAGCAACCGGGAACGGGAAAGCGTATTTAAAATCGAAAAAGAATCATCTTGTACTGTTTCTGTAAAGTACATTTTTCCAACAAGCATTATTCTCCAAGGCTAGCTCCCTAACTAGCTGTTTTTGGATAATAAAAAATTCACTTCAAAGACCAAATTTCAAGAACAAAAAAATTTGTATTTTATGGGAGAAAAGAATTCTAAAACTTGTATTTCATGATCAATTTTAAATTTAATAAATTTTTGGATAATTTTAGAAAGAAACTACACATTTCTAATCTGATTTTAATAATGTTCAATTTAAATGTCTAATGTTTGTCACCATGCGATTTAGCATTTGGTTGATTTAAGTTGGCATTATAGTTCCAGTTGTTTCCATCGGCCGAGGATCAAAATTTGTTGTGCAGTTGTTTCATTTGAAACAAAATGTTTTGAAACATTTCATTGTTGGCAGCATCTTTTGGAACCTTTTCAGTAATATCTTCCATATCATCATTTTTCAAACTAGCAAAACTCAATTGTATCACCAAATTGATATTTTTGTCTGGTGTTTCTTTTTTATTTGCTGCCTCTTCCGCACTATTTGGAACTCCTGTAGAAGATGTAGGTTCACTTATGAGAGATTCATAAAAGTCAAGTGTCTCAGCTTTATTTCCAAAAGCCAATATTGACATTGACTTTCTAGAGTGAGCAGACACAGAGGGAGCATTCGGCATTATCTTATTAAAATATTTCATGACACCAGCCTGATGTTTGCAAAATTTTCCATGCACACCATCTGCAATGGGATATTTAAGTGGGCAACTTCTGCTTTAATATCTGAAAGCAAAAAATTTTAACTCTATGGGAGGATAGATAAAGCAAGTTGATTGACATTTTTAATTGATTAATTAGCTGTGATTAAAATTTAAATCATACTACGATTTAATTACTTTTCAGTAACCACACTTTTACATAGCTCAAACTAAATGCAAAGTAATCTCTATGTTTTTGTTAAAAATATTTATATAAAAAACAATTTTTTTTCAGATAGTTTGTTAGTAATTGCTATTAAAATACAACTCATTTTGAAAGAATCTGCTGTTTGACGGGGCCCATGGTGTTTTTTCTCCAAACAGTGTGCCACCACAACACAGTTCGAGATGATGGATTTTTTGTTGCATCTGTTTTTGTTGTTTCTGTGGGGCCTCATCTAACTCTATTTTATCTTGATGAAATTGTATTGCCTCTGCAATGCCCAATCCATTTTGAAAATAACTTACACACAATAAACAATTAATATTATTTTTGAGAACCAAGAAACTAAAAGGATAACACAAAAATTATGGAGTATTCCAATAAATGTAATATTGTATGTTCATGCAACATATTTCAGATTAGTAGTTTAGAGTTTTAAATACCTTCAAATATTTCACGCATCTTTTTTCCAGCTGGAAGTAATGACAATGCTTGATCATTTCCAACTGTGTGGTTGTGGTTAAAGTTGATTTCTATTTGACAATTCATACTTTGCTGTGAAACCAAAATTGTAGCTTTATTTTTACCAGAATCCTACAAGACAATGTGATAATTTCAGTATAATTATAGTTATGTCTGTTAATAATCTGTAATTATTAGTACATCATGGACTGCAAAAAAACACATCATGGGGTACAGTGTAAGATATTATAAAAAAATTAAATTAAATAATATAGGGTAAAGAAAAATAGAAAAACCTCTAACCGGGTACGCCGCTAGTAATAAATAAAAATCGAAAATCTCTTAAAACGTTTTATTTAATGTTTTCAAAAATGTTTAATTTGATTACTTTGTATTTATTATCGCGCAAATAGCTCATCGCCGCCTAAAACGCGTAGATAACGTATGTAACCCGTTCCTCCGGGTATTTATTTAATTTACACATTCCTCTCGTTTTTCCAAGGCTGCTGGTAGCGTTTATCATGACGTCTCAGAGATCTCATCTTTTGAGATGTATGCAAATATGTTGAATACTGAAAATGCTATCGGTTTGGTTATCCGATGGAGTGTTGGAAATTTTCAGAAACTTTCAAGAAATTTTTGTCACCAGTGAGAATTTCCATTTGTTGGAAATTTTCAAAAAATTATTTTAATAAAATTTAGTTTAATTTAATAAGTTAAAAATTTCAAGTACAAGTTAAAAGGGAGAGGAAGAATGAAAGAGAGTGGGAAAGCAAAAACGGAAGAGCGAGACGAGCAGAAGAGCGAGGGAAGCAGGAGAGGGAGAGCAAGCAGCAACGGGAGAGCAAGTGAAAAAGTGATCGGGAACGGGATAGTGAGCGGGAGCGGGAGCGGGAGAGCAAACGGAAAAGAAAACGGGAGCGAAAAAAGAAAGGAAAAAAATAAAAAGAAATAGCAAGAGAGAAAAACGATAGAAAAACCTATAAAAACGCCGGGCAACGCCTGGTAACCCCTAGTTTTTTTAATAGAAAAACACCAATGTTCAAAGTTTATCTCTTATTGCGGAAAAACTGAAGGTTATGTAAGTGTGGGTTTAACCATTGTTCAAGTACTCAGCCATATTGGGTGACACGACAAGACGACAGACCGACTTGCTAAAAAAGCAATCTGATGAAACTCAAGAGGATTATTAAAAAAATAGTGTTTGAAGAGTGGCAGGTTAGGTATGTCAACAGACAATGGGCTCACTGTTATCCCCATAAAAAGTAGAACAGCTAGACTTCGCTTGAGTGTTTTTTTAAGCTCACTTCGGATTTTTTTAATGACTGAAAGCAAGCAAGAACAAACTGAAATCTGCCAAATTTCAGATAATTAATTTTATTCAAACTTAGCCACAATCTAAGCTTGAATAGCCAAATTATATGGAATAATATCTTGCAGGGATTTTACCCATTATTATTTAGTAATATGTTATTAAGGTGTTTATCTTGTGAAGCTCTTTGTTTTTGTTGATCATTTTTCTGTTATGAAAATTTTCTATTTTTCACCACCCACTATGTGTATCATCTGTCTGAATTTTTGTTTACCGAGCGGGTAAGTGGCATATGTCTTCCGTTTGAGACCAATAAACAAACAAATAAATAAATACAATATATCTGAATATCTTTATCCACAAAAGACTGCAATTAATTATTATAAATATGATATTTTTGTATGTCTATTTGTTCAATAAGTTTTTTTTATATTTAGACTATTTGAAAATGCTTAAACTGATTTTTTTATCTAGGTTATTTATAGAATTATAACAATTTAAAATAGATTACTTAGTAAAACAATTTGCGTGACCTCCAAGTATGAAGCGTAATTTTTTATTAGAACTTGTACAACTTGAAAAACAAAATTTAATGACCTCTTCGGGCTGCGGATTGAATTAGATTATGACGCACTTAAGGGCGGGACGTTTATAAAAAAAAGTTGCGTTCCGCCTCCCTCTGTCATATGTTCATAAATTCACTACTGCTTTTCAGGCTTCTTTTGCTGACACAAAACTATCTCAGGGGTCCCACTCAAAAGTCAGAGAGGGGCAATGGGTCCCCTTGCCCCCAGTTGTCGTCCCTGAGTAAATCACTGAGAAAAAGTTTTTTTTAAATCACAATCCGATTAACAAATGTATTTGGTAAGTAATAATTAAAGGATTGTTAATTTTAGTTGAAAATCGGAAAATGGGAAAACAAAAGTGTGCAGTGCTTCCAGAAGGGCATTAAATCGTATCCGGAATTTTAGTAATTGTTGAAATGAAATAAATCTGGTAAAAATCTGCTGCGTTTCATTTATTTTTTGTTTCAACAACCACACAAATAATTATGCAAATGGCATAGAAATGGCAGATTGGTTTATTTACCACACGTGACTTGTCAATCAACCGGGTCGAAAGTTGTTTACATCTCTGTCAACGTCTTAAGCGATTTTATCGCATATAACAAGAGTTGGCAAATGCAGTTTTTAGAGCCTCGTTCTGGCTTTCCCCCAACTTATATGTTGCTCTAAATAAAACATAAAATTAACTTTTATTTCAAACTTTATTTTATTATCTAATTAACAAAACTATTATCATCACTTAACTCTTACAAAAATATCTCAAAGAATTGCTACAAATCATACTCCAGATTAAAAATAAAATTTGTTCTAAGAAAATCAACTAAACATAAAATAAACTATACTGTTCGGTAAGAAGCTTGCCCGCGCCTAGTTAATATTAATAATAAATAATAATAAATACATTTTTTTATATTTTTATCTTTTTTTAATATGTATTTCTAAAAAGATATGCATATATTTTAATTAATCTATCAAGTTAAAAAACATAAATGTTTTGTATGTTAACTCATTTTATTGAAAAGATGGTCAGGCTGTCCCAAAAATCTGTTTAACCTCTGCCTACATCTGCTATATTAGCATGAGTTTTTTTTATACTGCCTTATAACCGAAATACTATTATTCTTTATTATCCCCAATTTTATGATGCTTTGTAGAAAAAAGGTTATGTTAGACAATAAAAATTTAATTATCCATATTCCTTTGTATAGTTTTTCCAAAGAAAAATTATATCAATAATTTTATGTGTATTAACATAATTATAATTTCAAATTAAATTAATTTTTATACTCTTTATTTTACAGTTTTCTTATATCTCCACGGGACTGATGTAGGTATGTTCATTCATTCATTCAGATCGCTTTATTATAAAAATTGTCAAACCGCAATTTTTGTAGCAAAAAGGTACAAAAATGAGTAATGTACGGGTGACACTATAAAACATTTATTAGAATGTAAATAGTTGTAAAAAATTGATTATTTACTAATTATTGTTAGTGTATATATTTTATTCGAGCTACAAAGAAATTGCATGTGCACAATATGATCTAAATCATTTATAAAAATATAAACTATCAATTCACTTATGGACGAAGTTTTTACATAAATATTAACGTATTTGAGCTGCAATTAATTAAAGTAATTTTGTTCAGATCTGATCAGTGACGGATCAATGACTCTTTAAAGAAGGGCGATTTTGAGAACACAAGCTAGCAAAGCTAAAAAAAAATTAGTTTTTAACTGGCGTCGGCAGCAATGTCAGGACAAGATCAGTAACTTTTGTTATCAAAGTAATATCTTTCTTTAGCGATTATATAAAAGACTGTCCCAAATGAAGAAGCATTGTATCGACAGCGCTAGTAGGATATAAGTTCAAGAATTTGCTGACTGTATTTTGGCACCAAAGTTTCGTTGAACATATAATATAGGCTCATCACTCACGCACAATTTCATATGTTACAGCAACACGCACATAAAGAATAAATAGTAAATGTAACAAGTTTTCTTACATTCACCTATTAGGTTCCTGCGGCAATCTCAGGCATAGCAATAACTGTTAACACACTAATTCTATCTGTTGTCGTAGATTTTCTAAACATGTCTGACGTGGAGAACAGCATTTCTGCTTTCACATTATGGACCGGGAACGTACAGAGCTCTTTTCTATTATAATGTTTGAGGTTTGAACCATGGTTTTGAGTAAATTTGTTCACATTATATTACAGTCTTTGCAGATTAATTACTTCCGTAAGTCTAAAAGATGGATTAAACTCGCCGACTCAAACAAATTTGAACAATTTTTGACATTTTATAAAAGCTTAAAGTTAAGAAATTCAACGGGCGTATTAGAAATATTATTTGTGTCAATGAGAGATATTTGTTAGTAAGTTCTGTTCCTTTTTATTATGCAACGGCCAATAATGCAAATTTTGAGTATTATAATAATTTGGAATGCATTCTCTCTCTCATTTCATCTCCAAATGAGATCAGTGATTTAATCCCCCAGTTTGCACAGTGCATGCGTCTTGCAGCTTATTTGAATTTCAAATAGCGAGAAACTTTTGTTGTTTTTTTCTGCTCCTAATATAAAGAAAATATTTGCTCATTCATTGTTGAGAAATAGTTTGATTCTCAACAAGTGCAATTTCAAACGATAATCTATGGAAACAACTCGACATTGGTCTGCCGTCCACTAAAAATGTTTAAAATTTTCATTTTTAACCTGCATATTATTTGTTGATGATCAATTTTTTATGTATCTTTCATTGTTTTCTTTAAATTTGGTTTTCTTACTGGCTTACTCGCTCGCATTAAGCCATTGTTGACAAAAGTACTTTGAAAATGTACTTGAGTATAAGCTAATTTTCAAAATAATTTTGTCAACACGATCGAAAAATTTCAAAATTTGACTCTCTTTGAATTTAATAAATTTAATACTCGATTTATTAATTAAACAAACTTTTTTAAAAACCTAGCTTACTGACAATGACAAGGCTGATGGCGTTCCTTGAAACATTCAATTTATTGCGTGTTTGCAAATGAATTAAAGTTGCAAAATACTTTAAAAATTGTCTATTAGAAAATAAAAAGACAATTCAAGTACAAATGTATTTTTTGACATTAAAAAAATTAATAACTTTAATTTCACATAAATAAAACATTATGTCTTAGCATTCAGGGTATTTTCATAGGACCTCCATTAACAAATTTGTATAAGATGGCCGGAAACTCAACGTGGTGAAGCCATTGCCTCATTAATTCATTACAAAAGTTTAAGTTATTTTTCTCAGACAAAGCTGTTAAAATTTTTATTCAGCTAAAAATAAAATAAAAATACATTGATGAACAATGAGTAATAGGATTAGATGTAGATCGAATTAGCTTCAAGTTTATGATCGTGCCACGTTATTCGGCTCTAAAACAAAGTTGAATTTGATTTGAATAAATTTAACAATCAAATAAATGAACGAACGAACGAACGAATGAATGAAAGAACAAACGAAGAAGCAACGAACGAATGAACGAATAAACGAATGAACGAATGAACGAACGAACGAATGAACGAATGAACGAATGAACGAATGCTCGAACGAACAAATGTGATTTTTATACACAATTTTGAAGAACATTCATTCTAGTTTAAAGCGTTTGTTTTTGACCAACAAGGATGCCTTAACTATTTGGATTTCACTTATTTTTTGAAAAATGGTGATGTCGGCATCCTTGATAGCACCTAGCGCAGGCACTTTTGATACTAGTATCAAATGTCCCTTGATTTTTTATCAAGGGTACCACCAAAAGCATAATAATAGCATTTTTGATTAATCAGTGCTTATGTTTTACAACTGAATAATTGTTTTTCCAACTCACTGTAGCCACAAACTTCAACCACTCGATAGATCAGATTACCGTCCATTGAAACGATTTTACAACGCTGCATGCGATGACTGGATTGTTTCAAATCCAAGACCTATGACGATATTTTAAATTTAGTATCAAAGGTGCCAACGTAGTATCAAGGGTGACAGTGCTTAGTATCAAGGGTGCCGAGACACAGGCACCCTTGATACTATTTTGAAAATTTTTTGTTTCAAATATAACTTTTTACCAAATATTTTTAAAATAAATTTTTACACTGTTATATTGGATAGTTAATTATCTAATAAATTCACTTACAAAACTTACAAAAAACTCCAACAGCTTCGTCAAATTAAGAAAAATCGAAATTTATTATAATGGGTGCTTGGTCTCCCCTACTTGATAATTGATAACCCTTTTGGTTATAAGACATCAAAAGAAAGTACATTTTTCTAAAAAATATGTACTTTTAGTTTTGCGGTAATACTGCAAAAACCATTCTCCATCCCCGGTATTCCCGCTGTCCACATTATCGTGCACACTTCTAATAAACGCATGCTACGTTATACATGAGTACCAAGTACAGCATATGCAAAATGGTTTTTTGTTTTGTTTTCGAGTATAGCTTTTCTACAAAGATATTAAAATGACATTTGATGTTATTTTTACTGTGCACAAGTTCATCAAACTACGGTACGGAAACAACAGCTAGCAAGCAAGTTATAACAAACAAATTCAATACACTGACAGACGCCGCTGTATATGCAAGTAGAAGATGAAACCGATGAGATTCATGAACTACCAATAAAACGTTTAAATCGGGCAAACCCATCTGCACGCACAGTACTTGATTACCATTGCATTAAAATTAACAACTTGTTTCTAGATAATGCATACGGTCGACCTGCTCAAGAAACCAGCCATACAAAGCTAACCTTAAATGATTTGAATGCTTTGATACAACTCTGCATGCAAAACAAATTATTTGTTTCATGTGAACGATGCGCTTATAGAAATTAATTTATATAAAACGTTTTGTGATGATTGAAAAGAGCAGACACAATTATTACCTGCCTAGCCACGTACTAGTTGTTAAAAACAAGTTATTCTATTGTTATGTGATACTGATTTTTTGTTGCAAAATTCTGTAAAACTTGATCATAGATGATACAATACTATACTACTACATAATTGACACTTCGATTGGGAGCTTCCCTGAGATAATTTTTCGCTACGCCCCTGCAAATTTTGCCGGCTAGACAATATTTGTCTTAGTATCAATTTTTTATTCTACCTTTGTAAATATTTCTTTCTCTTTCTCTCTCTCTCTCTCTCTCTCTCTCTCTCTCTCTCTCTCTTTTCTCTCTTTTTCTCTCTTCTTCTCTCTCTCTTTTTCTCTCTTTCTTTTTCTCCTTTTCTCTCTTCTTCTCTCTCTCTTTTCTATTTTTCTATTTCTCCATTTCTCTATTTTTCTATTTCTTTCTTTCTTCAATTTCTCTCTCTCCTTTTTTACAGCATCTTTTATTATTCGTTTCATGGCTGCTTGAATACCAGGAGGTATCATGTTAGTCGATAAGCTCATTCAGTTTTTTTTTAGGTGCACGACATTTTTGCTTTTAATTGAACGCCATATTTTTAAAGAAAGCTATTCTTTAACGAATTTCATTCAAACATTACAGTTTTTTTTGCTGATGGAAATGGATACGAATTAAAGTAAGTTAGGTTTTATCTTGTAAAATTAAACAATTAAGTGTTTGGTTTAAAAGAAGTGTTTTGAGAGATAATTAATAATTGCAATGCTTTTTACATTTCTGTAAAATAATAATTGGTTTGTAATAGTATCGCAGATATCAAATTTTATTCAGCTAAAAGATTAAGTTTTTTTTTATTCAAATTATATTTTTCAAACAAATTATACAAATAAAAGCAGCAAAAATATAAAAAAGAAGTATTAGGATTTTAACATCTGTTAATTTTTGACAAATGTGCTCGGTAGCGATAAGTTTTTGAATTATTGATAAAACGATCATTTGCATAAAAAAACTCATTAAGAATAATCTTCTAAAATTAAGATCAATAACCAGTTATTAGTTTTCTTAGCTGATTTTCTTTAGACCATTTTTGTATCCTGTGTCCTTCACATAAACTAGTTAATTCAATTCAAATTGCACTTTAGCTAAATTAAAGGTTACTCACAGAGTTGTCGAGTCAAGTTAAAAAATATGTAAATTTTATCTTTAATGAACCATAATATATGTAAAAACAGGACTCTTGTAAAATTAAATTTTGTGTAAAATAAAAAAAATTAAAATATATTTATAACTTAATAAGTATGGGTAAGGCTGGGTCGGGTCACAAAGTCGAGAAAGTTTATTTATTTATATATCATTTATTAATCGCCTAAAACAAAATGGGTCGGTTCAACGTTTAGGGTTGGGTTAGCTTTATACCGTGACATTAAGTACCAGACTGACAGCATTTAATAGCGACATTTAATACCGTTGATATTTATTACTACGTGACTGTTAATACCGTACTTATGACATTTAATATCAAACATAGTTAACGCTTTTTGCGCTTAATATCAAGAAAGTTAAAACTATGACAGTTTTTATTAAAAACAGTTAACACGAAATACAAGTTATGCAAAGTTTTTTTATAGCCAGAAAAACAGTGAGACACAATCAAAAACTAAATATCGCTAATTTTTGAATACGAGAGATTTAAGAAAACTTATGTTTGAGACTTTGATTGCTCGAACTGGCAGACAAAATTTGTTGGTTAGGCTGCCTGGAAGAATAAAGTTTTTGGTTTCATCCTATCTTGCCGTAGGATAATGACAGTGGAAGTGATTATAACCGTTATGCCATCCCTCGGCTCAACTGTGGGGCGGACCTCAGTACTTGCGAAAGGGGGACTTCAAAAGTTGATAACACGTTCAAACCTACCATTTCCGAATATTTTATTTTTACTTTTTTTTTAATAATAAACGTGGTAATTTTTTTTTTCAATTCATTCAAACAACAACGATCTGAATAAAAAAAATGTATATAGACCAACCACAATATCTAATCCCACTAATCAAGAAAGTTGAATTTTTTGGAAATTCATAAAAAATCTTTTTAAAAACACGCCAATGTCAAGTGTTTCTGTAGAATAGCTTTCAGAAGGAATGAATGCCCAATTAGCTTCTCTCCTGTGTTTCATTGGTCTCCGATTCAGCGTCATCACTTTTGTCAGTGAGCTGAAGGACGCTTTGCACGTGGCGCAGCTGGCTTCAAATGTTAGCAGGCGCGTAACCAAACTGGACATAAATTAATGATTGTCTCCCAATCAGAAATGTTGGCACTATTTTAACTGATCTAGAAGGTATCAAGGTAAAGACGAGATATTCAGGCAACTTTCCTAATACGATTTGTTTATGTTATGCACCTCGCAGGCAAGTATACTTTAACTA
This sequence comes from Erpobdella octoculata, assembly GCA_963978895.1. Lineage (NCBI taxonomy): Eukaryota > Metazoa > Annelida > Clitellata > Hirudinida > Erpobdellidae > Erpobdella > Erpobdella octoculata. Next base: position 6,810,244 of record OZ022244.1, on the reverse strand, counting down.
TTTTCAAGAGTGAGACAAAATTTTCAAGCTTGTTTTATACCCTATATGAACAAACGGTAGATAAGTAATCTAAGTATTTATTGATTTATTGTTTTTAACGTAAGATTTTTGTTCAAATTTATTTAATAAACAATCTAAAAATAAAATCAATGCAATTGTGGTTTATGAAACCACTTCAAAAAATTTAAAGCAAAGAAATTCATTTTCTTTAACTACCAAAATTATCGATAGCAACATCAATGTTTACTTATTTTGCATTTTCATCTTTGCAGTAGATCACTGAGTCACTGGCCTCAACATCTGCTTTTGATATATATTTTCACTCACACAACTCATTAAAAAAACTTGTCTAAACTGACGTCACCGGCATTACCAGGAAAATTTCAACATTTTTAGTAGCTCACTAAAACTGTTTGGTCGATAATATAAAAGCCCTCGTCACTCACTCACTCACTAATTCTGTCACGCTGTAAGATTCATTTTTTATTTAGTTATACTTTAAGTTAACTGTGATTAATCTTTTTTGTATTAGTTTTAGTTTTTGTTACTAAAATATCACTGAATCAGTATAATAAGGAAAACGCTTTTGACATTTACGTCGTTTGTCATCTTTATTTTCGTCTCTTGCCTAAATGTGAAACCAGAACTTCGGTGAAAAATTTTGATTCTTGAACCAGACATACTTCATCATCACTAAAACTTACATTTAAAATCGTTGCAGTCTACAAATCAGTTTTATGTAAAAGCCAGATGTACCTACTTTCATTAAATTGATATCCCGCAATTGACGCGTCTATTTGCACCACCACAGAGTGTACAAACATCAATTTCAGGCTAATTCATTTTTTGTTCTTGCTATTGTGACAATTGACAAATCAGCTGAAAAAGCAGAATTTTGCATTGCACAAACATACGAGAAATTTTCAGGAAAATTTGAAAAGAAGAGGTTATTTACAGTGTAAATAATAAAAATGTTGATGAAAATTTAATTAGCAGACTGAAAAGAAACGGAACGCCAAAAAAGTGAAAATTAAAATTAAAATCAAAATGGCTGCCGACTACATTAGTATCGTCAAATAGACTTCCAGTCACAAATATTATTTAAACTACAGTCATATCTTTTGTCGTAACGTCTGTTTTAATTTCACCCCATATTTGAATGTTAGCTGTTTCTAACATGCATTTTAAAACAAGCAATTATTTACTTTGGCCTTGAGCTGCTTTAACAAAGTTAAAAAACTACGCATTGCAAAGCATATTTGAAAATAATACCCTTGTGCCTGATCTCATTTTGCAAACGATTGCCGATTCATGGATACGCACCTGAATGTGCTGCTACGTGCATAGAATAAACATTTGGAGCTAAATCGTTAACTAAATAAAGAGTTTTTGTAAAGTACTGCAGAACCACCTTATAAAGTTTCTGTAACAGGGACAAGTCAACAGTGATATTCAAGTTAACTGAAACACTAACTGAAATCGGAAAATAATAGAAAAATAATGGTCAGTTTAGTGTAATAGTAATAGTAACTGAAATATGGTGAATAACTCTAATTGTAATAGTAACTGAATAATAAATTCAGTTAAATAATACAAAAATAATTAATAACTGAAAAATATTTTTAATGTAATTTTTTTCTAAATAAATTAAATATTAGATTTATTTTTTTATGTAAAGATAAAAATCGAGTTCTTTGGTGTTACCTAAAGGCGGGCGCACATGAACAACAAATTTGAGCAATTTAGTTGCACAACTAAGATTCTTGAGCAACTTTTGCGCGCACACGCTTAGAGTAACAGTTGGTATTTTTCGTTGAAATTCTCTAATAAATTAATTTATTACATTAAATCAAATTCTGTCACAATTTTTTCTCGCAAGTCTTGTATTTTATTCGATAATCAAGTCAAAAAACTTTGTGCAAATTACTAAATATTTTTATTAAAATTTATCAAATGCATAACAGAATTGCTGGTTCATTCTATTTTTTACATTTTTCTTATAAAAATAACTATTTTACTAATTACAAAAAGACGTGTGACTAAAAGTTGTCCAAAGTTTTCAAACGAATTTGAAAACTAAACTGGTTGGGCAACTGAGTTGACAACTTAAAAAGTTGCTCAACACATGACGCGCACACGAGCAATTTGGCTGCGCAACTCGAGTTGCACAACTTAGTTGTTCAATTTTGTTGTTCGTGTGCGCCCGCCTTTAAGTATATGGTGCTATTTAGTTATTCGCGGCCTTTTGTTATTATTGATAGTTGATAGTGCTGTTGCAATCGTTCCGTGATAAATGTTCAAGAACAATAGTGGCAGAAAACAAGAAAGTAGTGTATGGAAATATTTTGATTATGAGCAATCAGTTGACAATCTTCTGATGAATTGTGCCAACCTCCTTTAAAAAGATTTAAGAGGTTTGCCAAAGAAATTGAAGCTTCCAGTTCTCCGAGCAAGCAATCTAGGCACGGAAGTTCTGTTGAGGAAAAACTTAATGCTTATCTTGGGGCTTCAAAAAAATTAGCTGCTAATCAAACTGGATAAAGTTTCTGGACAGCCTCAGAGACAGTGTATCCTCTAATAACGGCCTTTGCTAAAGACCTTATCTCTGCACCTGCTTCAGAAGCATATGTGGAGCGCATCTTCTCGGGTTGCAGTGACACGACTGCAGGAAAAAAAACAGGTTCTCCAAGAATCTAGAAACTTGTGTTTTTTTTTAAATGAACTCGAAGTTTTACCATTTTGTAAATAAATAAATTAAAAAAATTTTTTTGGCTGTGTATAGAATCTACAGTTAACTGTAACTTTAACTTAAAAATAAATAAGTGTAATAGTAACTGAAAAATGTTTGTGGAAAAATAACTTTAACTGAAACTGAAAAATGTTGTAACTTTAACTGTAACTGTAACTGAAAAGTTGTAACTGAAATATCACTGCAAGTCAACAATATAAAAACAAAGTTTTTAAACTAAATGCTTTTATGTTAATAAAACTCAAATTTTAAAATCAATTTTTCTTGAATTAAAAAAAAATTTTTTTGCAAAATTAATTGTTGAATATTGCATTGTGATCAAGCTAGAGATGTATACAAATTTTGAAGTAAATCTAACCATCAAGAAAAAATAGAAACAGAGACTAGAAGTTAATAAAAGCATTTCAGACGTCTTTCAGAAATTGGGACTGAGCCTGTGCGATAAGTGTGCCAGGTGCAATACAGAGGCAATGAATAGTCTGCTAGGAAGACTTCACACAAGCAGCGAAGACGGTTCAAAAGGGTTGGAGGTGATTGCTCAGGATATCAAGGAAATCAGAGATACCATAAAGAAAGACTCCGGAAAAAGGGAGGAGAGACTTGCAGACGAGAAAAAAGAACTTGCCCTCAATAGGAAAAAACTCAACGAGGTCCTCGAAGAAGTTAGGGGTTTGACAAAGAAAATTGCAGATGTTGATCTTGAACCTCTCTCAAATAAGGTTGATACAGCAACAAAAAAGTGGTCCGATCTTTTCAAAGAAAGGGTTGACGAATTATCAGAAGGCGTCAAGAAAATACACCATTCTGTTCTGACTGAGAAGGGTGAGCAGGCATCAGGCCTACAGCTTTGCCTTAAAAAAGCTCTCGACGCAAAGACACAGGATGACAAAGATGAGGAAGCCGACAAGCTCAGGAGAAGGACCTCTGTTGTTGTCTATGGGCTGGGCGAGTCGAGTTCGTCTACACCTGATAAGCGCAAATCTGACGACAAATCGAAGATCGAGGAATTGCTGAAGTTAATCTCTTGTGATGATGTCGAAATTGTTAACTTAATTAGACTTGGAAAAAGAATCGAAGGAGAGAGTGAACCTGCTCGACCAAGACCGTTGAAACTGGTATTGAAAAACGAAAATCAACAGTCGAATCTTCTCAAGTCGGCAAAAAACTTGAGGGTGATGAAGGAAGGAGGTTGGTCAGCAGTTTTTATCCATCGGGATATGACTCCAAAAGAAAGAGAAGCACGAAAACTCCTAGTCGAAAGTATGAGGCGGGGAATACGAGCCGGAGAGACGAATCTGTTCATCGCGGGGGACAGGATAGTTACCAGAAGACTTCCCGTTGCGGGAAAAATCTGAAAAGCTCCAACACAGAATCATACGTTCGAAACAAGTACTTGTCAAAGTGCTTGATCAAGAAAAATTGTAGTTGTTCTGGAGTCGACCGCTGCTATCGTCATCTGGGACCAACCACTGAACGCGAATCTTACTCTGGTCTAGCCGGACAATCTATCCCCGCTGCATGTCTCAATGTTAGGTCTATTAAAAACAAAACTGCTATCGTTGCGAATATCATAAATGAAAACAAGTTATCAATCCTCGGCTTAACTGAAACCTGGCACGAGAGTTATGAAGATGTTGCACTGAAAAAGATTACTTTGCCCGGCTACCGTTGCATCGAATCCGCCAGAAGGTCTGATGAAACGGGTCGCACATATGGAGGAATTGCGGTTATTTACAAGGACACGCTGTCTGCCAAGCCACACCCTCTGGGTTCCAAGCCAGCTACATTCGAGATCACGTCTATAATGTTTTCGTCTTTGAAAACGAATTTTATCTTTGTGGTGATATACCGCCCTGGAGGCAATCCCGTGAGCGATTTGTTCTTCACGGAGCTTGAGAGCATATTGGAAACCCTGGCAACTTACAACCTCCAAATCATTATTACCGGCGATCTTAACGTCAGGGTCAACATCTCTAATGACCCCCACTCCATCCGTTTTCTCAGCCTCATACGTTCATTTGGATTTATTCAGTCTGTCGTCGGCCCTACGCATACGCATGGTAACACTCTGGACTTGGTCATTACCCGATCAGATCTTCCCCCTCCATCTATCATCGTTGATCTACCACAGGTGTCAGATCACTCGCTTGTGCGTTTCCGGATCCCGGTCCGTCATCCTCCCCCGCTGCTTATCGACGTCAACACCCGGGCTTGGAGAAGTTTCGACCCAGAGCAATTCCGTTCTGATTTACAGGGAAGTTCTCTGTGTAATCCGGCGGTCTATGAGACGATGTCAATCAGCCAGGTTCTTGAGACCTTCGACACAACCTTGTCATCACTTCTTCACAAACATGCCCCGCCTCGTGTTGCCAGGCTGCGCGACCGGCCCCTCACCCCATGGTTCGACTCTGAATGCGCTGCCTTAAAACGAAGATCGAGAAAGTTAGAAAGACGTTATAGACGAACACAAGATCCCATCGATCGCACTTCATGGATCAACCACGTGCGAACGTCTCATGACCTTTACAGACAGAAACAAAATCTCTACTGGAAGATGAAGATTGACGACAGCCGAGGGAGTCCTGGGAGATTATGGCGGACATTATCTGGGGTGCTCGGTCGGGTTCGGAGCAACCCGATTTCGCCAAAAGATCTTACAGCCAATGATTTCTCGAGAGCGTTCAATGATAAGATAAGAGATATCCGCCAGTCTACGTCACATGCTTCCAGTCCACGATTCGACCCCGGCTGTTGTTCCTGCGACCTGCTGAGGTTTAAACCTGTGAGTGTCGACGACATTACCCGGCTCATCAAATCTTCACCAAACAAAAATTGTTCCCTGGACCCAATACCGACATGGATGATCAAGCAATACTCTAGTGAACTGGCACCGTTTGTGACATTCCTGGTAAATTCATCGCTAGAGCGGGGACAGTTTCCTCCTGCCCAGAAAAATGCTGTCATCACACCGATCCTGAAGAAGCCGAATCTAGATCCGCTCAACACCGGTAACTACCGCCCAATCTCGAATCTGTCCTATCTGTCAAAACTACTGGAACGATGCGTAGCCGCCCAGATAAACATCTACCTCCGTGAAAACAACCTTCTCCCGATGTTTCAGTCGGCGTACAGAAATCAGCACTCCACTGAAACTGCTGTCCTGAAGGTACTGTCTGATATTTACGCTGCGGCTGATTCGGGTCGGATCACGCTACTGGGACTTCTGGACCTCTCCGCTGCTTTCGACACTGTTGACCATCAAATTTTGGTCAACAGGCTCCATTTCTCGTATGGTTTCGGAGACGTCGTCCTCGAATGGTTTCGTTCCTATTTGACTGATCGGTCCCACTGCATCCGCTCCGGAGGTGTTTTGTCCACGCCTACCTCTGTCCTGTGTGGCGTCCCGCAGGGATCCGTTCTGGGCCCGTTGTTGTTTCTTCTCTATTCCGCGGACGTCCTATATATTGCCACGAAACATCGGTTTTCTGTCCATTCTTACGCTGACGACCTGCAGATTTACGATCACTCCCCGCCAGCGTCGTGTTCCGATCTGGTCCCCAGGATGTCTGCATGTATCAGCGAGATTGGCACTTGGATGGCAAGCAATCGCTTGCAACTCAATCCTTCTAAGACCGAAGTGATCTGGTTGGGCTCGCCTGGTCGACTCAGCTTCTGTCCGAAGGGGGATCTGGTCATCGCTGATGTCTCAGTCAGGCCCTCCACTTATGTTCGTAATCTTGGCGTGATGGTCGACAGTAGCTTGTCTATGGAGGCACACATCTCTCATCTTACTCGTTCATGCTTCTATCATCTCCGTCAACTGCGCGTCGTCCGCCGTAGCCTCACCATGGACTCCGCCCATTCACTCATTAGAGCACTCGTGCACAGCCGGCTTGATTACTGTAATGGTGTCATGGCCGGACTTAGACAGTTTCAAATCAATAGGCTCCAATCCATTCTCCGAGCAGCCGCTCGTCTTGTTCTTCAGCTGCCCGGCTGGTCTCCCGTATCAGATCTCATGCGGACGCAACTTCACTGGCTTCCTTTCCCGCAGAGAATTCAGTTCAAGTTGGGTCTGATGGTATACAAGTGCCTCCACCACACGGCTCCGGTCTACCTGCAGCAATTGTGTGTACCGATCTCAACGCTTGCTGGTCGGTCCCACCTTCGATCGGCGGCTGCTGGCGACTTGTTCGTTCCATCGTCAAAGACAACGACTCTCGGCAGGCGCGGATTCTCCACTGCTGGTCCAGTTGTTTGGAACAGCCTATCTGCTGACCTGAGGAATCCAGCTTTGGACCTCGGCGGTTTCAGGAAGCTGCTTAAGACAGAACTTTATTCTTAAATTTATGATTTGACGCGACGCGCTTTTGTGACTTTTTAAAAAAAAGCGCATTATAAATTTACATTTACAATTTCTGTTGGAGAAATAAATAATAAAAATAATAATAATTTTTAAAAACAAAAAAACTGCTTTTTAAAATAAAAAACTGCTTTTTTAAGAACAAAAAACTGTTTTTTTAAGAACAAAACTCTACTTATGGAAGTCTTGTATACCAAGATGATCGAAAATCACGGATTTATTTTGATTATTTTTTTTATGTATTCACTTAAAGTGTATTCAAAAATTGACTTAAATTGGAAGGAAGCTGGTTTTTTTTATTTCTTCTGTACATACAACTTGGCTATGTAAAGACTGACATTTTCAACGTTTCGGTTTGATTCTGTTGTTGCTAAACGACGACGAAGTCAAGAGCAAAAATTATCAGCTGCGTTCTTCCGCGTAAGAATAATCAATAAGAACATTTGAAATAACTAAAATAGACGGCAAACAATTAAGCAAAAATGATTAATTATAAACTATTCACGACAATTTTATAGCAACGAAATGTTTCATAGAAAATTAATTGTACGTTTCGTAGCAAAAATTCACCGCGAAAGAATTATTTCTGAGAATAAAATTTTAGATTATTGTTCACAGTTGCAAGAAACGAAGTATATAAGTACCGAAAACACTGCCATGCAGGTGTAAAAGACAAATTATTTTGCTGAATTATAAATAATTCATGAGGAGCTTTAAATTTGAATTGTTGATATCTTTATATTTTTTTTTTTATTTTTCGATTCTGAGAGATTTTATCGTTTTATTTTATCTCATGCATCTTGTTACAACTGGAAACACTTTTTCAATTTCAATTTGTACTGAAAATTGCTTTTAGATAAGCATTTTCAAGAAAATCTATAATTTTCTTTTTAAATTCCAGAAACATGTGGTTTCTTTGTCTATACTTCTCAATAAAAATTTTCCTCCGTCATTTTTCCGCGGTTAACTAACTCAATATTTTAACAATCTTAACTACACAAATTACTAGCAGCTTCCGCGCAGAGCATCTGATCGTCAAGAACTGTCTAAAATGTGTTGGTCTAAACGACAATTATTTAGTACTTTTTATTTTAAATAAAACTATAATAAAACTATAGTGTTATTCAAAATCAGATTCGACCACATGCAGGTCAGAACACTGTCGTGGTTGGCGTGATAAATAGCTCTAATGTAAACGAAACGTACGATGTAAATATACCGTAGCTGTAGTGAAAACGTACGACGTACCTTAGTGCACTTATCTCTTTTTCGCTCTCGCTCTCTCTTTCTTATTTTCTTTCTCTCGTTTTTTTTCTTTCTCTCATTTTTTCGTTCTCCTCCACAGTCTCTTTTTCTATCGGTTTTCTCTCTTGCTCCATTTCTTTCACCGTTTGCTCTCTCGCTTTAGGTCGCTTTCCCTTACCGCTTGCTCTCCCGTTCCCGGTCGCTTTTCCATTCCCGGTCGTTATCCCGCTCCCGCATGCTCTCCCGTTTCTGGTCGTTTTTCCGTTCCTAGTCGCTTTTCCGCTTCTTCTCCTTTTTCCGCTCAATCTTCCGCTCCGGTCGCTTTTCCGTTCTTGATTGCTCTCCCTTTTCTGTTTCCGCTCATTCTCCCGCTAACTTTGTGACCAATCTCAATTTTTTACAAAAACGGGAGCGGAAGGAGACCGGGAACGGGAAAGCGACCGGGAACGGGAAAGCGACCAGGAACAGGAAAACAAGCGGGAGCGGGAAAGCGACCGGAAACGGGAAAGCAAGGGGTAAAGGGAAAGCGACCGGAAGCGGGAGAGCAAGCGGTGAAAGAAACGGGAGCAAGAGAGAAACCCGATAGAAAACCTCTAAAAACCCCGGACAACGCCGAGTACCCCGCTAGAATAAAATCAGTTACAATTTTGATAATTTAAACAAATTCAAATTTCATGTAGAAAAACTAACTTTAAATTTTCAGATTATTTAAAGAATGCAACATTCAATTTTCAAATTTTAAAACTGTAAACCAAATATTTGTTTATTCGATATTGATTCGAAAGTTTTTTAAATTTTTAAACCTCACATACTTCACATATTAAGTATATAGATGATTGTGGTTAGTGTTTTCAAATTTGATTTTCAAATTTGAACATTTTGAATAAAAAATTTGTTTTTCCATATTGATCTGAAAGTTTCTTAAATTTTCAGTCCTCACATACTTCATATATTAAGTATTTAGAAGATTGTGGTCAATATTTTGCTAAACTTTTTTGTCACCGATAAACTAACTTCCCGTTATCCACTCAAGTAGAATAAAATTGAAATTTAGTGGGTTTATTTGTTGCTGCGGACTTTACATTCTATTGAATTTTCAGGTTGATTTGACAAAATATAAGTGAATTAAAAAATAAAACCTGTTGAAATTTTAAATAACTAAACATTTTATGTAAAAAAACAAACTATTAATTTTTAGTTTCTTTAAAAAAGCAATATTTAATTTTTAAATAAAACAAATTTATTCAAAAAATTTATTTTTTTTATTTTCACAATCGAGTTGAAATTCAATTTTATATAAAATATTAGTTAATTCCAAATTAATTCAACAATAACTTAAATTTTCTATTCTCACAATCGAGTTGAAATTCAGTTTTAGTGCGTTTATTTGATGCTGCGGACTTTACATTTTATTAAATTTTCAGATCAATTAAACAGCATTAAAAATTTGTTAAATTTTCAACTTATTTAAAGAAAACGACAATCAATTTTTAATTTTAAACATTTTTAATAAAAATCTTGTTTATTCCATTTTAATTTGAAAGTTTTTTAAATTTAAAATCCTCACATACTTTACATATTAAGTATTTAAAAAGCTGTGGTCAATGTTTTCATATTTTAAAAGAAAAACTGCTGAGTCAGTACAACAGGTGGCACAGTGGATGGCCTCCAACAGGCTTCAACTGAATGCTGGCAAAACTGAATGTATGTGGTGTGCCACGACGCCTCGACAGCTCATTCTTGACTGCTGCCCAATTGACCTAGGTGGTTCAACTGTCACTCCATCTGTTATGGTGCGGGACCTTGGTGTGCTGCTCAGCTCAGACAAGTCCATGACTGGTCACGTGGGCAAGGTGGTCGGTGAGTGCTATTACAAGCTGCGACAACTCAAGACATGCAGACGATGCTTACCAGTATCGATTGCGTTGTCACTGGTTAATAGCTTTGTTGTCTCAAATAGCTACTATTGCAACGCTCTGTTTGCTGATCAACCTAACTATGTCCTCTGTCGCTTTCAGTCAGTACTCAACACTGCAGCGAGACTTGTTTTTGGTCTGAAGAAATTTGACCACATCTCAGATATCATGCGTGACAAACTTCATTGGTTAAGGGCTCGAGAGCGTGTCGAATTTAAGCTGTGTCTGCTGGTTTTCAAGGCCATGCATGGACTCAGGCCTGAATACATCACGTCAATGTGCTTGCCCGTCAGTTCAGTTGAATCCCGTCGGCGACTGCGTTCTGCGACCGCTGGAGACCTGGTCGTGCCTGCGACGACTACCAAGTTTGGACAACGGGCCTTTTCTGTCGCTGCTATTAAAGCATGGAACTGTCTTCCCATATCTATTCGTTTATCTTGTTATGTTGAGGCTTTTAAAAAAGCTCTTAAAACTCATCTGTTCATTAAGTCTTATAACTAAACTTTTTTTTGTGTTTATCCGAGGTTTTTGACGTTTTGTACAGCGCTCTTGTGATGACTATTTCATTGTACTGCGCTATATAAATTATCCATGTTATTATTATTATTATTTTATAGAATGACTATCATCAAAAAATACTTTGCAAACATTTTTAGTTGCTGAATTACAAAATTATAAACGATTTAAAAAAAAAGTTCTAAATACTCTGCTGATTTCTTCAATCTATCTTGTCATATATATATATATATATATATATATATATATATATATATATATATATATATATATATATATATATATATATATATATATATATATATATATATATATATATATATATATATATATATATATATATATATATATATATAGAAAATTAGTCAAATAATCTTCAGCAAGCATAAACATGTGTCAACTAATTTAATTAGCGTCTCGCTTAAGTACAATTTGATTTTCTATTTAATTCTGCCTTATCTTGTTAGTAATTAATTTAGTAAGAATGTGTAATAAAAGTAAATGCCTAAATGCAGTTCAACTCAGTAAAGTTTCATCAGTTTGCAAAAGTTTCCTTTTCTGATTTGTATTGTAAAAGTTATAAACTTGTAAATGAAGCTCTGAAAATGGTTGAGTTTACCAAAAAGAAAAAGAAAAGTTTTAAAACGCTGCTTTGTCTGATTTCTGATTTCTGAAAAGAAAAATATTGGTGTGTTGCAAACTCTACACAAAAACTGTTAAATGCTGAATGGACAATCATGTTTAACAAAGATTGTTTTAAAACAAAATAGTTATAAAAATTATGTTGTGTTTATTAACGTTGCGCTTTATAAATGTTTGTTTCACTGTTTGTATCATTATTTCAACGACGTCATTTCACTTTCAGAAGCAATGTTAATTGCTAAATGTTTGATCAAATTATCTTAAAATGTAAAAATCTTTTCTTTTAACATTCTTATTTTCAAAACTCTCCAGCTGATTTAAATGAAACGTTTTGAATATTTTTACAATCAGTAAGTGACTAGCAGACTGTTTCAATTCACGCGTAACAATTTAATTTTGGACAACTAAGATAGTAAGGGAATACGGGGCTAGTTGTATCAGGGGTGGGTACCTAATGTTGTCTCCGTGTCATTTTAGCAAAAGTTATTATATTTATGACCGGCAGTGCCCATCGCGGCTTTGCTCGCTTAAAATTAGAGATCTTAAAAGTAGTATTTTTGATAAGCACAAAAATATCTTTTGTTGTCCACAAATTTTACGTTCTTCGAGCCTAACATGGACATTATTTTTACAATGTTTTTAAATTTTCTATGATTTTATTCAAATATCAAATGCACATATTATTTAATCTAACGTGTGCGTTTAATTCTTTCAAAAGTAATCAACCTAACTTATGCGCATCTTTAATTGGTGATTTGACCTCTGCACCTTCGTTAAAGTAGAATTTGAGACAACAAATCCAGTCCTCTCCTACAGCAGTGCTTAATGAAATCTTTTTCATTTACTGACACTGACATCATTACGTTTATTACAAAAAAATATTACTAAAACATTTATTAAAACAAGATGAAAAAAATCATGTATTTTTTCGTCAAAAAGTTAACTTGGCAATTTTTGACTCCTGGTAATTATACCTGCAATTATTTCTTTTAAAAGTTATTACTCAGATCTCATAACTAAAAAATATATACTTTCTGTTTAAGCTATTATATTGTTTATTTTTAGCAATTATTAAATAAACTTCCTGCTGCGGCTGAGTTAATTACTGTAAGAGCTCCATGCACGTAAATTCAAGTTTAGAGGTGACTGGATCGCGTTTGAGTGAAAAACCACAAACTGTTTATTCTATTTCTCGATATATTTTAATAAATTGATTATTTTTTTTTCATATTCAAACAGCTTTGAACAACTAGGGACAAACCCGTCGGACAAAACAGCAAGAAGTTATTTTGTTCACAATGGCTTTTCGGAATGCGACGGTTTTACTCGGCGTTGGCGCTATTTTCGTCATGATCTACGCTTACAACGTTATTTTTTCTTCACATTCAACATCTTTTAACAAACCAAATTTTGATATCTCGGAATACGACATCAGCTTGAAGAATCAACCCAAGCTTCCATTTGTTCCGAACGTTGTAAATTTTACCTGCGATGACCTCTTCACTGGTACTTCACTGGAAAATTACAATTTCACAGAAAAATATTACAAGGATCTTCCAGCATTTCTTGCCGAAATAAACCGACTGACCGGTGGACAGTTCAGTGGTGACGGACATGCTGCCATGTTTCCTACAGAGCACAAGACCCTTCACTTTCTGGCCAGCAGAAATTTTGTGAAAAGCGTCTGCGAGACTGGTTTCAATTACGGTCACAGCGCCTTCTCTCACGCGACTGCCAGGTCTGATAGCAAAATCCTGTCTTTCGATATCGGATATCACAGTTATACCAAACCAATGATGGAGTTTCTCACCAAAACGTATCTAGGCAGGTTCACCACAGTCATTGGAGATTCAAGCAAAACCTTGCCAGAATTTGTTACCAAAAATCCGTCCTATAAGTGCAACATGTTTTTCGTTGACGGAAGCCACACTTATGAAATCGGTTTCTCTGACCTGAAGAGTTTCAGCAAAATGGCAGAAAAGGATAATATTGTCGTTTTTGATGATTTTCCAACTCTCGACGGAGCATTTATCAGCAAGCTGGGCAAAGCCTGGGAACAGGCAAAATCTGAAAAATTCCTGATTGAGATTATGAGATGTACAAGGAAAACAGATCGCATCAGAGGTTTTACAGTAGGGAAATTTGTTTAACTGATGAAATAAAAACCGTGTTTCTATTTTCATAAAATAAATTTCAATATTGTGAAATCAGTTAGGAATTTTAAATTTGGTTTTTGCAAAAATAATTGTCTGTCAATTTGGTTTCGGAAGTTGTTTTTTTCGCCGGTTTAAATTTGGATATTTAGAACATCAGTTTTAATTTGAACAATTCACTGTGGTAACAATTTTTGTTTAAATAATTAACCAATTTAATGTAAAAAATGTATATAAATAAATAATTCAAAATTTACAGTCTTCCTTATAGTTCTAGAAAAAGCCCGTCAAAAATCACGGGTTTTTATACGCTTTTATTTAACTTCATCTGTTTGTTGTATGTTAAATGGTTCGTATTTTCAAATCGATTTTTAGATCACAAGTCCTTATCAAATTGAGCTGAAATTTGAAATATAAATGTATTATCGGTAAAAGCGCAATATTTTACTAAAATTGAGTTACAAAAATGTTTAACAAAAATATTAATAAAATGACATTTTTATAACTTTTTTATATAATCCAACGTCATTTACGTCATTTTTGGAGAAATGTATAAGAAATCTGTATTTTTACAAACTTTTTACAAACTTTTTTTCAACTTACAATATCTGTTTGTGGGTGTGTGTGTGTGTGTGTGTGTCTTTCTCTGTATGCAAATCTTGAAAGTAAAATTTAACCAACTCTTTGACTAGCTAGGAAGCTGAAAATTTTAACATAGCTTTATATTGGATGACAGCACATGATTCAATTAAAAAAATCAATTTGAATGATTTTTGTATTTCTAAATCGAGTGTATTTGAAATAAAAGTTTGAGTTGAAATACTCGTTTTTTTCCTTTACTTGTTCATATTTCTCTTTTACTGAACGTTTTTGTCCTTAAAAATCAATTGCAAAAACCAAAGGGTAAAAAATTAAAAATAATACTAATAAAAAAGTTTTTAAACTTGCTTTTGTTTAAATGCACTAAAAAAAAGGTCGCAATTGTTCCGATCGTATGAGTACAAAGGAAAACGCCCCAGTACAAAGGAAAACGCCCCACGCTTTTATGTTTACAATTTATTTTATCATTTTTTGTGCATTTAAATAAAGCGTATTTTTAAAAGTCTCTTTGTATTAATATTATCAAATATATATCATTTTCCTATTTCAGCGTCACCTAACAGCGTTACGCGAAATTATAACATATATATAATAATAAAAATTTGTATATTGATATGCTTTTTAGGCAAGCATTTATTTTGTTCGTCGTGACATCGTTGTTTTCATTATTTTATTCAGTTTTTTATTTATTATTTGCGGATAAGTAGTTTCAAAAACCTTGTTTAAATTGTTTAAATAATTCTGAAATAATATGAACAAAATATTATGATTCTGAGTGGTAGGGTGCTTCGGATCAAGGTCGGCGACACATCATCTCTCTCAACTCCCATGTCATGTGGTGTCTCTCAAGGATCTGTTTTAGGTCCAATCCTTTTCTCTCTGTATATTTCTGACCTTAATAACCTTTTAGCCAGTCATGGGCTGCAGGCTCATTTTTACGCAAATGACACCTAAGTTTATGGTCACTGCGAACCCAATCGTGCTGCTGAGCTTACGTCTTTAGTGTCGACTTGCGTAGACGACGTCGATCGGTGAATGAAATCAAGTCGCCTTCAATTAAATCCTAAAAAATAGGAAGTCATTTGGTTCACCACCCGACGGCGCAGCCATCAGCGCCCAACTGCTTTAGTTAGATTTGGAAATGATTAGATTACGCAAACGTCTGCAGTCCGTAATCTCGAAGATTTTCTGGACTCTGATTTGACCATGAATACTCACATTGGTTACGTAACACGTCAGGGCTTCATGATGCTGGAGCAAATCAAGACCGTTGCAGCATTCCTTCCAGTGTCTGGTCTCAAGACACTCTCGTCCTCTCAAGGCTCGACTACTGCAACTCAGCTCTAGTCGGCCTTCCCAATTCCTCAACTCGACGTTTTCAGTCTGTCGTCAATGCAGCTGCCAGGCTTGTGACGAGAGCGCACAAGCACGACCACATCTCACCAATCCTTCAGCAACTTCACTGGTTAAAGATCAATAAACGCGTCAAGTTCAAGCTGGCACTCATGACTTTCAAGTGTCTCAACAAAATGGCTCCCACATATCTATCTAGTTTGAAAAGAGTGCAGGAAATCCGGCTCGAAAAAGACTGAGATCCTCATCATCGTCTCAACTCATCGTGTCGGCGGGGAGATTAAAGAGCGCTGGAGATAGAAGATTCGCAGCTGCTGGTCCAAGAGTATGGAACACTTTTCCTCCAGAGGTCACCTCTGCAGCAACAGTCGAAGACTTTAGGAAGAAACTCAAGATGCATCTGTTCCAGTGGCCTTGAAGCCCTTTAATAGGACTTACGCCACTATAAATTTGTCAAACTATTATTATTATTTGAAAAACCTGTTTTCTTAGAAAAAAAAAGATTTGAAGAAATCCAAATTTTATAAGTTATGACTTGGTTAAATATATCTGCTTATTAGCTTATGCCGCGTGGTACAAGCTGAGTGGTTCGTCAGACTGATACTATTTTAAGAATAGATTTATCCGACAGCACACCAGTGAACGAATGCTCAAGAGTTGTACGCTCTTCGTGGTGTGTTAACGAAATCCATATTGATCGAAGGTAAATGTTTGTTTTCAGATATCGGCAGACCTTTATATCTGTATATTTTTGCAGCATATAAAAAATTAAAAAATTAAAAAAAAATCTGTTTTAATGGGTTATCAATATAATCAGGACTACGAATTGCATTTGGTAATGTTGGATAATTGTGATAGAATGGAAAAAGATGATAACCTTTTTTCCCGCGCCCCCTTTGGACAAACTCCATTTTACCCCACCCCCTACTTTTGCATATAAAAAATAAGTAAAATGTAAGTGATTTGCATCAAGTTTTTATTTAATTGATTTTTTGTTGCTTCCCACCGATTAGGTCAGAAAAATGAGGACCAATCTTTAACAAGGCAATTCGCATATCATCACCGGACTCTAATCAAATTCTTTGCTTGGTTTCTACATTTACAAAAGCAGAAATGCTTATCTCACACAAGTAGGCAAGAGCAAAAGGAATGATGAATGTCAGCGCACTCTTGGCCAAAGCTGGGTAGCTATCTAAAAACGAGTGTGAGGTTTTTTACTTTTAACAATTCGATAAGAAACTAGGTAAGAGGCAATCAGGATTAGTTTGTAATTAATTGACTAAAATCCTTGTTGAGGTAAACTTGCTGTGGCGTCACACCGAGCTCTTTTCTTTTCTGTTTAAAAACTTCAATCGATTTGAAATTGCTGGAATGCACTGCACTGAAATGCTCTTTTAGCTCGTTCGGTTTTAAATTGTTATTTGACAGGACTTTGTCACATTAAAAACAATTTTGTCGGTCGTTGTGTGTTGTCTTTGTCAGTGACAAAAGTGAAATCATACTAAACACAGTCTTCTGAATATTTCCGTTTTTTCTACGTCTTTCAGTTTTGAAATGCCAATTGAAGTGATAACAGATCCTTAAATAATTAACAACAGAAAAAAAGATTTTTTTTGCACATTTTTAACCTTTGATACCTACATCACATCCAGTTCAAGCTACTGTAGTTGATGTTTACGTTTACGTTATTGTCACTTTCAGCGTTTATGACAAGCTACTCTCAGCAGTTGATTTTATAGCATCTTACTGTTTACATGTGTGCATATACATAGCTTTTGAAGGTTTAGGTTGTCTGCACGTGCAAAAGGACCCACACCTAGCTGTTCAAAACTCCTCCCACTTAAGGAATTTTTATCTGGATAAAACGTTTACGTTCACTACTGAGCTGTTTGTTGTGTGATTATTGCAAGTAAATGCTGATTGACTCAAATTTTGCTAAGCAGAGGCCATGAAAAACTCCAGCATCAAGAATTTATTTTTTGTTTTCGTCCATCCACC
The DNA here is from genome assembly GCA_963978895.1 of Erpobdella octoculata. Lineage (NCBI taxonomy): Eukaryota > Metazoa > Annelida > Clitellata > Hirudinida > Erpobdellidae > Erpobdella > Erpobdella octoculata. Next base: position 6,792,709 of record OZ022244.1, on the reverse strand, counting down.
GTGGTGCTTCATCATCGCTCTGATTCACATATTTTTAGTAACGACGTCGGCAAGCCAATCAAACCAGGATCCAAATTTTGAAAACCTTTCGTGTAATCTGTACGTTGAAGAAAACAGCCCGAGAGGTTCGATGGTTGGCAGAATTAGCGTGACGGATGCCGACGTCATTTCAGGGTTTAAAGAAATAAGTTACCGCATTCTCTCGTTCAATGATACCTTTGAAATCAATGAAGCATCAGGATTAATTAAAACTTTGAAATACTTAGACCGAGAAGAACAAGCGCAATATTTCTTCCAAGTTGTTGCTTCCATCCAGGGATCGGCTCTTGTTGAATCCAGAATCAATGTGACAGTCTACGTGAATGACGTTAACGATAACCTTCCTGAGTTTATTTTTCCAAATAGCAAATCGGACAGTTTGATACAAATATCTAGAAAATGGATCCCTGGTACGGCAGTTGCTTGCTTGGCTGCAAAAGACATGGACGTCGGTCGTAACGCTCAGCTTGTTTTTTCAATAATAATCGGAAACGTCGGCAACTTATTTGCTATCGATCCAACAACCGGCGTCATAACTGTTGAAAAACCGTTTGAAGAGACAAACACTCAAGATCAACTACACCGACTCGTAATAAGCGTTTCGGACCAAGGAGATCCGCCACTCATGGCAGTGGCCGAACTCAACATTCGTATTAACTCCTCGAATATCGGAATTGACGATTCGTCTCTGGCGCTATCCAACGAGCGCTCCAAAAATTATGTTATAGTTTTTGCCGGCGCTTGTGGAGCTTTTTTCTATTTCAGATAAAAACAACTTTTTCACTATAAAGACCTTTGTTCTCATGAAATTGATG
>OZ022244.1:6699355-6789355 GCA_963978895.1 Erpobdella octoculata | reverse complement strand
TGGAGTTTATCTTGACTCTTGTTTGTCAATGACCCACCATATCTCCGCCATTACAAGAACCTGCTACTTCCATCTACACCGAATCCGTCAGGTGAAGCGCTGCCTTAACGAGCAGTGCATTCGTATCTTAGTTCAAGCTTTCGTATCTTAGTTCAGGCTTTCGTATCTTAGTTCAGGCTTTCGTATCTTAGTTCAGGCTTTCGTATTTTAGTTCAGGCTTTCGTCATCTCAAGAGTAGACTACTGCAACTCAGTGCTGGCTAGTCTACCATCATCGTCTTTAAAACCCCTTACTTCTGTACTCCATGCGGCTGCTCGGCTTGTCAAAGATCTCGGTCCCCGAGACCACATCACCTCAATTTTACGTCAACTTTAGTGGCTATTTATTCCTGCAAAAATAAATTTTAAAATAGGCCTCTTAATGTTTAATATATACTTTGGATCTTCTCCCTCATATTTGTCGTCTCTCGTTTCGCCATGTTCCTCGCTCCCTGCAAGGCGGCGTCTTCCTTCTACCAGCAAGGATGATTTCATCTCCATCCGGTCTCGTCTTCAATTTGGAAACAGAGCTTTTGCCATCTCTGGCCCAACTTGCTAGAACAGCTTGCCTATACACATTTGCCACTCGAAAGACATTAATCAATTTAAAAGTAGATTAAAAACATATCTCTTTAGTAAGTTCTTTGATTAGGAGATATCGTTGAACTGCCCGCTTTTGCGAAAGACTTGTTTTTTATAACGGCGCGTTATAAATTTTATTTTGCATTATGGTATTATTGTGAAGGATTTAAAAATAAATGAAAAAGTTTGCGTTGCTGTTTGTACACGCGTGATGTTGAAAAATTGGTCATTCGTAAATTCTTAATGTTCGGCTCTGCAGTCAGTACGCTTCATTCGCAGCAACAAGTTGTGTGCAATGACTTCTGTTAAGTGACTCAACTAGTCAACCTGCAAAGCCAGCTATATTATATGTTTAGCAAAACAAAATACGCACAAAATAGAAGAGATTGAACAAAAAACATTGGTTCTTGTAAACGTCAAACCTCGTATCCAGACTAAAACAATTAGTATTAAAAAGATGAGAAGATTTACAACAAAATCATATCTACACAATAGGCAAGCATGACATGTTATTTTAGTGCTCTAAAAAAAGAGGATATTGCATATGTAAGTTTATAGCGCACACTGAATACTCTGGCAAGTTTTAAAATAAACGGCGAACAAAATTCTATATTTGTCTCGCTGATGAGAGGTGTTTTATATCAACGTTATATGCATATATCGATGTTTAGGAACTTCAGGAAGTATAAAATAAACATTCAATATCTAATTTCAAAATTTGCAAAGTAATTCATAATAATTCGTAATAATTCGTGCCATAATCAATCTATTCCGAAGATTTCTATTTAGATCTTTGAATCCCATAATAAACGACATAACAGTTTTAGTAAACATTTTTGGCAATCGTAAAATTCCCGCAAAAACTGAAGAATTTTCAGAAATGTTTCGGCTATTCCAAAAAAAAATTTCCGAATCAACTCGAATTTTCTGAATCGGTTTTCGAAAGTTCGAAACAAACATTTTTCCGAAACTGATTAAAACCTAACGTTTGGAAGAAAATTATTTTCGAAACCGAAGAAAACCGAACGCTAAACTTCCATGCTTAAAAAAATGTTTAACTTGAGAAGCATAAAACCTAAACAAAAAAATTGGTTTTCAACAAACTGCTGGAGCTTATTAGGACTTCATGGCAATATCGTAACGCGTTTTCACAGCAGCACTGTTTTCCAGGAACTTGTAAACGTTGATCTTGAAATAATGGCATGGAAACTTACATTTTTTCACTGACGTTTTTGTCATCATGTGATTAGTCAATGACAAAGTGCACATATCTTGTTAGCTTTTCTGAAACAAGCCTTATAACAAATTTGCACTAAAAAATTGAAAATTAAAAATTGTTAGGATGACAAGTTTTAGTCTTGTATTTAACAAATTTTAATTAAAAAAAACTAAAATCAATTTGTTTTGATGTGGGTGAAAGAATGCCTATTTCGCTGATTTTTCCGGGTTTCTTTATAAGAAATTAATACCTTATGCCGATGCTTTGCAACTGTGACAGTATACACCTGTAAACATCTCTATCATGCGAAACGACACAACTGGACGTAACCTGCCGCCAGTGCCGCCCGAATGTTGCGTCCAATAGCAAACTTTGTAGAACATTAATGCTCCCAGATCCAACGGCAAAACTGGAATTTATATCATCGACTTAAAAAGAGATAAAATCATGCAAAAAAGCTAAAGGCCCAACACATCACAACAAAAAGTGAACAAGTAAACCGTTAAAAACGTCGTTTTTTACAAATCCTCTATAGCTTTAATTCGGCAGCTTTTATTTTTGTGTAAATCATTTTTAGTGATAGTAAGTCTTTAAAATAAAAAAAACTATTAACTACAGTCTTTTAAATACTTGATATGATATAAAAAGATAAAGATTCCGATGAGATTATACCGACGAATCGATTTCAAGACCACTACGATGCAGGCATTGGTAGTCTTATTCAGCGCCTCAATCGATTTATTTATCTCCAGTGAAACCACCGGTACTCATTTGACTACCACAGGAGGATGAAAGGCTGAGTAAGTGAAGTATGTGAAGTATGCGAGGAATGAAAATATAAGAAACTTTTAAATCAAAATGGAAAAAAAGTTTTATTATTCCTTTTTAAATCTAAAAAAATAAAATTGATTTTTTCAAATAAAATAAAAACTAATAATCTATTTTTCTACAGAAAATTTATTTTCAATTTTTTAATTAGTTTTATTTTATATCTCCTTCAAATTTTGTCAAATCGATCTTAAAGTTTAATAAAATGTAAAATCCGCAACAAAAAATAAACAAACCAAATTTCAGCTCAATTGAATAGTGGGAAATTAGTTTGTTTTAAGTGTTAAAAGGTCTCAACGTATAACTCAATCAAGAAAGCACACAGTGTGAAGTTAATATAATATCATTTAACAAAAGGACCGTTAATAAATTTTGTTTTTTTTTTTTAGAATCCATTTTAATTGTGTAATTTGGCGGCCACTAATTGTTTGCAAATTATTTGCTGGTGATAATTAGTTTATAAATTAGAAAACCATTAAAACCAATCACATCACAACAACAAGTGAACCGTAAAAAAATTTCTTTTGATAAAAATCCTTTATAATTTTGTAATTCGGTGACTAAAATTTGTTTTGCAAAATAATTGTTGATGATGATAATAAGCCTATAAAATATAAAAACATTGATCACAGTCTTATAAATACTAATTATTTGAAAATATAAGAAAATTTTGAATCAATATGGAATAAACAACATTTTTATTATAAATTTAAAATTAAATATTGTTTTTTTTTAATAAACTAAAAATTGATGGTTCCTATCTCAACAAAAATGTGTATTTCTTAAATTTCAAAGTTTTAATTTATTTTATTCTATAATTTACTCAAATTTTGTCCAATCGATTTTCAATTTTGAAAAAATATTAAGTCTGCAGCGACAAATAAAATCAGCAAATTTCAACTTGATTGGATAACAGGGCATTAGTTTTTTAAGTGGTAAAGGGTCCCAACGTAAGGCTCAAGCAAGCAAGCAAACAAACACGGTGAAGTTATTCTAAAATATTAAAATATAGAACGAGTAAAACTTTAAAATCTTTGTTTTTTACAAATCCTCCATATTTTCAATCAATCAAATAAAATTATAAAGTTACTTTTCTTAAATTCAAAGGCGCTCGCTCTCCAATATATTCGCTAAATAAAAATGGTCTATAAAACCATGAAAAACAACAAAAAATATGCATGTTGTAACATGCATATTTAATTTAGAAAACGGAAGACTACCAGCGTATTTTACCACCAAACACATGAAAACAAACATTCAGCAAAAGCATGGATAACCGAAGAAAAGAAACAATTATTATATAAAAGGATTTCAAGATGGCAGCACTACCAATAATTTTAGAACTAACAACTACAATGAAATCCTTTTCTCAATCACTGACATGATAACACACTAAAACTAAGAACTACAAAGAAACCTTTTTTCAATCACTAACATAATAACCCACTATAAAGAAGCATCAATGGTAATGACAAACATTCTAAAAAAATGAAGAAATAATAATCAGTAGGATAAAAAATACTAAAAAATCAAACATTAAGTCAAATAAAAGCACAACAAAACCCGGATTAAAACAAACCAAACACTCAAAATTTGAATAACACCTCAAACCAGCAAAAATTCGAACTATACAAAACAACAATTTACTAAAAAAAACAACCATTCAGCCACAAACAAAGTCAAAATACCAATTCCAATGTCCTATGCCACACTGTAAAGTGAATAAGTACACCTATTGGGCACGCCACGACCTCGCTATTACGACGATTATCCGGTTCAATACTCAAGCATTTTGAACATGTTCATCAAAAAAGATGATACACAAGATTCACGAAAATAATACTACTATTGTTAACAAAAAAATGAACCATTATCATTTAAAAATTAGAGGCATGTATATTTTGAGTCTACGCCAGGAACACTTTCTCGTATGTTTTCAGGTTATGTGGTGGACACACAAAATCTGATCTTCTAAAACTTTACCAGGACAATAAAGCAGACATAGATTCTGAAAACGATGACGAAGAAATAAAGTCCGCATCTGATGAAGACGGAGATGTGGCCATTGATGAGGAAAGAACCAAACATGTTGTGTCTGATTTTAAAATTCTTTCATTAAACGTAACTTTTCAAAAAAGAAAATTTGAAACTTATCTACCGTCCTTTTATCTTTGTTTGTCTTGTCGCTATTTGTGGTTTTTTGTGGTTCATGTTTCCTTGTTTAAATTAGGATACGGTACTCCCACAGTTGCTTGGTTTTGTGTTAGTTAGTAGTTTTTTGTTACTTTATTTATTGCAAACCATTGCTACTTGACTGACAGGTATCATATGCTATTTTAGTTGACGATATTGGATTTTCGGTGTTTTTTGTTTGTATTGCTCTTTTAGTTACCTTTCTGTTAACAGACTCTCAAGATGACAGACCATGTAAAAAAGACCGTCAGTATAATAATACAGAATTGCAAAGATTTTTGACTTAAATTAATTTTTCACAGAAGCAATGGTTTAGAAAAATAGAGGGGGTTGTTAGGACAATTGTTTCTGCCACATGGCTCGCTTGAAATTAAAAAATTTGAACCATGCATCATAGAGCCGTGCACCGTTTTTTTAGACCTGGTCCAGTTCATTTCATAGGCAGATAATTTCAGTCTCGGCCCGTCACGAAAATCTAGGCCCGAGCCGGACGTTTCATATGCTCAAAAGTCGAAGCCCGGCCCTGTCTGTTCTGAACTGAACCCAACCAATTTTAACCGACACAAATCATCAAAGCTCGAAAAACTAATTTTTCAAAAACTAATAAAACACATATCTTATTTTTTAAAAAGAATCTAAATACTGAATTTCAAAGATTTCTCATTTCCACTTTAAGTGTTTTCAAGCAATTAATTCTTTTTTCCACCCCAAATTTGAAGTTCCGGAATTAAAATTATCAAATATTAGTGAAACACGTGTAACTTTATTTTAAATTAGTATCTAATATCTAAATACATAATTTCCGATGTCTAACCACATCGTCTAATTATTACCACATTTGATCATTTACTGCAATTGAGACCCTCACTTCATTGAACTTTCTATAATAATGGTATAGAGAAGAAAAATGTTCTTTATTTAAAATCGGACAGCTCGATAAAACAAAATAAACCGTCATTTTTTTGGGTATTTCTAGTCTAAATACTAATTTTCACATCTCTAGCATTTTTAGTTTTAAGTGGCTATAAACTTATGACTTTATTTTCCACCCCACGTTTGTAGTCCCGGAAACCAAGTTTTCAAAAAATGATTAAATAAGTAGTTTTTATTTGAAAAAATCTAGATACTGAATTTCCACATTTTGACATTTTTATTTTCAGGTTTTTTAGCAATCAAAAAATTGTGGAACACGTGTATCGTGTAGAGCGTGGTTTTACGTGGTTTTCGACATCTAAAAGAATTAATAAATGACTCATAACTTTTTTTTATTAACTTGACTAAATGTCTGTTTCTATTCAATTGGTGTCTTTACTATTAAAAATGTTATTTTTTCTCACTTGCAACAATTTTCAAATTCATTTGAGAAAGAATGCATGTTTAGTAGATCAATAAAACGTTTCGAGAGTTTTTCTTGTGAAGATCAAAAAAATGATGAAACATATGTACCTATAAGTATACGTGTTGGTTGTGTACGAATATGGGTGTGGAAGCTTTTTTGTTGATTATTGGGAGAATTAGAAAAACTAGCGTAGCTGTTATTTGATTATTTTATAACTATAACTATATGGCTAGATGTTGAAAAAATAGGCGCACCTACTAAAACCTAGTTGTGATATATTAAAAACAAAGTTCAAGTTCGTATTTTCAATATTTTTATTGAAACACAACTTCTAAAAATGATAAAAAGTTAATAATTTTAAAATCTTTTTGAAAAAGTGCATTGTTTCTCTGGTCACATGTTATGATGATCACCTCTGATCGTATAACAATAAGTATTTGAACTGACATTATCAATTCCCTTCGATATCGGACAATTCTGATAAGCCAAGCTCTTTAAAAGTTCAAAGCAGTAGAAATAAATAGCACTTACAACAATTTAGTTGCATAATGTAGATACATTTTCTAAATTTATCATTAACTATAATACGTTGGTGCACTCATAGAATGATTAAATTGTAAACAAATGGAAGAATGCGTTACAATACTTAATAACAATAAATTTAATTAGTTATAAAAATGAATTTTCATGCTTTTATGAAAAATAAACCTTTAGACTTTTTAAATATCAATGACGTTTGGAGAGAAAAGCTTATTATAAAGTTCTTGAGTTTTATCAAGCCCTCGATACTACAGATTTTTCTCATAGATAACGTTGCCGATTTGTGAATTTTGTGTGTAAATGGTTTGCAGGAGCAAAACTAATTTCTGATCTGTCATGTCACAGCGGATAATTACCCTCGTTTTAAGTATCGGAGTATTTTTTACTTTGATTTGCGCATACAACGTATTATCCTTTTCTTCGTTATTGTTCAGAATTTACAACAGTTTTGACACTAACTCGAGATTTATGTTTGTACCGAATTCATCAAATTTTACTTGCGATGACCTCTTTACTGGTACTTTTTTAAACGGCTACAATTTCTCCGAAAAATACTACAAAGATTTTCCTGCTTTTATTGCCGAAATAAAACGCGTTACTGGTGGAATAATAAGCCGTGCCGGATACACGGCAGTTTTTCCACCTCAGCACAAAATCCTTCACTACCTGGCTAGCAGAAATAACATAAAAAGCGTCTGCGAAACTGGTTTCAATTACGGCCACAGTGCCTTTACCTACGCCACCGCCAGAAGCGACAGTAAGATTCTATCATTTGATATTTCTTCTCACAATTACACAAAGTCCATGATGGAGTATCTCAAAATGACTTATGCAGAAAGGTTTACGGCAATCGTTGGAGATTCGTTTGAAACCTTGCCAAAGTTTGTTACTGAGAATCCGTTGTATAGATGTGATATGTTTTTTATTGACGGAAGCCACACCTTTGAGACCAGTTACTCAGATCTGAAAAGCTTTCGCAAGATGGCGAAAAAAGACAATATTATTGTTTTCGATGATTATCCTACTATACACGGAGGATCCCTTAATACGTTGGGCAAAGCCTGGGAGCAGGCCAAAAGAGAGAGCATGGTAAAGGAGACAATGAGATGCACAAGAAAGAAAGATCGCCTGAGAGGATTTTCTCTCGGAAAGTTTATTTAACTGATGATATTGAACAGAATTTAAATTTTAGCTATAAAATTCATGCTAGGTTTTTTATTATAAATTTTCGTTTTTTCATTGATTTATTTTATTTTTTATCTATTTGCTGTACAGCCGATATTAAAAAATAATAATAAGTCGTTGTGAACAAAACTATTGCTGTTGAAAAAGCACATCCGAAATGACATTGTACCGTTTATGAGACCTTCAGCTCAAAATGTCTCCGGTCCACATTTTCTGGACAAATTGTCCTAAACAAAATGTCCCGGTTCTATTGTCCCCGGTTTTTAAATATCCCCGGTTGAAATTTCTCAAGTTAAAATATCCCCAATTGAATTGTCCCCGGTTAAAATATCCCGGTTAAAATGTCCCGGTTAAAATGTCCCGGTTAAAATGTCTCGGTTAAAATGTCCCGGTTAAAATGTCTCGGTTAAAATGTCTCGGTTAAAATGTCTCGGTTAAAATGTCCCGGTTAAAATGTCTCGGTTAAAATGTCTTTGGTAAAATAGTCCCTTCCCACAAAACAAAGGCCAGAATTTCAAGCTGCATGATTTTCATTAGTTTATTTACAATTTTCACCATAAAAATACACAATTACGAAAACATTGAAAAAAACGTTAGTGGTAATGCCAGCGTCACGGTGTGGAAACTTCCTACTAACAGTTATAGTTTAAACTTGAAGTTCTAAATATAAATCGTAAATACAAAGCTGGTTATAAAAAAAATTCGAATTGTTTCATTTTAAAATAAATTTATTTACTTTTTAAATCCACACAAATTGTATCAACGTTAACAAACTGTAACAGCAATTGCGAGTAGCTACGCTGTAGAACATAATTTAAAATGCTATATACAAGTTTTCATTTGCAATAAACAATAATTTCAATATAACGGCTTCAAAAAAAGAAGTTCCGACTTGATGACTTCGACAAAAAAGTCAAAATTTTAAGCTGCATTCTTATTAAGCAGTGATGCTTTCCCAAAATTTTACCAGGGGGTTCGCATTCACAGTGAATATATATATATATATATATATATATATATATATATATATATATATATATATATATATATATATATATATATATATATATATATATATATAAGATTATGTCTGTATGTATGTGTGTCCTTTAGCATTGCTACACGTCTAACAAACGTTTTAGTTAAAACTTGAACTTTTAAATATATACCTTGAATACCAGGTTGGAGCAGTGATGCTTTTCCAAAATTTTACCAGGGGATTCGCATTCACAGTGTATATATATATATATATATATATATATATATATATATATATATATATATATATATATATATATATATATATATATATATATATATATATATATATATATATATATATATAAGTAAGATTATGTCTGTATGTATGTGTGTCCTTTAGCATTGCTACACCATTCATCCGATCGTAATTAAATTTTCACACAGCCCTATGGAGGAAAGTTTTAGTGAAAAAAATTAAGATCAGTCACAAAATGAGCGAAGTCGGAGAGCGAGCGGGAACGAAAAAGCGACCGGGAACGGGAGAGCAAGCGGGAACGCGACTGGGAACATGAGAGTGAGCGGGAACCGGAGAGCGACAAGGAGCGAGGAAAGAAAAGGTAGCGAGAGAAGAACGATAGAAAACCCCGGGCAACGCCGGGTACAGCTTTAGTTGAAAATATATCCAAAAGCTACCTACTGGATTTTCACTATTATTCCTTTGAGTTGGATTTTTTCACCCTGGTATCATCTGCCGAGTTATGGTCCCTCAACCAATTTGTTAGATAGGGAGCAGTGTTCAATGGGTGACCAATTAAAAGAAAGCATAGGCAGAGGAAGCGGGAAGCAAATGCCTGCCAACTTTCGGGCGTCCATAACTTTCGGGTTATCAGGGGTATGGATTAAATCAAAAGCAAAGTCTTGGAAATAGTGAGTGACTAGTCCACAAAACCGAAAATAAGATTAATTGAAATAATTTTTTTATGATTAACAGGGGGTTCGCACGAACCATAGCATTCACATCAGGGGGTTCGCGCAAACCCCTGCGAACTCCCAGGAAAGCACTACTGGGTTGGAGACATTTTAACCGGGCACATTCTGACCGGGAACATTTTACCGGGACTTTTTGACCAGAAACATTTTGACCAGGGACATCTTGACCAGAGACATTTTGACCAGGGGCATTCTTACCGGGACATTTTGATTAGGGAAATTTTGACCAGGGACATTTTGTCCGGGAAAGGCAAAGAATGAAAAAGAAAGAGAAAAAGAGAAACAGCTAAAAAAAGAAATAAAGAACAGTAGGGGAGGGAGAGGAAAAGGAACGGGAAAGAGAAAGGGAGAAAAAGATGGAGAGAAAAAGCAAAAAAAAACAATAGAGAAAAGCGAGAAGGAGAGACAACGAAAGTAAAACCACTACAAAATTTCGTCAACGGCGGGTAATTTTGCTAGTAGCTTGTTAAATAAAATTTATTATGATTTTTTTACAAACTTTTATTTAGGTTACAATCTCTGTTTGTGTGTGTGTGACTTTCTCTGTACACAAATCTTGCAAGTAAAATTTAACCAGCTTTTTGATTAGCTAGGAAGCTGAAATTTTTAGCATAGCTTTATATTGGATGACAACACATGATTCAATTAAAAAAAAAAACTTAATTTGAACATCTTTCTTATTTCTAAATCGAGTGTATTTGAAATCAAAGTTTGTGTTGAAAAACTCGTTTTTTCCTTTACTTGTTTATAATCTCTTGCTGCAGTGACCGATGGTTATTAGATATTTAAAAAACTCACTCACGAACTCATTCACTGCCTCAAACTCTGAGTCATTCGATTGAATTCTATCTTCACAACATCGGCACACCATCAGTAATGGTCATAAACGAAAACACACTGGAGTCCCACCGGACCATCAGAATTGTTTTTCTTGCCATTTTCCAAAACAACCCGAGGTAAATGTTATTGGTTTGGGTTGCAAGTTTGTACGCAGGACTCTGTGCTGACACACTGACACGACAGGGACCTATGCAACACTTGACACTGACAAAACGCGGTTTAAAAAAACTCGTGTTTCAAACTTATTGTATGAGTGTCTGTAAAATTCATCTCCCTAATTTGCATCGTTACCCCTTCTTTCACTTTTAGTCAAGTATCTGTTCTCCAATCCTTTGAACTATGTATATATATATATATATATATATATATATATATATATATATATATATATATATATATATATATATATATATATATATATATATGTCTCCATCCACATATAAAAAGCCTTTGAAAAGGCCATCTTGCAATGGAGACTGTAGATCGAACAATTTCGTCTTAACACTAAACTTTGTTTATAGTTTTGTCATTCAAAATAATTTGCAAAATAAAATAAAAATATATCTGTTATTTTAACAAATGTTGTGGTAAAATTATTCACGTCTATGATTTTTTTATGGTATATAAATATCATTTTTACAAAGTTCATTCTTGTCTCTGATGCGATCATCTCGCATGTAAGTTTTCGAACGTCAATGGACGCTTACTGTTCCAACACCACACATCTTAACGTAACTGATCTCGCTAAAGAAACAATCGATCAATATACATCTTCGTTTTTGGAAGAAATCACCGATGATTATTTTCTCACAACCATCTTTCCGTCTCACTTGAGTGCTAGCAACTACTCGACGGCCGCAGCAAACGAATCCAAGCCGGTTCCTAGGCAGGAAATAATACCTGAGAGGGCAGACGATACCATATTGATAAATTCTATCAACACTTTGGATAACCTAACAGGAATAGTTCAGACTTATTTAAGTAAGCATGTCGCTGGATTCAGCACCCTTCTGGAAGTGAACGTTTTAAGCTCTTTGGCCATTTTGGGGATAGTTCTGAATTTGATTGCTATTTGTCTGGTTGTCTGCGAAAAAACAGCTCCTTTTAAAACTCGATTAACTTTTCTTTTGTATGCCATAACAGAAAACATATATTTGGGTCTTGTTCTGTGTCTGGTTTTGCTGCGTCTAAACTTCAAAGATGATGAGGGTTTGGAGATTCGGAATTATTTTACAACCTTTTTGGGACTTGTGCTGTTTTTGCAGTCATGGACATTTCATCATATTTTGTTCATTTTCGAAAGAGCTCTTAGAGAAATTCGCATGACACCTCTGCCGGTTTCAAAACTGTCAATTGAGGAGTTTCTTTACCTGGACAAGTTTGTCACACCGGATGTGCAATTGGACGTCAAATATTTATTGCTACCACTCGCTGCCGGCTTGACTTATTTTTCAATATATCTTCCTCCTTTTCGCTTGCTTCTAGACAGCGAAGTTTACGCTCATGCGGTCTGCAACATACCAGTTGAAAGATACTGGGACCTCAAAGACATGTCGAAGGAAAATCTGAGAGACCCATTTTATCTTTCTTTGTATCTTTTTCCTTTCTTGGTGTTTGTTTATACGGTTCCACTCATTTTATGTTCCTACCGCAACAAGCGTATAATCGATCTCACTCATAGGATTTACGAAGAGAAAGCTTTCAGTCTCAGCACCGGGGAAGAGAGCGTTTTACATTTTGCCGTTTACTTTTCTTACAATTGCAATATTTCCGTTTCTTGTTGCTCTTTGAAACTTGTTCCCCTTTTGCTTTATGCTGTCGATTTTGTATATCCTTTTATCGGCAACGGAGACGTTTTCCTGACATTTTTAAACGTGTTCGCTAACTTGCTTGTCGTTTTCAAAAGTTCAGTAAACGCGGGTTTTATTATTTTATTCAATAAAAACATTAAAAACATGATTAATGCATATAGGAAACGGATGAAGTACAATTTCCTAACGCTGGTAAAGGCGTACCATTCCCGACTACAAGATTATGTTCTGAGTCACGTAGAGCACATGTAAACGTTGTCGTTTTTGAGGACATTATAAATCACAAAAACTATTTTCAAGCTGCTTAGGCTTTTTTTAAATTAGTTTTAGAAAGGTAACGAAAATATTATGTTATGTTATTAGATGTACCTTATTTTAATCATGTTTCTACCTAAAGCTTTGGAAGATAAGTCTCGCTTTCTTTATTACTACGGTCTTTTCGTTTGTTGTTGTTTAGTTTCTTTTGTGATTATTTATATGTAGGCAAACTTATCTTAATGGATATTAAAAAAAAAATAACTAAATGTTTAAGGTTTGCTCATTGTGCTAACGCCAGCGTGGACTTCTGCTGATCTTTTGTCAACTTTGTCTTTAGCAACTTTAGCTAGCCACTCGCTAGCCATATAATTTAATTGTTGATAAATAATCATTTTGTAATGAAAAGTCAATCGTATCGCGTTGTCGCCGTACGCAGTCAGAAGATTTCAAGATAATCTATATTTGATTTTGCTACTATTTACTATTATTGCGGTCTTTTTGCGACATTTTAGTGGAAAATGAACAGTTAGAAATTAGAATAGAAAAACTGATAGATGATTCAATCATCTGTTTAAAAATAAAAAACTTGGCACCATGGAACTGTCTGAGATTGGTCTTTTATGTGAGCCAGTGACTCCACCCTATGTCGAACCGATCAGTCCTGATAGATGTAATAATGATCTAGAAAATGTGAGAATTCAAACAAATAATCAACAAACGACATACAGATTCCTGTCGACCAATGCCCATCCGTCTCTTTACCCGTCGTGTCCAAGCAGCTTAAATGCTGTGGCAGACTGTAAAGAATTATGTTATAACAATGAACATGTTTTGAGTTCGTGTCTTGAAGATAATGCAAGCAGTTTGAAAAGTCGTGGCATCAGAAGTTTTACAGATAGACGGCAAGTCTTTGAAACTGTCTGCACAAGGCAAGTACATGATATTAATTTATTAGAATCTCATGCAAATTCTCCAAGTCTTCTGCCTTCTGTGCAGAAATATTTTGATCATGAATGGTCAAATAATATCTCTTCTCCTGATAAAAGGGTTCTGCCATTTTTAGATGGCCACATTAACAGTGACCTGTCTGGCATGCCTTGTCAGATGTTAGATGCATTGAATGCAGAAGATTCCAATTATAATTATCCCAGCAAGTCAAAGAATACATCTAAAACTCCACAGCATAGCTATTTTGATGGTTGCAGCACATCACAACTGAGTCAAGATCTTAGAGGCACGTCTAATACAATATTCGAAAATGATTTAACGTGTTTATCGACCAGATCAACTTCTAACGTGAAACGAGACATTGACCACGATCACATTTCTATGAGCCAAACTGCATTTCAAGGTTCAGATTTTACATGTGATCCTAAATGTACCAAGGGCTCAAGCAGAACCAAGAGGAAGCGCTCTTGCAGTAAATCTTCTTCCACAGAAAGTGCTATCATTAAAGAAGTTACACTACACTCAAATGACACAAATTTTGATGACATGCTGCATTCCAAATCACACGGTTGTAAAAATAGCATGCAGCGTTCAACAGAATTTTCCAATTTGCCATCATCTTCAGCTCTTTCGTCAAGAAAAAGCAGGTTGAAAAACATTACCGATCTGAGGGAGCTGTTGAATAACAGTAGACATCAGAACCAATCACCAGACATTGATGACTTGCTGGTCAGGTCAGATCAGATGAAATTTTTCTCCCCGAACGTCTCGCCAGAAGAAGGTTTAAATCAGTATTATCCCGCATTAGAAGTGAAACATCGCAAAACTCCTTCACTAAATAAGGAAAGACATCATTTTACTAGGGCTGACAAAGACTATTACTTAGAACCACAATGTCTGAATCGTGGTGGCTTTGATCCATCAGAAAGCTGCTCTTCGGCTTACGGGCTTGACTCTCATCGTGGCGGCTCAAATTTTCAAGACAGTAAATTTGAAAACTATTCGTCTCATTACAGCAAAAGGCATTTTGATTATCACCATTCTGATGCACTCCATGAATCTTTAAGGCCTGCGACTGCAGAACATTCAAGAAATATCGATAACAGGTCTCCACTTGAGAGCAGACTCCTCATCAGCATAAGTCAAAGAAAGTTTCTTGTAGGCAAAAGCGATCACTGTGCTAATGACCTTGAAACGTCCAGAAAGGGAGAAGAATCCAGAAGAGTGATCGTGAGCAGTGCCCGACGTTCCAGGAGCAGGTCGAGGTCATACAGCTCGAGTTTAAAAAGTAAAAAGAGCTTCGATTCTGGAAGTACTTATGAAAAAAAGAAACAAAGTCGCCGTGTGCATAAAGTTCGCGATAACAATACATCTAACTGTGAGGACTTGTTTGGTGATAGATGGGCACATCATGATGAGTACAACCATGGTTGTGCCAAAGATGAACACCACTGGTCATTGAAGGAGCCGGACCGAAGACCAGACGAGGAAATAGAGGGACAGTCTCTTAAAGAACTTGAAGAAAAACGTCAATGCCTCATTGAAGCCTGCTACTGGACTGGCCTTGCAGGGGCGAAATCTTCTGTTATTGAAGAAAACTGGAGAGAGTACGATTCCTCCCCAAAGAAGCCGAAAAGTCAAAGGCATCATTCTTCGCCGACCTTTGGAAAGAAACGCAAGAGGAAGCGAGAGAGTGATAAAAAGGAGAGAGGTCATAAAAGGTCAAAGAAGAAGAGACACAGAAAACACCACAGCCCTGAAGGCGAAGATGGTGATCCTAGTGATGAGTATGGTTTCAGTTGTCATGGGGATGAATCTGGTGGTGGTCACCAGCCAGATGAATCTGGTGGGGGTCACCAGCCAGATGAAGTTGGCAGTGTTGAAGATGATGATTACAGAGAAGGTGATATCACCACGAGGCAAGAAATTTTTTGCAGTGACGGTAAAATTTATCATTGTCATGGCCACCACGTAGATGACGGTGTCATTGCTGCTCAAACCACCGCCTTTGTCAACAATGATTATTATGGTGAAAGAGATGATGACGATGATGAAGATGCAGACAGGCTTTGCATTGATACGACAGTTGAAAATATTAATCCAACTGAGGATTGTAGTGGTGGCAATAGTGAAGATTGTGGTGGTGAAAATATTGAAGATGCGCATGTTGAACATGTTTGTGGAGATGTCAACAACGTAGATAATATTAGTAAGGGTGGTTTTATTGAAAATTGGGATAAAAATGCTAGAAGTGATCATAAAGGTGAGGATGGTGAAGGTGAAAATATCGGCCAAGCTAATGATATTGCTGAAGATGTTGATGGTGAAAATTGGATTGAAAATAATGTGACTGTATCTAAGGAAGATCATGAATACCTCGATGCTGGTAACAAAGAGCATGTTCATAATCGTATAAGAGTTCCAGATTACCCACAGAATGGCGACAGTGTAGATGTTTTAAGAAGCAACATGAGTAACGAATGTCATGGTAACGAAGACCTTAATGGATGTTATGACGTAGAGAGTTCTGTTTGTAATGGTGGTGATAGCAGCAGCTGTTATATTGATGATAGTAGTAATTTAGATGGAATTAATCAACACATACAAATTAGTGAATGCCAAGGGACGATTGAAACTCGAAAAGATTATTTTTCGGGTAATGATAATAGTAATGATGAGGCTGATGGTCATTGCTACGAAGATGGTGACAATGAGAGCCTTCCTGTGATTTGTGGTGGTGGTGATGATGATGATGATGATAGTAACAGAAGATTAATAATAGAGACTCAACATTCAGCTGAAAGTATTGAAAAAGATATGAGAAGCCAGTCTCCCAGTGAAGATGATAAACATCACATTAGCATTACTGACAGCACCATTACAGAAGGTGACAGTTCAATTCAGGTAGATTCATCAGATTCCCAAAAATCTGTCAAGTTTTTGTTCAGTGCAGAAGGTCCCGGGGATCAAAATTGTGACATCCGTTTTGGAGAAGCTGCTGCAGAAGTTTATGTTGGTGGTCGCAGCTGTGAGGAGAATGAGCCCGAAAGTGATTGTTGCGAGAAGATATTGGAAGAACATAAAAATGGTCCGACTTTTGAATCTGAAGGAATATCGACTGAAAGTCGAGATTCCGAGGAAACGAGCAGAGATGTCGATTGTTGCTACGAAGATGGTGACGATAATTGCAATGCAAGAGAAGGCGACTGTTGTGATGGGGAAAATGATGTTGCATGTGATGAAAAAGATAGCGAAAACATCAAAGATTTAAATGAAAACGTTCTTGAGCACGTCTGCCATTTTAATAACCGAACTCCCAGTTATGATAGTGCAGAAGATGTCGGTGCCGATCTGATTGGAGAGGATAGAGAAGACGAAAGATACTCTCTTTGTAGCGATGGTTTCAATGATGATGATGATAATATAAAAAGTAACTGTTACGAAGAAGATGATGCTCGCCATGAAAGTTGCACACCTGTTTATAACGAGGATGATGGGAATGATCTTTATTGCCAACGTTTGTCTAGATGTTCTAAAATTGACGACAAATACGATGAAGAGCTCTCAGATGAGCTCAATGGAGGCTCGTACACACCCACTGCAAACACCGATCACATTCCTGGATTATCTCCCGTCGAGAGAACTTCTACTCAGGGTGCTTACACCCCGACTTCTAAGCCTCCTTCGCTTTTGGGTGATGAATCCCCCATTTCTCCAGTTTCCTCTCCTTGCTCTCCGCCTCCTTCTGCCAGTATGGGATTTTCAGACTTGACTCAAGTTTTGATCCAGACCTTAGGCAACAATGCTCTGCTGGGCAATGCCACCAACAATACCAACGGCCCCATTAACAGCCTTCTTGGTAGTGGAGGAGATGTTGTGCAGCAGCTTCTCACCAGGGTTCAATCGATCTACCAGCAATCATCAATCAACAACAATATTTCGGGGTTTTCTTCCTCCAACCCTCTTCTCTCTCTTCCTTTCCTTCTCCAACCACACCAAAAGACCATCAATCCGACCGTACTTCATTACCTCGGCCTTCAGTCGCTTTCGGCTTTGGGCAGGTCTTCCGTAGCTCTACCTGGAGTTCTCGGGGACGTCGGCCGTGGGGGCCACGCGGGTACGGCTGAAGGACCACGAGTTTCCTATTCTCCGTTTGACGTCAACACGGTTTCTCCCCGATCGGAAGATGCCATTTCGTTTTCTCCCCCTTCTCTACCTGCCGGTTGCAATGAGGCTCAGACTGACGGTCCAAATCTCTCCGACCTGAAGAGCTGCGATGGAGGAAGTTCCAAGAATGCCGTTCCTGTTGATACAGAGATGAAAGTTAAGGTTGGAGTTTTTAATTTTGTTTTGAAATTATTTTTGCTTTCTTAGAGTTAGATTATGTTTTTATTTTGTATTATACTTTATACATCTTTATTTTATTTCGTTTAATTTGTCAGTATCTGTTAGCATATTGTTATTTGTAATGTTCTACGTGTCTGCATTTTGTATTATTTCAAATTTTTATTGCTTTCCATGTATGATTTTTTATTATTTAAAATTCTAATAAAAAAATAATTTCTACCAGTCGATCAGTTTTGTGATATTTAAGATATGCAAATTTAACTTTATTAAATAATTAAATTATTTATTTATTTATGATAATATTATTTAATAATACTTTCATACATCCTTTTATTAACTTTCATTTGTCTGGATGTCTGTTGATCCTGGAATCTCTTGTGATCTAAATTTCACCAACTTCCCAGCCAGCATTCACACAAAAACCTATTATATAGAACAATACAATAATCTGAGAATATAAAAATTTCCTGAAGTTTTCCTTTAACTTCAGATGTCTGTTGAATTCCACGACAAAGTTTGTAATCACATTTTGAGCCACTTCCACATATGCTTTCAATCTGAAATTTTTAATATAGTCGTATATTCGGTATACCTTAACATTAATAATTTTTAAAAAATTACATTTTAAGTTAAGCAGTTTCACAACAGGTTTCTATTGATACTCAATAACAGTTGCTGTTCAAAGTGCTCGTCTGCCATTGTTCAATTTCAGTTTATCAATTTTATAAAACGCTTTTTACTACAGCGTTCAAGAGTGACGGCTACGAATTGACATAAAAGGGAAGTTTTCGCTCCATGTCGGAAAGAAATGAGAGAGAGACGCTGTGAGAGGATGTGGAAGAGAATTCCAGAGAAAGAGATCAAAGTTGTTCTGTTTGGTCTGCTGTGTTATCAGAAATTTATTAATTAAAAGAAAAAAATCAGTAGCTGAGCCCTTGAACAATTTTTACTCCCCAGCCTTAACTCTTCAGTGACTCATTTGGGAATATATTTTGTGGCAAGAAAATTTTCTGTGGTTAAACATGCAATTACCAAATATCCAATAAGAGAGGTTTTTAAAATACATTTTGTCTTTAAATTTATATTTTTATCGGTGTAATAGTAGTTGCGGTCTGGATATTCTCTTCTTGCCGATGCAGTGAATGGTTCCAGTGTTTTGT
This sequence comes from Erpobdella octoculata, assembly GCA_963978895.1. Taxonomy (NCBI): domain Eukaryota; kingdom Metazoa; phylum Annelida; class Clitellata; order Hirudinida; family Erpobdellidae; genus Erpobdella; species Erpobdella octoculata. The sequence goes on along the minus strand of OZ022244.1, from coordinate 6,770,096 downwards.
CATTTAATTTGTCATTAAAATCTCACATTCTTTTCTCCACTACAGCTAAAAAAAATTTTGTATTATTTCATTAGATATTTTATTATTATCATTGATAGTTATTTGTGGCTTTCTTGAATATTTTATGTTTTTGTTGTTTTTTTTTACTCGTGCCAGTGTTAGTGGCTTGCCACTCTTCTGAGATCTTCAATGAATAAATATTAATTAAGAAGCCAAACTAATTTTATGGTCGGTTATACAAACTATAAAAAGGATATTTACAATGTTTTGTCGAGTTGATATGTTTTGTGAGGCAAACTCAGGGGTCGTCTCAGACGTCTAATTATCTGATAAAATTAAATATAAATGTTTGTACATTTTCAGGCAACAGACAAGGCCGACTTGCAACAGAAACTCGTTGCAGATATCAAGGAAATTCTGAGACCTGTATTCAAGAAAGGAAAAATCGATAAAGAGGATTACAAGGATATCCTGAGGAAGACTGTACCAAAGGTTTGTTTGATGTTTCACATATGTGTTTGGGGTTGCACGTGTTTTTAATAATTTCTCGTGGAAAATGCTATTTGTTTTTAATCTGTAAACTTATTGATGGTTTAATAACGTTTCATTTAAAAGTACTTTGCTATCATTCAATGTTATATTATATATATAGCTATACTGTTTTGGTATTTTAATTACAATTAAATACTCAATTAGATACTCAAGTCTCATAAGCTGAGCTACAATCGAGACAGGATCACACGCTTTACGGAGGCCTACATCCAGAAGATTATTGCCACAAAAAAGTACTACAGCAAGAAAACCACATCATGACCTCTCCTTCATCTCCATGTTTTGCTTTATTTATGCGTGTTTGTGAGAGGAGTTATATGAATCATACATACTGTGAACTTGTTGACCCATGGACAAGTTTTTTATTTTAAGGGGGATTTTTATCCCTCGATGGGTGCAGAAATTCTGAAATATGCACCTAGTGACAATCTCACTGCTGACTCTCATTCAGCAGGTTATAATTCAATCGAGTATTTTTATTTTTTCATTTTTTTGTGAAATTAAAATGTGAAGAAATTTATTTGCTAATTAAATTCAATTTCAATTTTTTATGTAAATGAGCTGTTTTGTTTTATGTTTCTATTTTTTCTTGTTTTGGTCCATGCGAGAGAGAGAGAGAGAGAAAGAGAGAGGAGCTTTACGACATCTTGTGAAACACTGTATAGGAGTAAATTGAATTTTGTAATTGTTTTGTTAGGTTCATTTTTAATAACACTGCATGGGACTGGATTATGGCTACATAGATAGGATTTTTTCTAAAATCTGATGTCATCAGTCAATTTTGATATTGCTAATAAGTTCAAATTTATAAGATTTTTTTTATTTTTCATTAAAATTCAATTTAATTGGTAATATAGAGACTATATTAATTATAAAAAGTATTATTTAATTTTTTATGCGAATCTGAAACCTTAGTTTCTCCATCTTCTTCTTTTGACTGGCTTTTCTTGAGGAATTATTATTTTCATATTGGTTAGCATGGAAATTTAGAATAAATTTTTAAAAATTAATTGGCATGCAGAAATATAAGATTTTTTTGTTTCTTGTTTGTTTTTCATTTTTTGCCTGTCGAATTTATGTTTTATTAACAAGGCGATGGCGTTTGATAACGTGTTGTAATGTAGTGCATGCTGGAGAAAATAATGCGCCAACATGGGAAAGATGTGCATGTGCTTGAGAACAATGCTCATGTGAGAGAAATGCATCTGCGAGAAAGAAATTCATGTGATTCATATTTTTATTTAATTTTTTTCTGACTCTTGTGTCCATAATATTTCGTGAATGCGGAGAAAATATTTGTCATTTTGAAAATTGTTTGTGCTTAAACAATCGCTCGTTGCTGTAAAAAGGCCAGAAAAATAGAAATTTTATTTAATTTTCATATATTTATTTTTTTGTGTTTTTCATTCGTTCGTCGGAGAAATAGAATCTGAGGAATTTCTCTTTAAGACCGCATGTTTAGGTTTCGGATGTGAAAATAAAAATTTGCCAGAACTTCTGTATTTAGGGGCATCGTTTGTTTTTGTTTTATCAAGTCATTTAAAAAATATTTTTTTTAGTATTGGAGAAGGCCCGTAGCCAGGATTTCAAAACAAAGGGTGCACTTTTTTATAATACGCTACTCCGTCGTTACGAGTAACGCTCCTACATACACAAACAAATGACTGATCCAGTGAATACTCAGATGAAGATATTAATAAAATCCTTTCAATTATCTTAAAAAATATTGTTTTGATGAACTGTCTTGAGTACTATACACGCTGTAAAAAAAGTCAGACAAGTTGCAAACACGGGACTTCAATAATGAAAAAAAAATATTAACAACTACATATTAGGTTAATTGTCAGTTATAAAATAGAGTTTTTCACACCAATAAATCTTCCACAATAGCCAACAAACCACAAAAATACTAGAGGACTAATTGTCTTTTTTCAAACTCATCTTTACTGAAAAAAATTGTCACATCTTTTTTAAATGCCAGCAAATATAAATTAAACGCTGCTGAAGGTTAGATCTGCGATAAGATGACAGTAAACGAGTAAGTGCTGAAAAGCTATTTTCACAAACGGCTGTAGAAGCGCAAATGTTCAAAACAGAAGCATAAAGAACAGGAAGTGTTTTCTTATATGGAAATAGCATGTGTGCAATCATAGCAATGTCACTAATAGAAGAAGACGAAGTAACAACACTAGGGCTGTACGGAATCCGGTTCCGATTAAGCCAGAATCCGACAATTTTTATAAATCCGGTTTCGATTCCGGTTCTGGTTAAATTTTACCGGATTTATTCAGAATTTTTTGGCAAGACAGCTATTTTGTACTATTGAGAAGTACACATTTTGTTTTTGAAGTCCGGATCCGGTGCCTGCAGAATATAAAAATTCAAATCCAGTACAGCCTTAAACAACACTTATATTTTGCTTTTTAAGTGAGAATAAATGAAATTTTTTCATACATGAGGTTCTGCGTGCAAATTACTTAACCTGTCTTCAGGAGCGACAAGTTCACTAAATGGCAGAGGCTTTCTTTGATAACCAATGTGAATCAGAGTGGCAGAGTGCCAATAATGATTTAGTGAGAGTTAAAGCTCATTCACCAAAAGTAAAATTTGTTCACTTAAAACATTGTCCATGATTTCAAAGAAGAGTTGTTTGAGCTGCTGAGACACATTTTGAATGTGAGAACTGCAACCTTATAAAAGAGCTGTGTCGTTGAATCAAAAACTTTACATCAACAATTTACAGCATTCATGTCGGTTACATTTTGTTAGGTCTGGATAGTTGTTCTGGTACCGTTTTACCGTTCTGTTCCATCAACCATAAATAAAGGAGCACCTAAACTCTCTAACCGGCATATCTAACCAGGGAGAAAATCTTGTTTTGCTTGGTATTAAAGTATTAATGTATTTGCCGGTTGTGTATTTGCATGTGTCGATGGGTTCACTTATTGTATTTCAATATGTTCGCCAGTTGTATGTCAATATATTCACTTTATTTCAATGAATTCGCCAGTACTGCTAATAAATTCGCTAGTTTTTTCCAATGAATTCGCCAGTTGTGCCAATGTCCGTTTGTTGTATTTCAATGTATTCGCCAGTTGTTCGTTTAAAAAAATTGCAATTTGCCGGAAAAAACCAAAGGTAATAATTTTCCAATTAATTATTATTTCCATAGAAGTATCTAATATAAATCTTATTTTTTTCTGTTTTGCTCAATATCTGCTGACAGCTATTTAGAACGTTCTCCGAGATCCTTGGAAATGCTGGGATGTATATACACTGATCCAACAATAGGATGAAATAATGGAAGCTTTTAAACAAAGGCTTCAGAATAAGCTGAATGAACTGCTGCATTTGATTTTTGAACAAGATCTTATAGAACACAGCAGCTTAAAAACTATATTGCAACTATAGCACAACATAATTGTTAATTCTGTTTCAACATGGAGACCCCGTATAGATCAAGCAAGATGTCTCACCTGTAAATGTATTAGATCAATGACAAGAGATGATATCCCTGCTCTGGATGTTCCTGAAACTGAAAAACTCTGGAATGCTCTCCAAACCTGAAACGAATTTTCTCAATGCCAAAAAATAATTAAAAATCAAATAAAACACTTGGAGGAATGTGGTTTTTATCCAAATTAAGGAACTTAAATTGTATAAATGCCTATCGGTATTTTATTATCAAGAAGTGGAGAAGCAAACATTACTATTAATTAATCGCATTAACGAGTTTGGTTTATTTTGGTTATAGCGGACTTTGTCTAGGCGGGCCTTTGTAACAGCGGTAATATTTTTTGGTCATAGCAGGCTTCTTTCAGGCCCGCAACTACGGGGGGGCGAAAACCCCATAGAAGATAATTCGCTCCCCCTGGAAAATTTTGAGATATGTAGTTTTTTGAACTTTATAAACCTGGTAACCGTTACACAAGTACATAGCTGGATAAAGCAGCATATTTCGTCCCCCTCCAAAATTCTAAGACGTACTTTTTTTTTAAATTTATGAACCTGTTAACCTTTAGCTGGATAAGGCTGCGTATTTCGCCCACTCCCTTTTTTGAAAAATTCTAAGATATATACTTTTGAACTCTATAAGCCTGTAAACCGTTATACAAGTACATAGCTGACTAAAGCAGCGTATTTCGCCTCTACAAAATTCTAAGATAGGTACCTATGTTGTTATTAACTTTCACTTGTCCGGATGTCCATGGGATGTTTTGAAGCTCGGAAGATCATTATAAAATTCACCTACTTCAAAAAATGTATTGTTTTGTTAAACAAAATAAAATTTCAGCAACAACAATTATTAAGAAATTAATTAGAAAAGCATATGATAAGGACAACAAAATTTGTCATCGTCATAGTGGCTACAAACATTATTGTTTACTATTCACTGGGGTAATATTTTTACGAAACGATGTGGCTATGAAATTTTTCAGCTATCTTAAAAAAGCATCTTTTTAATTTTTTAAATTAACCTTAACTTGTTATTAACGTTATACAAGTACATAGCTAGATAAGGCAGCGTTGTTTACTTTTTCTACTATTACTATACAAACCTTTTAGTTAGAATTTACTTTAGTGCTTGTGAATTAATGAATGATAATTAACTAATTAAACGTAAAAATATCAACATCATAAAGAGAGAGATTGAAGAAAAATATTCTATAAAAATCCTTTACCATCACTTTAAGTGCATAGATTATAGACTTCAGGAATGGTCCCGATAGTGGGAACGCTGGGTATCTATCACCACACCAGCAATATAAAGCATTTTGTATCCAATGAACCAATACGGTTAAACTTATTAACGCATCACAGCAAACACCCCAGCAAAACCTTGGGGTGCAACATGTTCTCAGGGCCCACCTATTTTTCAAAAAAATTAAAATTTGCAAAACCATCCTTTAGGTTTTCATCCAAAAAAACTGATGACCGGGGGTAGGCAGAGCTACTTTTACAAAAAAAATTTCAAAATTTTTTTTTTATTTTTCTTCGAAAAAAGCTGATGACCGGGGGGCTATCCGGAGGTAATTTACCCATACATTTTTAGTAAACCACTAACCACTTTCATAAAAAAGATTGACTCAAACCTCAAAAGCTTACACTTTACATTTCTGAGGGCATTTCTGGGAGCCCATTTCTATCTTTTGGGAACCCTCTGCGCCCCGAATTTTCGTCCCTGCCAACATCTCCCTTTATTGTATCCAAAGATTTTGCTTCAAACGACATAGAAAAAGAGGAGACAGCTAGAGGCAGACGGCTGACCCCATGCAAGTCAACTATGAACTAAAAGTTTGTTACTTCGATCGGTTATTTCATTCTTTGCCGTTCATCCATTCCATCTATCTTTTTTTTTTTTTTTTTTTTTTTTTAAGACGTTTATTCACAGAAAAAACCAAAAATCAGAACAGACATATCAACCTAAAAAAAAGTAAATCATGTAGGACATTTGAAAGGGATATTAATCCCGCTAGAGAAACATCCTATACAAATTACAATAAAACCTATTTACACGGCATAAAGTCACAAAAGCGTGTAGACGCAACCAGCTGCTTAACCGCTCTCTTGAAGGCATCAATGCCCAGAACCCTGTAGTCCGAAGGCAGAAAGTTCCAAAACCGTGGACCAAAAAATCCTATTGAATACATTTTTAGAGTTGTATGAATAACATTAGATCGATAATGATTAGTAGATCTGGTATCATAAGAATGAACCGAAGATGTCATTGAGAAGGAATTTAGTAAGGTATGAGGAAGTAAGTTATTATGATATCTATACATAAATAAAAGTGATTGATAAATGCAAATCTGATCAATTGTTAAAATATTGGTAGCAGTAGGTTCCACCGGGGAAGAGAAGGGATGACAAAATATGATTTTTAGAACTCGAGTTTGAAGAACAGCCAGAGATGAAGTTCGACATTTATAATTAGTGCACCATATGAAGTTACAATATATTAGGTATGGATAAATCAGTGAATAATACAACAGCAAAAGAATTTTAGAGGGGACGAACCATGAGATTTTGTAAAGTACACCAATATTCTTTGAAATTTTCATAGAAATGTATCGTATGTGATCATTCCAAGTAATATGTTGATCAATGTACAAGCCCAAGAATTTTGTACAGGATACATTAGCTATTTCACTATCACGAATGCACAGTCTTATGCTGCCGATGTCAATCCTCTTTTGCGGATTGTGAAATATAATAAAACATGTTTTATCCATATTCAGAGAACGTCTATTTTTTATAAACCAATCAGAGATGCACATTAATTCTCTGTTTATGTTATCAATTAGGGTTGCAAGTGAATAGTCAGAAGATAAGACATTAGTAACGTCGGCATACAAGGTAAATTCGAAAAACGCTGAAGACGAAACAATGTCATTAATATAAATAAGAAATAACAAAGGGCCTAAAATTAAACCTTGAGGAACCCCACAAGAAATAGATTTTTCCGATGAGCTAAAACCATTGTAAGTAACAAACTGTTTTCTATTACATAAATAATTTTCAAACCATCTTAAACATGCACCACCAACACCATAGCAGCTGAGTTTAGTAAGTAAGATGACATGATCAACAGTATCAAATGCCTTTGACAAATCAAAAAAGAGACCAATAGAATACATGCCACAATCCAAATCTTTAAGTATTCTGTTATGAAAGTTAGTAATTGCCATATATGTAGAGTAACCTTTGCGAAAACCATATTGACAATCGTTTAGAATACCATGAGAATTAAAATAATCATATAAACGTTGGAATACAATCTTTTCAAACAGTTTTGAGAAATATGAAAGTATTGAAATTGGCCTATAGTTATTGAATAAGGATTTATCACCACCCTTAAATATAGGAACAACCTTAGCCATTTTTAGACTATCAGGAAAATAACCAGTAGACAATGAACAGTTAATCAAGTCAGATAATATAATAGAAATGGAAGCAATAGATAAAAATCCTAGGTAAGGAGAGATGTTGTCAATTCCAAAACCACCAGAACATTTGATTGACTTTGAAACCGTGATCAATTCAAGAGATGTCACCTCTTTAAATGACATCAGAGACGCTAATGGAAGAATTATATTTTCAAATGAAGCTTCTTTCTCAGGTATGGAAGAAGAGAGACGAGCTCCTATGTTTACAAAATATTCATTGAAGCCATCAGCAATCATCGAAGGATCATCAGTCATAATGCCATCAACAGCAAATGAAGAGGAAGCAGAAGAATGACGATCTTTGTTAATTATGGAATTGATCGTAGACCAAATTTTTTTTTTTTAGTTAATTGAAAAATACATTGAAAAATTGCAAAGTTTTACATATGAATATAAATGCTGGTAATTCTTCTAAAGTATGTGTTTTTAGTGTACTTCTTAATGGGTTTTTCCTGAAAATATAATTTTTAAAGAATAAAAAATTGTTTTAAAACTAGTATAAAGTCAATGGTTAAAATTTAATTTTTTTTATTCAGAAATTTTTGTTAACTTAATAAGTTAGTGCCCAGGTCAATAAAATATCAGAATAAGATGTTTAAAGTGTACCTGTATAAGTTTGCAAATTTGTTTTCAATTTAAAAACAAAAACAGAAATTAATTCTGTAACGCAAAAATTTATTATAGATATTGATTTAATGCATATAATAAAAATTTATTTAATGCATATTTTGTCGTTTTATTTTTATGAACCTCCCCCCGCCGAAACTAAAGCAACATCGACACGTTTTTAGAAAAGGTGCCCAGGAGTACAGATCAATCTGTCAATCTACTAGTAATCTGATCTGAAACTATCATAAACGTCCATTAAAGTTTCAATGACCGTAACAAAGCAAGCTTTTACTATACGTTGTAAAAAACAAAACATTGGCAGGAATATATAAAACTATTCCAGCCAATGTCTGTCCTAGATACACATCCTAGATAAATATTCTATAAAAATCCTTTACCAGCACCCTAAGAAATCCAAATTGAGGTCATAGAAATAATAAACGATACGAGTGTTGCTGATGCACCTTGGTTTTACATATAATGTAAGATTGTTTTTCAACTCCTAATATAATTTTAATGTTTTTTTTTAGTTTTTTTTCATTTCGCCCCCTTTAGCGATAGCTCGTCCTCACAAAACATGACGTCATCTAGTTGCGGGTCTGTATTGTTTTAGCGGGCCGTCACAAAATAAACGATCAAGAAACCAAAAGACAACAACTTTACTCGCTGATCACACCGACTGCCAACTGATGTTTGTTAGGCCTTGCTGGCCATTCCAGCCATGACCCCTCACTTCAAAGTAAATCATACTCCTTACCATTCCATTTAATAGTTCTTCTAGCCGATTTTTCTATATAGTATGAAGCTCAATTTATTTGGCTAGGAAATCGTCTACCTGGATCGCAAAAGATAAATTTGGACTCCCCTTGTCAGACAAACAATTGACCCAATTATGCAGTTCGTATTTACACATTAGGAAAATGTCGACATTGGTGAGTTCTTATTGCTTTTAACTCTATTAACTGTATTTTTGAATTATTATTTTATATTAAATAAATAAATTAAATTAAAATTATTTAATATTTGTATTTAGCCAACTTCTATCTTTTATTTTTCTTATCTTTTTTTGTTTAGGAACACGCAGCTTCAAGTTAATTTATAAAAGACCCTAGTTGCCTTCCTTTGTTAGTCAGCAATTTGATATATGTTCTGCATGCATTGTCTAGTTTTCAGTCCCGTTTAAGATTTAAACAATTAGACACCCCCGTAACAATTTAGTTAAAAAAAGATTAACATGCTACCTAAGCTATCTTTCTCTCAATTTCTCTCTGCCTGGCTCTCTCTCTCTCTCTCTCTCTCTCTCTCTCTCTCTTTCTTTCTTTCTCTCTCACTCTTTTTCTCTCTGTCTCTCTCTGTCTGTCGGATTCTGTTTCTGTCTGTCTCTCGCTCACCTTTCTCTATCTCCTTTTACATTTTTCTCCAGTAGAAGTTATGACTCACATAAAATTATTTCCATTTTTAAATCTGCTACCAACTATTCTTTGTTAAATCGCGTTGATGGCAAAATGCATGTCAGTGCCAATTAATGTACGCCCACACACACACAAACATAGCCCCTGTACAGGATCGCAACCAGTGACGGATCTACGGGTGCCATAGAAGCGATCGCCCACATCCCAAAGGCATTAATTTAATTTTTTTTTAGTTTTTAAGCCAAAAATCAAATAGCCACATATTTTACCACGTTTTTCTTAACTTGCTTTCTTGTCTGTCTGTCGTCTGTTTGTTTTTCCATAGGTATATTTCTATCGATTTTTAAAGCACTACTACCTATCGTCTAATTTAGCTGAAATTTTGCATACTTGCTTGCTTCTGAAGACAACACAATATTGTTATGCTATTAAAACTTATTTATACTATATTTAATTATTTTAATCTAATTTCATATTTATATCTATGTTTACAGTGTTGTTCGGTAACGAAGTAAAAGTAACGCGTTACTTTACTTAAGTACATCCGACGTACTTTTTGCCTGTAACGGAGTACACAATATTTTTAATACTTTTTCTTGCAACGAAGTAATATTTTCGGACTTACTTTTACATCGTTACTTTTCCAAGACAAAGCGTTACAAAGTACTGTAAAAAATTAATAAAACGACAAAGTTTAAATCGATGTGTTATTAATTATCTATGATTACTAAGATTTTTGCGGTCATACTTGTTTTGGTTTACAATAGATTGTTCGACATTACTATGGAATCTTCCGAAGGAGCGAACGTGGACAGTGGCGGCGAAGATAGGCGGAACCACAATGAACTTAATGAAGAACACCCATTGCCATATTTAGTCAAAATGTTCAGATTTAATCGATGGAAGCTAAAACGTTTAGGTTCACATGCTTGCTGTGCAACCCTAAAGGTCCTAAGACCTAAAGCAACTACGTGTTCAGCATTCCACAATTCTCCGTCGAACTTGAATAAACAAGTGAGTCTTGAATTATCTCATTCTTCAGTAGCCGATGGTGAGGAAGAAGACAGTTTCATTGATAGCAGAAAGTCAACTGTGTCTGACGATGAAGTTCTTATGCAGTACCGTAAAACGGGGGACTTTGGCCCAGTTTACACATGAATCAACCTATATTTCAAAGTACAAATTATATTTCTATGAGCAATTATGCTAAAAAGGTGTGCATAGTAGTGATGTATGGCGTGACCTAGCGAAAGTTAAAAAAAAAAAATTTTTTAATATATTTTTACGCGTTTAAAGGCTGGGCCAAAGTCACCCCGCTGATAGGGGTGACTTTGGCCCAGCGACTTTAAGCCTGTCCAGAAAAAATTTGTAACCTCTAAATAGTTTCATTTAAAGTTTTTTTCATTATACTATGTATGTTTTGTTGAAATACACTTTTTACAGAATTAATTTAGCTTGTTTTGGCACCGTTCAGTGTCCCCAAACATATCGAGCAAAATTTTATTTGATATTTCACCTGAGTTCACATTATAAACTGCTCTACCAAAACATTGGATCAAAGTTTATCATTAATTTTTCTTTCTTTAATCTTTAGTAAATATAAAACATGAAAAATGAGTTGCAACACATTTATAAATCGAGAGAACGGAGCAAGAAATAACACAATAAATTGATTTCGTCAGAAGTAATCAATGCGCTTCAGCTCAGGAATTGAGTAAAGTCCCCTCCTAGAAATTTGCTTTGGAGCTGATATGAGTGTGAATATCTCAGCCTCTTGATAGACAGCTCTCTCTTCAGGCTTCGGCCATTTCCAGTTATGTCCGCTTCTCTTCATAAGACAAACTTCTGCACCGGCCCTTTTAACTTTTTTCACCTAATAAAACAACAATTTTCCAAATGTCACACTTAGTTAAAAGGTATTAAATCATTTAATTTTATAACCTGTCCTACGTAAAACCTTTAACAATATTCCGCAAATCTGAATTATCTACGGGGAATCCAAATGTTGAGGCCGTCACAACATAAGACTTGAAAGCGGCTTCCGCCTCATCAGAAAATATTGTCTGCCCACCATATTTATTTGAATGTGCACCTTTGAGTTTGTTCCTTAGTGTTGATCTAGGAATTTTGTATAATTTGTCTGCTTCTCTTTGTGTTATTCTGCCAGTACTGATTCCCAGCAAAGCTGTTTGCAAGTTTGACGACGAGTAAGAACCATAGGTTCTGCTACCGAGCATCTTTTTATACGTTCTAGCCATGATAAAATCTGAAAAATTGTTAATTGTTGTCAAATCATAATCATAGTAAAATAAAAAAAACAAAAAATGTTGACATTTATGCTATTTAGTGCTCCAAAACGCAGTTTTCAACGTGGGCCAAAGTCACCCTCCCATGGGCCAAAGTCACCCCAGAAAGCGGCCAAAGTCAACCCACTTTTTTTAACGGTCAATAACTTAAAGGAGCGTTGACCAAACACAATAAATGTCACGCTACATTAACAGTAATATACAAAATATCATTTATGGAAATTTTGAGTCACCTGCCTTTGTTAATTGTTGCTGTGTAGGAAGAAGTTTGCACACAAAATAAAAATGAATTTTTAAAACCCAATGCTTTTATATGTAATTAAAACAAAAATTTTGCAATCAATTTTTTCTTATATTACTCTTTTATTTTATATTAGTCCAAGCACCTAATGTTGAGTTGAATAAACAAACCGCTTTACTTGACTAGCTTCACAATTCCCTTGGCAAACTTCCAGACTACCACATCATGTTAAATAAACAACTTAGCTAGCTTCCCATGAGACAAATTTTATTCAATTTGCGGTTTCTTGTTTATTTTAAAACTAATAATTGAATATTGCATTGTCTTCTATTTTGAGCATGTATGCAAAATTTGAAAAAATCTATCATCAGGAAGTGACTCAAAAATTGATTGCAAGATTTGAAACAGACAGAGAAACAAACAGACAGACAGAGACGACGAGTAGATAAAAGCATTGTAAAAACAAGTAAATTAAAAACGAATTTTTAAAACCCAATGCTTTTATATGTAATTAAAACACAAATTTTGTTTAATTAAATTTATTAAAATTAATTAAAGTGAAATTAATTAAAATTAATTACAGTGAAATTAATTAAAATTAACTAAATTAATTGACTTATTGTAAAACTAATAATTGAATATTGCATTGTCTTTTATTTTGAGCATGTATGCAAAATTTGAAAAAAATCTATCATCAGGAAGTGACTCAAAAATTGAATTACAAGACTTGAAACAGACAGAGAAACAGAAAGACAAACAGAGACGACGACTCTGGCGAATGAATTAGAATTGAAACAGACAGACAAACAGAGACGACGAGTAGATAAAAGCATTGTAGAAAAATATCGTCACTTTCGCAACTCTCGCAAAAACAGCTATAAAATTATTAAACGGCGGCGAAAACAACAATCGAAGGATCGAAGTATTAGCTAACACACCACAGTTTGTTTTGATAAAAAAATGGAGGTTGTTCGCCAGTTTTAAAAGGAGATCGACGCAATTAAAACAAAAAATCCATTTTGGGCCAAAGTCACCCGCACGGGCAACCCGTTTTACGGTATCTCCAGAACCGATCAGATGACATGAACATCATTGCTGGAACTGAGAGCTTAAAGAAAATGTTTATCCAGTTGATTAATTAGGGCAGTAGCGTTTGAAAGACGATAGAATTACGATAAAATAAAGTTTAAATTTTTAAGACGAGTAATAACTTTTTGAAATTCATAAAAGGTGCCCCACGTTTTTAATTTTAAATAAAAAATTTTAAAATTTTTTTGAAAAACTACGTTTTTATAAACTAATAATATATATACAAAACTTTTTAAAAAAATAGATTGAAAACTCTAGAAGAGCGCAGACTTATCGCAGACCTTTGTTTCTGCTACAGATCTTTAAATGGAATGGTGGATTATAGCCTGGTTGGACAATTTAAACGAGCAAATTATGAAAAAACAAGGGGGCATAGCTACAAACTGATGCCAGGTCAATATAGAACTGACGATGCCAGGTCTTTCATAACTGGACGCGTGGTCTCAGCATGGAATTCTTTGCCTCAGGATGTTGTTGGATCATCAAACTACAGTCGGTTCAGAAGCTTGATAAATCAGATGGATTTATCTAAGTTTTCAAGACTTTGAATTTTTCATGAAGCATTAGCAGATCTGGATGTCAAATGAACAGATTTTTGGAAGTATTTAGAGGGATTTTGAAAATTGCGGTGGAAGTTTCAACTTCACGGCATTATGTATAAGCGTTAAGAACAACAATTTGTCAGGTTTAACCGTTCCATAAATGCAAAATTTAAATATTTACAAGACTTAATATCTTATTCAATATGTTATACGCGAGCATACCTTGCTATTGTATGTTTCTAACATCTTAACAATTTACGATTTGCAACTGAGTATGTGTACATATTTCGTTTATTGGTTTTTTTTGTTTCGTTTGTACTGTCCGAACGGTATTAGAGGCCGATAGGCCCTTCTGTTTGAGAATAAATAAATAAATAAAATAAATAAATAAAATACCACGTTTTTTTCTAGTGCACTAAAAAGAAGAAAATAAAATATTAAAAAAAATCTTTTTAAAATACCACGTTTTTGTGAACTAAAACGAAGAAAATAATTTTTCTATGGGCTGTGTGAGAAATGTCTTGATGGAGGCCTGCATTAATTGTGGACATTCGTATAACGAACAAGCCATAATCTTTTAAAGCCAAAAACGTGGGGCGCCTTTTATGACTTTCAAAAAGTTATTTCTCTTCTCAAAATGTCAGCTAATATTATATTTTTAGATCTCGGTCATCTCGGTTTCATCTCGTATGAGATATGCAAGATATGAAGGAGATATGTACGAGATTGGCCAACGGAGACATAACAAGTGAATCAAAAAACAAAGTTTTTTTAAAACACACTCTTATATAATCGATTGTATAGGCCACATTCTGTTACATAAACAACGAGTATATTAGCATAGACAATAAATAGTTCGACGAAAATATCACAAATAATTATTTAATTAAATTTTGTCCAATCGATCCGAAAATTTGATAGAATGCATTGTTAATCAGTTCGGAGGTAGGGGAGAGTAGTACTGAATGGCCACACAATTTTACACTTTTATTCAAATCAATCATACAAAAAACTATAAGTGATAGAATTAAAAATTGTTCACATAATGAAAGCAAAAACATTTCACTACTAAAAACCGCTCATTAAAACTTTTCAAATTATAACAACTTTATAAAAAAAACGATAAAAAACGCAATTTCTCCTAAAATTTTTGGGTGGCCATTCAGTACAACCTGGTAGTACTGAATGGCCACGCAAGTCATGCATTTTTTATTATAGAAGTCACAATTCACACCAAATGGTAAGCCAAAATTTTTTATTTCACAGACAAGTCTTTATTAATGTTAATTAAAAAATCATAAAAGCATTTTGTCATTTTATTAAAAAGTTGTAGCCTACAATCCAAAACTATATGATAAAAAGTCAAACAAAATTTGATATGCCCATTTCTTCTCTTGGATTTTTCAAGGATTAAATTTTCTAGTTTCACAACAACTTGATCTAAATCTGCCTCACAAATACCTTTATCCTTAGACAAAAAACTGGCCTCTTCGATGTCTTTATCCGTGTACAAAAAGTTCCAAAAATCAGCAGAAGCTTTATCGCCTTTGACTTCCATGATTTTGCCTACATAATAGGTTTTCAAGTCAAAAACATATTAAAAAATACACCAATCCCCTATTTTTTATCTTAGTGTTGTCAAGGGCAAAATGAGCATCTTTACTGGTGGCCATATATGTAGATGTTGATTCCCCGTAAGGCTCGATATCTGGGAAGCTTTTTGAAATATCTCTTCTTGCTTCAAGTTTTGATGTTTTTAATTTGAATCTTCTCAAATTTTTTCTGCTTCTCAGCTGCAGATTTAACTTATAAGAAAGCTTTCGAAACATCTTCTACTGCTCTTTCCATGTTTTTTTGAGACCATCTCCCTTCAAAGCTGTAAATACATGGTTATTCATTCTGAAACATAACCATAAAACATTATTAAAATAAGTAGTGATTGTTATGTATATGTCTTGAATATATTAAACAATTTCATTCTATTATATTATAATTTTGATCAACAATGAACCTCAACACATTTATGAAAATTTAAACATTTAGCAATGCTGAATGACTATGGTCATTCAGTACTACCTTACAGTGGTCATTCAGTACGAGCCGAGATGTATGAGCATTTTAGTGTGCTACGAGCAAAATAATAATTGTAGACATCCAAAATTTAGATTAAAATATTAACCATACATCTCTTTATTTGCAAAAAAATCTTACAAAACATAACCTCCAATATTTGATGAGAATAGAATAGTTCTGACCTGACTCGTTTTCACTTTTTCTTGCGAAAAACCAAAAAGCTCCATAAATATATATATACATTTTAAAAAAGGAATGGGCGTAAAAAATAATTTAACAAATGAGAAAATCTCAGTGGCCGTTCAGTACAGTGGCCATTCAGTACGGTTCTCCCCTATGTTTAAATTTTTAAGTCTCTAGCTCATCGGGAAGTTTAAAATCGATTGCAAATTTTGACTACAGACCGACAGACAGAGAAGTCAAGTTTAGTAAAAGTGTGTAAAAAGCATGTTGCATATCTTGTACATAACTGGTATACCAAGACGACCGACATCTGAAAGGCTAATAGGCTAATATCTTTAAATATTCAAAAAAAGCGGGTCTGTCCTGCTTAAAAGTTAGCATATGGTTAGTTTGAGTAAAAGGCGCCCAAAGATTTTAGTTTTAAAAATGTTATGCCGGAATCCGGCAGTTTTATACCTGTTTCATGTGTTTTAAAAGTCAAATTTTAACACACACACACAAATACAAAATTAATTAATGAAAGACAACCACTTTGCACTATTGAGAAGTATATGCATTTTATTCTTTAAATCGGGATCTGGTTCCGAAAGGATTCAGACTCCGGTTCGTGAAGGATTTAGCAATTCAAATCCGGTACAGCCCAAACACATATGCAACGTGAAGTTAAACAAGTATAGGAAAAAATGAGTTTTTCAACACAAACTTTGATTCCAAATACACTCGATTTAAAAATACGAAAGATGTTCAAATTCATTGTTTTTTTCTAATTGAATCATGTATTTTCATCCATAATAAAGCTATGCTGAAAGTTTCAGCTTCCTAGCTAGTCAAAAAGCTGGTTAAATTTCACTTGCAAGCTTTGTGTACAGAGAAAGCCACACATACACAAAAACAGAGATTGTAACCTAAATAAAAATTTGTAATAAAAAAGTTCTAAAAATTGAAACTATTTGAAAGAATTGTCAAAAATTTACAAATTTCATCGATCAATATAATAACCAAAAGATCGACAAATACTCAATCAATCGTGAATTTTAACTGCATTATAACTAAAAGTGTGGAACTTAAACAATTTTAACTTTATTATAACTTAAAGTGTAGAGCTTAGACACTAGCTCCCATTTAAAAATGCCTACAGATTTCCAGCAACTTAAGATACCATCATTCCAGACATTGTAAGAAATAGCTAACCACATACATAAACTTCCAAACACACACACGCACAGGCAAACACACACGAGCACACGGAACTCTGCGCACGCAAATTCTGCTATATTCTTACCTCATTGCATATGCACTTTATTAATATTACTAAATTTCCACAGCAGAAATCTTCTAGTTACTTAGCGCAAGAACATCTGGTACAATTTCTGCCTAGGAGAGAAAAACTCAAGATTAGTAATAAACGAACCAAAGCTAACAAGTATGCAACGCCATATATGGCAAGAAGGTTTGCCTATATAAGATTCGATCGCGAGTTTCATTCTCACCGCTATCTCGTTCTTGTGCCTCGCTCAGCACCGACCTGCAATTTAATTTTCCGGAGTTTTAAGTTGTAATCAAACAAAAACAACAAAATGTGTGACGAGGACGTTACCGCTCTTGTTGTCGACAACGGCTCAGGTCTTTGCAAGGCTGGTTTCGCCGGAGATGATGCACCCAGAGCTGTCTTTCCATCAATCGTCGGAAGACCAAGGCATCAGGTTAATATTTTAAACATTTCAATCTCTAGGTTTTTATCAAAGAAACAACAAGTAGTATTGAAGCAAATATAAATTTGGTAGTCTAAAGCGGTTTATTGTTTACCCATTGAAATAAATTTAAATAAGAAACTCATGATAATTTAAGAAAATTTTACAAATCTAAACAAAATTAAATGCAAGATAAAAGTGACCGCAATTGTGATAAGTATAAATGAATATCACGTAATGAAAAACATTTGTTTTTAAAAATATATTTTCAAAAAATGACGTTAAACTAAAGCTGAAGCATATTAGAACAAAGTTGCAGATTTTTGTGGCTGTCATACAAATTTAATAAAGAATGTCTAAATAATTACTGTCGTGAAGTAAGATTTGCACAGAATTAAGTAGAATTATACTGAAATAATATAAATCTATTAAAAATGTAGAAAATAATTAAAACTAGTGAGTCATTAAACTTAAAGTGCAATAAGCAAGTACCACCATAAAACCACAACCATATGTTTTATTAAACAGGGTGTGATGGTCGGTATGGGACAGAAGGACAGCTATGTGGGAGATGAAGCCCAGAGCAAGAGAGGTATTCTTACTCTCAAATACCCAATTGAGCACGGTATCGTCACAAACTGGGATGATATGGAGAAGATCTGGCACCATACCTTCTACAACGAGTTGCGTGTCGCCCCAGAAGAACACCCAGTTCTCCTCACTGAGGCCCCACTCAACCCTAAGGCTAACAGGGAAAAGATGACTCAGATCATGTTTGAGACCTTCAACTCCCCCGCCATGTATGTCGCAATCCAGGCCGTTCTTTCTCTTTACGCTTCTGGACGTACCACCGGTATCGTGCTCGACTCCGGTGATGGTGTCACCCACACCGTCCCAATCTACGAAGGTTATGCTCTTCCCCACGCTATCCTCCGTCTTGATTTGGCCGGTAGAGATCTTACTGATTAC
Source organism: Erpobdella octoculata (assembly GCA_963978895.1). Taxonomy (NCBI): domain Eukaryota; kingdom Metazoa; phylum Annelida; class Clitellata; order Hirudinida; family Erpobdellidae; genus Erpobdella; species Erpobdella octoculata. The sequence goes on along the minus strand of OZ022244.1, from coordinate 6,751,482 downwards.
CTCATGAAGATCCTTACTGAGAGAGGTTACAGTTTCACCACCACGGCTGAGAGAGAAATTGTTAGAGATATCAAAGAAAAGTTGTGCTATGTTGCACTTGACTTTGAACAAGAAATGGCCACAGCCGCCTCTTCATCATCTCTCGAGAAAAGCTATGAACTTCCCGATGGACAGGTACTGTTTTTGTTTGCGTCATGTTATATAAAGTACTTTTTTCAAAGGTAAATTAATGTTTATTATGTTTGGTTATAGGTCATCACCATTGGAAACGAACGTTTCCGTTGCCCAGAATCAGTTTTCCAACCTGCCTTCATCGGTATGGAATCTGCTGGTATTCATGAAACCACCTTCAACAGTATCATGAAGTGCGACGTTGATATCCGTAAGGATCTCTATGCCAACACCGTTATGAGCGGTGGCTCGACCATGTTCCCAGGTATTGCCGACAGAATGCAGAAGGAAATCACCGCCATGGCTCCAAGCACCATGAAAATCAAGATCATCGCTCCACCAGAGAGGAAATACTCCGTATGGATCGGTGGTTCCATCCTTGCCTCCCTGTCCACCTTCCAGCAAATGTGGATCAGCAAGCAAGAATACGACGAGTCTGGTCCCTCAATTGTTCACAGGAAGTGCTTCTAAGCACCAGGCCAATTTATTTGCGAGCTGGAAAACAATTCCAAGTGGTCTTCTTTCAAAAAGTTTTAATTTTCTTTTTCTGCGCTCACAAGAACAAGATTTGCATTTTTTTATATTTTATGTCAGTTTAATGAATTAATAAGTTTTTTCATTTTTGTTTAAAGTTGTTCCCTGGCTTTTTTTAAAAACGAGTCATATATTTTTCGGTGCTAATTCGTATTTGTATTAAAAAATAAATTTTAAAAAATGAATATTTTTTGTCTTTGTTTTGTTGCAAAATGGGGTTCGAAGAATTGTTGCTATATAAAAAATTCCTAATCGTTTTGCTTCGATGGTTCAAGCTGCACAGATACAAAACTGCTTACATAAATGCTAAGTGGTTACATGGTTGCAAGACATCCCCGTGTGTTCCGTATGTGTCAGTCAATTAACAATTTAACCTATAATATTATAGAGTTGTACTCAGATACAGCAAGACTTCACTTTGCGTCGTTTCGTTTTGCGTTTTTTCAAAGTTGCGTCGCTGCTGAATTAGCACTAATTTTCATTGTGCGTCGTTAGATTTTCGATGTTGCGTTGTTTTGGGTTCGAGTCTTTAACTTTTTTTTTTAATTTTTTATAAAATTTTTTTAAAGTTGGCACAACTTTTGCGCCATGCCATCAAAAAAGTAAATCAGATCGAAACTAGGGACACATTTTTGTTAATTGGCAATAAGGTGAAGCCTCATTTAAGAGATACAAAATAATACAAACAGATGTTGCGGGAATTTCAAATTAAGAATAATCATTTAAGAAACAAAATATAACTTGTGATTATCTAAGTTTTGTATTTTCATTATCTTTTATTAAATTAAACTTGCTACATTACTCTAAACATACCCTTGTAATTTTTTTGGAAAAAATGAGTGGAAATGGCATTGCTGGTAGAATTACCAAAAATTAAATTTTTTTTTAGATATTCTGCTACGATTTGATAAGGGAGAGAAGGCCGTGGAGATAGCAAATGTTGTTGGTCTGGCTGCAACAACTGTCATAACTCTTAGAGATCAAGATGGGGATAAAATAAGAGAGGCTGCAAAATCTGCAACATCATTAGATGCTTAAACGATGACCCGTATAAGGAGTGGTTTGATGATCAAAATGGAGTCCTTGCGTTCTATTTGGATTGAAAATCAAGTTGCGCATAGAATACCATTAATTAAAATGGTAAATTTTATATTATTTATGTTTCTTAAATGCTTACTTCTTACAAGCCTTGATTTAGGTTACAATCTCTGTTTGTGTATGTGTGTGTGTGGCTTTCTCTGTACGCAAATCTTACAAGTAAAATTTAACTAGCTTTTTGACTAGCTAGGAAGCTGAAACTTTCAGCATAGCTTTATATTGGATGACAATACATGATTCAATTAAAACAAATTCATTCGAACATCTTTCGTATTTCTAAATCAAGTGTAATCAAAATTTTAAAAAATTAAAAATTATTTCCCTAAAGAAATTCCTGGATCCGCCGTTTATCAGAGGGGAGCTGGTATTATTTTACAACCCTGCATAATTACCACTATAGTTATAAAACGTTTATTTAGTTTTTTTCACTAAATCAAATCATGGCCTAGAAGCACTATTGGTGAAAATTCATCGTGAAGCCAATTTGGAAGGGAGAAGATCTGGATCGAAATGACGTCAAACATTACCGGCCAATATCCAACCTCACCTTCATTTCCAATTACTCGATATGTGTGCTGCCTTTGATACAGTGGACCATGACATACTTCTCCATCGTCTTAAAGAGTCATTTGGGTTGTATGGGTCGGTCCTTGCTTGACTGTCTTCCTTTCTCCGGGAACGGATGCAGCAGGTCGTTTTCGTCGGGGTCGCGTCGTTGACCGCTGATGTCACTTCTGGCGTTCCTCAAGGTAGTGTACTTAGTCTTCTGCTTTTTCTCCTGCGGACGTCCCTATTGCTACATCTGAGCATGGCTTGGGAATTCACTGTTATGCCGATGATGCTCAATTGTATGCTGTCGGTGGAGCGGCCAATGCAGACCGCCATGTAACGAATGTGACTGAATGTATTGGTGTGATTGATGCCTGGATGTCGTCGAATCGTCTCAAGTTGAACCCTGACAAGACTCAATTTATTTGGCTTGGAGGACAAAAGCAGTTACAAAAGATCAGAATAAAATCTGTGACCCTCCTTGGGGGTGCTGTGACTTTTCAACCTGTGGTGAATGATCTTGGTGTCACGATTGATGGTCCATTGACCATGCGCGATCATGTCAAGAAAATCTGCCGCTCATCATCTTACCAGCTTCGCCAACTCCGAGTCATCCACGGCTCTCTTTCAACCGAGGCCTGCACAGTGCCCGTTCATGCGTTCGTCTCGAGTAAACTCGATTACTGCAATAGTCTGCTTGCAGGATTGAGTGATGAACTGATCAACAGACTCCAGTCTGTGCTGCGCTCGGCGGCTCGCCTGATTCTAAGGAAGCGGAGATTTGACCCAGTTTCGGATGACATGCGTAAACGTTTGCACAGACAAAGAATCCAGTTTAAACTAAGTCTATTGGTTTTTAAGTGTTTGCACGGTCTGGCTCCCCCATACTTGCGCGACATGATTTCACAAGTCAGCTCCAGTGATTACAGTTCCCGCCTTCGGCCAGCCGCTCGTGGCGACCTGAATGTTCCCCGGACACACTCTGTGCGGATGGGTCCCCGGGGTTTCGCAGTGGCTGGTCCGCAGCTCTGGAACTCCTTGTCGCAGGACCTAAAAAATCCTGACATTTCTCTAACTGCATTTAAATCTCTCCTTAAATTCGAACTTTTTGGGAGAGCTTATGAAACTAATTAATATACAATATTATACGACACCTCCACTATTATTTTGTTATATTATTGTATTTTACTTTATTTTATTTTAGGATAGTTTATGAAACTAATTAATATTCAATATTGTACGACACCTCCATTAGTATTTTATTATATTATTGTATTTCAGTTTATTTTATTTTAGGAAAGCTTATGAAACTAATTAATATTCAATATTGTACGACACCTTCATTATTATTTTATTTTTATTTTTGCACGTGACTCACATGGCGCTCCCGTAATGGACTTTGTCGATAAGGGAACGCCTAATCCAGTGGCGTAGGGAGGGGGCAGGGGGTAACAGTTGTCCCCGGGCGCAGGGCTGGGGGCGCAATATCAGTGACCAAACTTTTTTTATTATTATTTTGCTTTACCTAGCAATTTCTATGACTCTTCTTTAGAACAGTGCAGGTCAAGTCAAGCAATGCAGTTAAAAGCTTGTATAGATTATCCTCTATATAGTATATCCGTGGTATAGCTACATTGGGTTAGACAGTGTAGCCGCCTACACATAACTGCTATTACTAAGTTTAGTTTCGTTTTTGTCTCACGAGACCAACCATATATATAGAATAAATATATCGGAGATGAGCAGGTTTTGAGTGAGATGCCAAGATGGCCTCCGAAAAAAACGATTTAGAGTCTTTTGGTACCATGAATATTCATTATTTGTATTAATCTATTTTTGGTACGACCGCGGAGACTAAACTACGGTTTGTAAGAAACAGAAACGTCGATTTCTTATAGCTAAAAGTAGTTGATATGAGCTTTATTTTAATTTAACGCGATATCCGACATAAAAAATATACAATTCTAATTTACCGAATTTTTTTTTTTTTTTTTTTTTTTTTTTTTTTATAATAGTTTATAGTCCTTTACACCAAGTGTTTTAAGACTAAAACGGCTGTGTCAGAAGCACCTAAGTACTACCAGTCGTGGATCATAATTTGATCCTTTAACTTTTCCCTCCTCCTTTCTCCAGGCTTGGGACTGGCTTGCAAAAGCAAGGCGGAGTTAATAATTTACCGAAAACATAGGTGACGTTAAATAGACATAAATAGACCATCGAACTAGAGACTACGCCAATAAAATTCAATGTCAACTGAAATTTTTATAAAAAAAAAATTTTAATTTTTATAAAATTAAAAATTTATTTTGTACATAAAAAAAAATTTTTCTATTAAAAAATATTTGATTAAGTTACTATACGGTTGTAACTCTCAGTTCTTCGTTTCGGATCTCCGGTCTACTAGGCTGCCTTGCTAAAAGCCTTCCTAAACAACAGGCGGTCCAATATATTTATTCTATATATATATGGGACCAACGGGCTGCTGGAGAAATGGATGATAATGTAGATAATCTTCCTTAGTATGACACATGGACATTGGACATGAGTCTATGTATTACAATTATGAATATAAACTAGTAAAATCTGTTTTGAGAAATATGTAGCATTGAGTGCACAGTAATAACTTTGTTATGTGCCTGCAGCAGTGGAATGAAATTTTACTGATACAAACAAATTTACACAATCACATTGAACAGGCTGGGAGGATGCGACAGCATCGGTATGCATCCAACCTCCTTCTAAATATGTTAATTATGTACAGATCATATAGACTTTAGTCAGCTCGAATCTTGATCTATTCAAATCAAATTGAATTATAAGAGTGATTGTTATATTATGTTAGTAAACTGTAAACGATAAATTAAAAGATCAAAATAATTAAAAAAAAAACAATTTAAATTTGTTGAGGATCTTTTCAAAAGTCCACAAACTTTTTGAACAAGACGTTCATTTTGACTATTCTTTGTTATTATATACCATACCAACTATGTTAATGAACTACTAATCAATCATCAAAAAGAAAAGTTGTTTGGATTTTGCATTTCTTTTTTGCAGGAACACAAATAAACAAAGTGAGTAACAATGATTATTATTTTCTTGAATTTTTTCTTCACTGGAATGGTTCATTTATATAAAATTGAACTTGGTTATATGGTTAAAGCAATTTGAAAATAATACTTTTCAGTTTGTCAAATAAAATTAAAAAAGTTATATTAAAATTTATTAGAAAATTTAATTATTGTTAATTATATAAATAACTATTTATCAATATTGTATCTTATATACAAAGTTTTCTTAATTCCAGATATGTTTGGAAAAAGGCCTAGTGGAGCTCAGCGAAGAAAAAAAGGCAGATGAAACAAGAGAAGCTAGTAAGTCCAGCAAACTACTGGAATGTTTTTTGAAGAAGGCAAAGTCAACACCAGAAGAAAGCCAACAGCCTCAGGATACTGATGTTGATGAATTCAATGATCAACCAAGTGTACAGCAGAATTAGCAAAACATAGAGAACAGTAGTAGTTTATCAACTTCATCTGACTCTGAAGTAGAAATTGATATAATTTCTCATAGGCCAAATCCAATTCCAGCTGTGCTTATGCTCGGCGACGTTGGCTATTTGGATTTCGACCAAACATCACGACTGCCTATAATTTCTCAACAGCTCTGCACAGAAATGGTATCTTGAGGCTCTAATGTATTTCAAAATAATAATGGTCAATTTGCTAAGAAAGACGGCCGTTCTATGACAAAGCCATGGTTAAAGCGGAGACTTGCCAATGGAAAGGGTGATGAGGTGAATCGGGTCTGGCTAGTTTATTCACCATTGAATGAAGCAGCGTATTGTTTTTGCTGCTTGTTATTTCCCTCATCCAGTGCAAATAATAAATCATCTTTTGAATTATAATAATAATAATAATAATGAATTTATATAGCGCCAGATAAGTCAGAGGCGCTTACGAAGGTTCCTTTGGATCGGAAACTTCGAAGAACACGCTATTTTCATAGACATGAGAAAGCAATGCGAGTGAACTCCTTGCCTAAGGGAGTTACGCTGGTGACGCAGGTGAGGCTTGAACTGCCGACCTAACGATCAACAGGCGAGCGCTCTACCGCTCTGCCACCAGCGCCTCCATTATCTAATGGATTCAGCAAGTGGAGGAAGCCAGAAAAACTAGCGGCTCACGAGAACAATCCTTTCCACCGGAAATCATTTAATGCATGGAAAGAAGCAGAGCGCAGATTGATTCAAGGAAAAACAATCGATGCATCACTTGAAGCTGAAATTCAGTCAGAAGTTGCAAGATGGCAAGATGTTTTGAAGCGAATACTAAATTGTATAAAATTCTTGGTCACTCAAAACTTGGCATTGCGTGGACATGTTGAGAAACTTGACGCCACAGGAAACAAAAATGTAGGAAACTTTTTGTTTGTTCTTCAACTTCTAGCTCAGTATGACCCAATTTTGCAGGCACACTTTGACTATGCTAGAAAGAATCCAGGACCCGTTTCATATTTATCCCCAGAAATTCAGAATGAGTTCATCAGCATTCTTGCTTCGAATGTGAGAAATCATTTGCTGATTGACATCCGAAAAAATAAATACTACGGGATTTTGTTTGATTCAACTCCTGACTTGGCACACCGGGAACAAATGTCTGAAGTTATCAGGTATGTTGACATAAATTTCGATAAAAGGGAGGTTGTAATAAAAGAGTCATTTCTTGGCTACATTGAAATTCATGGAAAAGATGCAGCCTCAATTGAAGATGTTATCGTAAAGAGATTGGAATCTGACAACATCCCGTTACAAAATTGTAGATCTCAATGCTATGACAATGCAGCTGTTATGTCGGAGCATTTATCTGGAGTTCAGCAAAGAATTTGCAAAAAAAATAACAAGGCACTGTTTGTGAATTGTGACAATCACAGTTTAAACTTGTCAGGGGTGCATGCTGCAAGTCAAGATCCAATTGTAGTTACTTTTTTTGGCAGCATTGAAAAAATTTATCTGTTATGGAGACATTTAATTGTATTAATTATATATTTTTATAATTGACAGTTAATATTAATATCTACGGTTGTGGATATTAATATCTTTGTTTTCCTTCCATTAACGTCCTTTTTTGAGTTTCTCTCTCGTTGTTGATGGCTGAGCGCTGTATCGTTTTAATGGTTAAATAAACTATATTCGAAATATAACTAACGTCGTTGTTTATCGGGTCATAACATTTTGGCGACGAGGATTTGAAATGGCTGAAGAAAAGTTTTATTCACTCATGGCTACGTTTTTGGAGGAAAACCGACGCCGAGACGAAGAAAACCGACGCCGAGATGAAGAAAACCGCAAACGTGAGGAGGAGATGCGTACGCAAATTCTCGAAGACAATCGCAAACGCGAAGAGGTTTTTGCAGAACTCATTCGGTCGATGAAGTTTCAATCAAGTGGTCCAGTTTCAATGGTTAGAAACAAACCAGATTTGGTACCAGAGTTGATGAGACAAATTTCGGAATTCAGCCATGACCCCGAGTCCGGTAGGACATTCTCAAAGTGGATTGATCGTTTCGAAGCAGTTATGATCAGCCATGGTACCGAGTTATCCGACCCAGATAAAACGCAAGCACTCGTGTCGAAGTTGGACTTGCAATCGTACGGGAGTTTCACCGACCACATCTTGCCGAAAACAACAAAAGATCTGACCTACGACGAAACCAAGGAAATTTTGGAGTCGCTGTTTGGGGACAAGGTCTCGGTTTTCAGGAGAAGGTTCGACATGTTCAGGTTGGTAATTGGTGATCTTGGGTACAGCAAGCTAGGTTCAACAATAAATAGAATGACGGCACTGGCTCAAGTCGAACAAATGTCAAAAGAACATTTTAAATGTCTTGTTTTTGTTTCGGCACTGCAAGGAGCTCGACATGCTGACATCCGAACAAGGTTGTTGAGGAAACTGGAGACTCAAGAGGAGTGCACGTTAGCTGACCTTGTTAAAGAATGCGAATTTGTAACGAGTTTGAAAATAGATTCGGACGTCATCGACAATGTACAAAATGTTAATGCAGTAAAACAAATGAACAGGAAGAAGCCTCGACCTGGGTTCCCTAGCAAGGATATCCCCCGATCTTCTACCAAAGGTAATTGTTTCATCTGTGGTTCGCCAGAACATTTTAGAAAAGATTGTCCGAAAAATCAGCCAAAAGCTCAACAGAGAAAAAATAAAGCAATTAAGAAGATTGTTGGTAATGTGGTTGCCAATCGGAGGTACACTGAGGTTAATTTTGGTGACACTCAGGTTAGAATGCAGTTAGATTCTGGTGCCGACGTCACACTCATCAACAAGGAAACATGGGAACAAATCGGTTCACCTGCCTTGGAGAGGTCAACGACGACACTGGGAGCTGCAAATGGAAGTCCGATTGAGGTCCTGGGACAATTTGATGTAAAGTTCACCTGTGGAGGACATTCAGGTCACGGTCGCTGCTACGTGGCTGACAAAGTCGAGCAATTGTTAGGCATCGAATGGATGAACCAACTTCCTCCTCTTCAAAAAGCATTCAACGCCATCTGCTGCAAAATTGAGCAGAAGCCAAAGGAGGAAGGGGAACATCTTGCCAGCAGTTTGAGTGAATGTTTTCCAGATGTTTTCAAGGAAGAATTGGGAAAATGTCAAACAAAAGCTCAATTGTTCGTCAAGCAGGGAACACGTCCAATCTTCTGCCGACAGAGAAAGATTCCGTTTGCTCGGGAAGAAGCAGTTAACGTGGAGCTGGAGCGTTTGGTGCAGCAGGGAGTTCTGAAGAAGGTTGACTACAGCAACTGGGCCGCCCCGATTGTTGTGGTTGCCAAGAAAAATGGAGCAGTCAGGATATGTGCAGACTTCAAAACAGGACTCAACGATGCACTGGAAATGCACCGACACCCGCTACCTGTGCCCGATGAAATCTTTGCTCGTCTGAACCAAGGCGCATGGTTCACTCAGATTGACTTCGCTGACGCATACTTGCAGATGGAAGTTGAAGACGACTCGAAGGAACTGGTCACAATTAATACACACAAAGGTTTGTTCCAGTACCAGCGATTGCCTTTTGGAGTCAAATGCGCACCTGGCATTTTTCAAGAAGCTATGGATCGAATGATCACAGGACTGGAAGGTTGTGCAGCATATCTAGATGATGTCATAGTGACCGGATCTACGCTGGATGAACACAATCGAAATGTTAAAGCTTTGTTCAAGAAAATCGCTGAGAGTGGATTTCGTGTACGAATGGAAAAGTGTTCATTTGCTAAAGAAGAAATCAAGTTTTTGGGGCACATTGTTTCAAGAGATGGCCGTCGACCAGACCCCGAGAAAATTCAAGCGATTGTTGAAATGCCAGAGCCTAAGGATGCAAAGCAGTTAAAATCATTCTTAGGCATGATAAGCTATTATTCGATCAATGAGGGGCCCTTTGGACGATCTCGAAAGGAAGGACACATTTGAATGGACTGCAGAGCACCAGGAAGTTTTAAGAAAGCTAAAGAAAGTGCTGCAGTCAGATCTGTTGTTGACGCACTACGACCCTGAACTGGACATTGTCGTTGCTGCGGACGCGTGTGAATATGGAATCGGAGCTGTGATCTCCCATCGTTTTCCAAACGGCATGGAAAAAGCAATTGCACACGCCAGTAGAGCTCTCACAAAGGCTGAGAAGAACTACGGACAGATAGAGAAGGAAGCTCTTGCCTTGGTATTCGCAGTGAGAAAATTCCACCGCTATGTTTATGGCAGACGCTTCATGCTGCTGACAGATCACAAGCCCTTACTATCTATTTTTGGATCAAAGGTTGGTGTATCTGCTCACTCAGCAAATCGACTACAACGATGGGAACTCGTCTTGCTTGCTTACGACTTCAACATCGAGTACAGACGATCTACCCACTTTGGACAAGCCGATGCACTATCCCGTCTTATCACTTCAAGAAAACTGCAGGAAGATGATGACATCGTTATCGCAAAGATTGAAATGGATGTCAACGCAGTTCAGAGTGATGTTATCCGACACTTGCCTGTCACTAAGGAGGAAATTCGTAGGATGACCGAAGAAGACTCCGAGCTAAAGTTGGTTGTGGAAGCCGTCAGAACAGGACGATGGCCGAGATTTCAGTCAGGATCGCTCCTACACGCCTACCACAGCCGTGCTACAAACATGTCTGTTTGTAATGGTGTACTCTTCATGGGATCTCGCGCAGTGATACCAGCAATATTGAAGAACCAAGTTCTGAAAATGCTGCACGAAGGACACCCAGGAGCCACCAGGATGAAGATGCTCGCTCGGAGGTATGTTTATTGGCAAGGTATCGACAGGGATATTGAAGACAGAGTAAGGCTTTGCAGCTCCTGTCAGATGGCTGCAAAGATGCCTGTCAAAAATGAATTGTCACCATGGCCGACACCAGATTGCGCATGGGAGAGGATCCATATAGACTATGCCGGTCCAATGGAAGGAATGATGTTCCTTGTGGTTGTGGATGCCTTCTCCAAGTGGCCTGAAATTGTCCAAATGAGGACATCGACAACAACTGCTACAATCAAAGAGTTGGGTAAAATTTTTTCACAGCATGGGTACCCAAAGATGTTAGTGTCGGACAATGGAACACAATTTGTTTCAAAGGAGTTTGAGGAGTACTGCCAAAGTCATGGCATCAACCATGTAAGATCACCGCCATATCAGCCTCACTGCAACGGACAAGCCGAACGTTTCGTTGATATGTTCAAGCGGGCTCTTAGAAAATTGCAGGGAGAGGGTGCGACGGCTGACGTGCTGCAAAAGTTCTTGCTGACGTATAGGACAACACCTCTACCATCATCAGAAGAACTGAAAACACCTGCAGAGCTACTCCTAGGCAGACAATTACGAATTCCTTTGACAGACCTCCAACTGAATAAATTCCATCATCAAGATGAAAAGATCGAGAAACCCGGTTCTTGTAAAAGAGAGTTTACAGAACAAGATGCTGTCTATGTGCGGACATACGACAATCCGAATCAGCCAGAATGGACTCCCGGTAGAATCGTCCGACGTTTGGGAAAATCTGTTTATGACGTTGAAGTTGGAAGAAGAGTGATGCGGCGACACTGCAATCAGTTGCGAAAACGGGTATCAGAAGAAGCTCTAGTGGTTATATCTGATGTTTTCGACATCCCTCTTCTCCCACCAATCAAGTCATCCCTGAAGACGACCGATTCTTCTAACAGTGCCATTTCGGTTGACGTTTCAGTTAACGAGGACAATCGTCAAATCATCTCGACAGACCAGGTTCCAAAGGTGAGGCCTAAAAGAACACGTCGACCTCCTCGAAGATTGGAAATGAATGCTTCCAAGAAAACTTATCTTGTTTAGGAGGGGGAGGTGTTATGGAGACATTTAATTGTATTAATTATATATTTTTATAATTGACAGTTAATATTAATATCTACGGTTGTGGATATTAATATCTTTGTTTTCCTTCCATTAACGTCCTTTTTTGAGTTTCTCTCTCGTTGTTGATGGCTGAGCGCTGTATCGTTTTAATGGTTAAATAAACTATATTCGAAATATAACTAACGTCGTTGTTTATCGGGTCATAACATTATCAATTCCTTTCAAGATCAACCCGTCGATGGGAAAAACTTAAAAAAGTAGTGACCATCACAGTCAAGCGTGAATCAGAAACACGATGGAGTGCTAGAGCAGAATGTGTTAAAGCAATCCATGATGGACTTGATAATATAGTTAGTCTACTGGAAATAATGTCTGAAGATACAACTGAAACACAAGAAACTAGAGGCGATGCTGTAATTCTGCTACAAAGTATTCTTAGTTTCAACTTCTTAGTTTTCCTTCCTTTCTGGCATGACATACTCAAAAAAATCGACCGTGTTCAGAAAAGACTTCAAGATCCAACAATGAATTTTCACGAAGAGTCTTTGGATATTGAATCTATGCACACGGATATTACAAGAATCCGTGAAGACATATGCCATGGATTCAGTGCTAAAAGCAAAGGAAAGATGTGAGGCGATGGAGAAGGATGCCTGGAGAACTTGCCCGAGATGCAGTACTTTCGGCAGAAGAAGAAATTGTTCGGATCATGAAGAGTATTTTAGATCGACTTCAACAGGAGATGACAGCAAGGTTTACTCGTCTCAAAGATCTGAACTTCAAATTTGGATTCTTACTTGATTTAGACAAACTTTTGAATGACAAAGATCTTGACAGTCTCCGTCATCATTGTATTGAATTTGGAAATTTTTATGACTCGGATGTTGAAGGAATTGAGTTATTAAATGAAATATGTGACTGCAGAATGCTCCTTGAGACCCGCCAGGATACTGCACCAAAGATTCCTACAGAACTCTTGTCGTTCATTGTTAGTTACGGAGAAGATGTTTTTCCAAATTTGCGTGTTGCTCTACAAATCTTTCTTACCATAGCTGTCTTGATTGCCAGCTGTGAGCGATCCTTCAGTAAATTAAAAATAATTCTTTCCTACCTTCGAGCATCCATGGGACAAGATAGACTTAGCGATCTGGCCCTAATGAGTGGGGAGAGGGAAGTTCTTGAACAGATTGATTTTGATGATATAATTAACCAGTTTGCTGCAGTAAAAGCAAGAAAAATAAATTTTGTTTAAAACTCAGCTCATTTTTACCACAATTTTAGACAATACCTATCTGTTGTTTTGCTTTTAAATTTTCTAATTTTTCTTTCGCACTTCTGACTAAGCGGACAAGAAAAATACAGAATTATAATAACTACTGGAAAAATAAATTGAAAGAATCTAATTATATACGTAATCATATTCATTAATATTTTGTAATTGTAAGAAAAACAGTATAATAGTAAAAACTAAGAAAGAACAATACAATTATGATGTAAGGTGCAATGTGCATATAGAAATTTAAATACACTGAAATGCATGTATATAGGCGCCAGAGACTGTACCCTACATGCAAATACTGAGTACGACAGTTATTATATTTTATGTAGTTCGACATATTTTATGTAGGGGGCGCACATTTTGTGTTTTGTCCCCGGGCGCAGAAGACCCTAGCTACGCCACTGGCCTAATCAAATGATACTTTGAATTCAAGTGAATTGAATTGTCTTATGCATGACGAGCATTCACCATCAATAGATATCCGCTAAAAAAACAGCAGTTAGTGAAACCTGTAACTTATCCTTGCTTGGCAATAATTTGTAAGTAAACATTTTTATTTATTTATTTAACATTCTTTACTGTTTTTTGTTTTTTTTTCTAGTAACACGTTAACCCCTTGCAACCCTCTCCCATAAAGTCTATGCCGTGAAATTAAAAAATCTGATCCTTCAGTTTTCATTGAGAAACACAGTTGATTTCATTTCTTTACAGTTTACATGAAAAAATGTTATTAGCTTTTAGTGATTTCCACAACTGCTAACTAAGTTTGTTGTCAAGAAAAATAAATTTTGACCAACAGGTTTACTAAAAGGCAAATGTTACTTTAAATTTGTTTCAACTACTCGGATATTAATTGAACTTCTTGAAACATAAAGTTATAATTCATTGCTTGAAGAAAGAATTGAAAAAATTATCTAGAGAGCAAAAATAACTTTATTCGAAACAGAGGAAGAAGTTAACAAAAAAGAACATAACATTTGACTAAAACTAGGAACTTCAAGTTTGTTTAAAATAAATTTATCTAAGAAACAAATATTTGACACCGAAAATTATGAATTCGCGTAGAAAATAAAACTAAATTTAGAAAAATAAACTGCTCGAAACTGCTTTCCAGCACCACAACGAAAATACTCTGGTGCTTAGAAACATTTCCTGTGAACAATTGAGGGACCAGACTCGTCGTATTCTTGCTTGCTGATCCACATTTGCTGGAAGGTGGACAGGGAGGCAAGGATGGAACCACCGATCCATACGGAGTATTTCCTCTCTGGTGGAGCGATGATCTTGATTTTCATGGTGCTTGGAGCCATGGCGGTGATTTCCTTCTGCATTCTGTCGGCAATACCTGGGAACATGGTCGAGCCACCGCTCATGACGGTGTTGGCATAGAGATCCTTACGGATATCGACGTCGCACTTCATGATACTGTTGAACGTGGTTTCATGAATACCAGCAGATTCCATACCGATGAAGGCAGGTTGGAAAACTGATTCTGGGCAACGGAAACGTTCGTTTCCAATGGTGATGACCTATAACCAAACATAATAAACACTAATTTATTTTAGAAAAAAAATACTTTATATAGTATGACGCAAACAAAAACAGTACCTGTCCATCGGGAAGCTCATAGCTTTTCTCGAGAGATGATGAAGAGGCGGCTGTGGCCATTTCTTGTTCAAAATCAAGTGCAACATAGCACAACTTTTCTTTGATATCTCTAACAATTTCTCTCTCAGCCGTGGTGGTGAAACTGTAACCTCTCTCAGTAAGGATCTTCATGAGGTAATCAGTAAGATCTCTACCGGCCAAATCAAGACGGAGGATAGCGTGGGGAAGAGCATAACCTTCGTAGATTGGGACGGTGTGGGTGACACCATCACCGGAGTCGAGCACGATACCGGTGGTACGTCCAGAAGCGTAAAGAGAAAGAACGGCCTGGATTGCGACATACATGGCGGGAGAGTTGAAGGTCTCAAACATGATCTGAGTCATCTTTTCCCTGTTAGCCTTAGGGTTGAGTGGGGCCTCAGTGAGGAGAACTGGGTGTTCTTCTGGAGCGACACGCAACTCGTTGTAGAAGGTATGGTGCCAGATCTTCTCCATATCATCCCAGTTTGTGACGATACCGTGTTCAATTGGGTATTTGAGAGTAAGAATACCTCTCTTGCTTTGGGCTTCATCTCCCACATAGCTGTCCTTCTGTCCCATACCGACCATCACACCCTGTTTAATAAAAAAAAAAATTGTGGTTTTACGGTCGTGTTTTCTCATCGCAGTTGAATTTTAATGATTTACTTGTGTTTATTATTTTCTACATTTTAAATAGATTTTTATTATTTCAGTATAATTCTGCTTAATTCAATGCAAATCTTATTTTACGGCAGTAATTATTTATACATTCTTTATGCATACATTTTTTATTTATAAAATTTGTATGACAGCCACAAAAATCTGCAACTTTGTTCTAATATGTTTCAGCTTTAGTTTAACGCCATTTTATGGAAATATATTTTTTAAAACAAATGTTTTTCATTACGTGATATTCATTTATACTTATCACATTTGCGGTCACTTTTATCTTGCATTTAATTTTGTTTAGATTTGTAAAATTTTCTTAAATTATCATGAGTTTCTTATTTAAATTTATTTCAATGGGTAAACAATAAACCGCTTTAGACTACCAAATTTATATTTGCTTCAATACTACTTGTTGTTTCTTTGATAAAAACCTAGAGATTGAAATGTTTAAAATATTAACCTGATGCCTTGGTCTTCCGACGATTGATGGAAAGACAGCTCTGGGTGCATCATCTCCGGCGAAACCAGCCTTGCACAGACCTGAGCCGTTGTCGACAACAAGAGCGGTAACGTCCTCGTCACACATTTTGTTGTTTTTGTTTGATTACAACTTAAAACTCCGGAAAATTAAATTGCAGGTCGGTGCTGAGCGAGGCACAAGAACGAGATAGCGGTGAGAATGAAACTCGCGATCGAATCTTATATAGGCAAACCTTCTTGCCATATATGGCGTTGCATACTTTTTTGGCTTTGCTTTTGTGTATGACTATCAGCACCGCAGTAGCGATCGTTTGCTGTATAGAAGGGTTGATTTTTGTAATGTTTCATTGGATCCCTATATACCATATATGCACCTATGCAAGTGTGCGAAGTTAAAATTAGATTTGTTTCTATTAACATAAATGACAGTTTCACTTTCATTCTGATTTTATGTATGGTTTTGAAAATGCTATAAATTAAAAGTTAAAACTTGTTCAAATTAAAACCTCTAATAGACGAACTTATTAAATTTATTCAAAAATCGTATTTTAGCTGTTGAAAATGTAAACAATAAATTTAAATGATTGTGTTTAATAATGGTTAGCAGGCTACGCATGCGATGTAACTTTTCCCCACTTTTTGGTGGTTTTTCTATTAATAGTTGAAATTTACTTTACTTATAACTGTTACTAAATTAAAGATTTGTTGGTAATTAAGTGTGTAAGTATAAAATATAAATTATTACTAATGATTTTTCAATTTATCAGGGTTTTTTCTCAAAATTTTAAACTTGGTTTTCTCTTTGAATCATCATAATAGTTTTGATGTGTTCGCAATCGTAATCATCACCACAACCATCATTATCACCACCGCCAGTATATTTCCACTATGATCATCACCGCCATATAGAAAACTGTTGTGATGTTAAAGATTCCAGACCAAAGAGCGAAAAGCTCTGAAGATTGGCATTTAAGAGGTTTTCATTAAATCTGTAATTGTTATCGATTTGAAAAACCATCAAAACATTTCAAATTTGAATGGCTAATAGAATGTTTGATACATGATAGAAAGACCATTTAAAAGAAAAAAAACTGTTGTTCCTGGAATTGGTTGTGTTTATAATATTTAAAAACAATTTTTCAAAACGTAAATTTAATTAAAAGTAAACGTTTAATTAAAACGTAAACATTAATTAATTAAAAGTAGTATATTTACCTGCAGTTAAAAGTATGTATGTTTAATGTATGTACCTGTAAACATATTACTATCTGGTTATCTCAAGGCACAAGTACAGTGAATCATTCTGTCTGGCTTTCCACCACCTACCTTGCAAGTCTGGCTAATGAAAACACTTGAAATTATTGCAGCATTATTGAACAATTAGAGAAGACCGAGTGATGGTAAATTGACATTTAATTACTGTATCTAAATTGCAGTTATGTCATTTCACAGAAAAAACGTTCACATTAGAAAAAAAATCTCAAAGTTAAATTTGTAAAATCATTCTTGCTGCCATTATGATGATGATGATGATGATGATGATGATGGTGATGGTGATGGTGATGGTGATGGTGATGGTGATGGTGATGGTGATGGTGATGGTGATGGTGATGGTGATGGTGATGGTGATGGTGATGGTGATGGTGATGGTGATGGTGATGGTGATGGTGATGGTGATTGTGATGGTGATGGTTGTGGTAGTGGTGGTGGTGATGCTGATGATGATAATAATAATGAAGTGGAAGAAATTATAATAAAAAAAAAGATGGACGAAAGAATGAAAAAAAGAAAAATAGAGAGAAAGCACTGGAATAGTTACAGTAGTGAGAGTGAATGCGTATGTAAAATACTACGTAGGGTTAAGCAGCAGGGGCAGAGTCGATCGCATTTGTTGTGCCTAACCGAACAAGCGGTGGGCTGTTCGGCGGTTCCGGTCGTTCCTGATGCTGCAGGCTAGAATAGTACAAACGCTAGCAGTTCTTAAAAAATCCCTAGGTATGCAGCGCCATATATGGAGGGTGGGTCGGGCATATAAATACGATACAATTAAGAATTCCAACTTCACCGCTATCTCGTACTTGTGCCTCGCTCAGCACCGACCTGCAATTTAATTTTCCGTAGTTTTAAGTTGTAATCAAGCAAAAACAGCAAAATGTGTGACGAGGACGTTACCGCTCTTGTTGTCGACAACGGCTCAGGTCTGTGCAAGGCTGGTTTCGCCGGAGATGATGCACCCAGGGCTGTCTTTCCATCAATCGTCGGAAGACCAAGGCATCAGGTTAATATTTTAAAATTTTTGTTTTGTTTTAGTTTTTAATGAAAAAAACTAAATATGATTTGCGCATTATAAATAAACAAAACAAAAATTTTATTTTTCGAAAACATAAATAATTATAATAACAAAATAATTATATAGTATGCCTATTGTTATAATATTGACTAAAAAAAGCCAAAAATACTGTTGAGATAAACTTTAACAATAAGTTCTGACTTAAAAAAATATTTGGTTTATTTCTTAGAAAAGTTTAAACTAAAAACAAAACAGCTATATTTAAATTGATATCAGATGTTTAGTTTTTAAAAGCAAATTAAAAAACGTTTTAGTATTATAAAAAAACTGAAATTTTCTAAATGCTTCTATGAGAAGATATAAGAGTTATATTTATAAATGACTTTAATAGAAAACCAACAAGTAAATTAAAAACGAATTTTTAAAACCCAATGCTTTTATATGTAATTAAAACACAAATTTTGCAATCAATTTTATAAAAATGAAATTAATTAAAATTAACTAAATTAATTGACTTATTGTAAAACTAATAATTAAATATTGCATTGTCTTCTATTTTGAGCATGTATGCAAAATTTGAAAAAAATCTATCATCAGGAAATGACTCAAAAATTGATTGCAAGATTTGAAACAGACAGAGAAACAGAAAGACAAACAGAGACGACGAGTAGATAAAAGCATTGTAGAAAAAATTGTTTCAACAATCTGACTTATCTGATTATTAGAATTTAAACATTAGTTAATTGCAAAAGGCTAATTTTTTAATTGCAAAAATTAAATTGTAAATTTTGGTCCCAATAATCAGTTTAACCACTTATAACATTCCTCACTAAACAGGGTGTGATGGTCGGTATGGGACAGAAGGACAGCTATGTGGGAGATGAAGCCCAGAGCAAGAGAGGTATTCTTACTCTCAAATACCCAATTGAACACGGTATCGTCACAAACTGGGATGATATGGAGAAGATCTGGCACCATACCTTCTACAACGAGTTGCGTGTCGCCCCAGAAGAACACCCAGTTCTCCTCACTGAGGCCCCACTCAACCCTAAGGCTAACAGGGAAAAGATGACTCAGATCATGTTTGAGACCTTCAACTCCCCAGCCATGTATGTCGCAATCCAGGCCGTTCTTTCTCTTTACGCTTCTGGACGTACCACCGGTATCGTGCTCGACTCCGGTGATGGTGTCACCCACACCGTCCCAATCTACGAAGGTTATGCTCTTCCCCACGCTATCCTCCGTCTTGATTTGGCCGGTAGAGATCTTACTGATTACCTCATGAAGATCCTTACTGAGAGAGGTTACAGTTTCACCACCACGGCTGAGAGAGAAATTGTTAGAGATATCAAAGAAAAGTTGTGCTATGTTGCACTTGATTTTGAACAAGAAATGGCCACAGCCGCCTCTTCATCATCTCTCGAGAAAAGCTATGAACTTCCCGATGGACAGGTACTGTTTTTGTTTGCGTCATGTTATATAAAGTAATTTTTTTCTAAAATAAATGAGTTTTTATTATGTTTGGTTATAGGTCATCACCATTGGAAACGAACGTTTCCGTTGCCCAGAATCAGTTTTCCAACCTGCCTTCATCGGTATGGAATCTGCTGGTATTCATGAAACCACCTTCAACAGTATCATGAAGTGCGATGTCGATATCCGTAAGGATCTCTATGCCAACACCGTTATGAGCGGTGGCTCGACCATGTTCCCAGGTATTGCCGACAGAATGCAAAAGGAAATCACCGCCATGGCTCCAAGCACCATGAAAATCAAGATCATTGCTCCCCCAGAGAGGAAATACTCCGTATGGATCGGTGGTTCCATCCTTGCCTCCCTGTCCACCTTCCAGCAAATGTGGATCAGCAAGCAAGAATACGACGAGTCTGGTCCCTCAATTGTTCACAGGAAGTGCTTCTAAACGCCTGTATCTTTGGGCTGTGGTGCTGGAAAACAACTCCAAGCAGCTTCAAATATTTTGTGTTGTTTATTCCCTGCTCACAAGATCGAGATTTGGGATTTATTTTATTACATTTAAAAAAAATATATTGTTCCTAGTTCGATCGTCCATATTCTATTTTCGGTGATTTTCGTTAAGCTGTTTTTGTCTAAAATAAACTCTGAGAAATATATTTTTCGTACTAGAAATTATCTGTTTTGATTTTTCAATAAATAATATCTGCATAACAAAGAGAGATATTGAGCTATTATAAACACTTTTGATGGCGTTTGTTAGCTGAGACCAAACTCTTTTAAATGTATATTCAATTACAGGTTTTAGTATACAGTTTCTAAATTTCTGAGAATACAAAATTGCCATATTGGCTTAATACATAATAGTTTTCCTAGAGCGTCTAGACTTATTTTATTATTACCCGAGTATAAAACTTATTTGAAATCAAATAACTGAAGATGGCAATTAAAAGAACAAAATGGTAAATAACAGGAATTGTAATGGCAGCTAACCAAATCATGACACGTGCTCCTAATTAAAACAAATAGTAAACTTCAGAGGCGGATAAGAAACGTTTGTTCTGAGAACAGGGGAGCGCCATGCATTTGCACAAAGGAAGAATGCATTGTAAATCTTCACTTTACTGACATATTTTTCTGCAGCGTAGCTAAGGGAAGATGGAATACGTGTCCCACACGCTATTTGGAGGGAGTACCGAAAGTCTTTTGAGCGGGGCGCTAAAGTTTTTAGAAAAAGTAACTACGACTTCTACCAGTAATGAGCTATTGTTGATGAAGAAATGCATGATGTTTTGGAAACTTTTTGGAAATGTACCTCATGAGGTATAAACCACTTATTAGGAAAATCTCTGATTATTTTTCTGAAGAAAATGCATTAGGCGATCTTCCCGCTTAATGAACAATTTTATATAGTAATAATAGCAATAGAAAAAATGCATAATGCATTAAGATATCCGTGTATCCTTTCTTAAATCCGCCACTGAATTTGTATTTACTCAAAAGTTTGAAAAATTGTGAATACAATAAAAAATCGTTAACAGTGAAAAAAATAGAAATTTGTGTAAACACTGAATAGCTGTTATTTTGTAGTCTAAAACAAGTAATCTTTCATTATCTAAACTCTTAGGTTTAGTTCTTAAAAGGCAATGTTTAACTTTCTTCTAAAATTTCTTATCCATGCACACATGCAGAAAATTCTAAACTAGTAAAAGATATAATAATGTATAGAGAAACGCAATGCGCATGTATATATTCTATCAAGAATGAACGCGGTATTTATTTCCGCTTAAACGATATAAGGCAGTGTGCACGGCTGATGGATAAGCAGCACACCCGATCTTGTCGGCTGGTAACTTGAGTTGTTTGCCAGGCAGATGCTTTGTTTGGACACACACACATATACACGGTAATTGATTGCACCTGTTCTTGCGTTTTCTAACAGATCGTATCGCTATAAATAGAGTCGCTCACACACA
Organism: Erpobdella octoculata; assembly: GCA_963978895.1. Classification (NCBI taxonomy): domain Eukaryota; kingdom Metazoa; phylum Annelida; class Clitellata; order Hirudinida; family Erpobdellidae; genus Erpobdella; species Erpobdella octoculata. The sequence continues at coordinate 6,729,935 of OZ022244.1, read as the reverse complement.
TCTGCTGCATCGCGGCATCGCGTTTATAACAGATAACAGTCGGCATGCTGAAACCTTTGAGAACTTCTAATTGAATGTCTAAGGAAGAACGGTGCAGGTAGTTCCAAACTAGGCTTGCAGAGTATTCCTGCTAAAAACGTTGGCACTTTGAAATATAATCTTTGAAAACTGCTTTAGATTTGGACAATGTAGTTCTACCTTAAATGTAAACAGTAAATAAATTTGTTCATTTTTCCACTATACGATTAATAAAACATGGCCAGTGTCGAAAATTTTGTTTTTCCTGTTCAAATGAAAAAAAAATCATTTCTAATAGAACAAATTTAAATATTGACTCTCATTTTTTTTTGAGTTATTAAAATTCTTCAATCAGCTAACTTAAAAAAACACTTAAGTTCCTGGCTCGTATAGGGACTTATAGGGTTATATGGTGTATCTACGACACAGGAGATTGTTTTGCAAGTTCAAGCAGTTGCAAACCCTACAAATTACACTCAACCATAGGCGTAGGGGAACTTAATGCGATGGGGGTTAATTCTGGTCTGCCCAAAAAATATAAAAAAATCTAATGTTTAAAAAACTCTTTTCATATTTCCTCTCAAAAAAGAATTTTTTACTCCAAAATTTGTGTTGCTTAGTAACTCTGGGACCCTCTCGGTTTTTGGGCCCCCGGGCCTGAGCTCAGTAGGGCGTTCAGTAATCCGACCCTGGCTGGATGGCTTCTCAATGACGAAATTACCCCACACTAGAGGCTTACACTTTTTTGGAATTATCTAAAAAAGCTTGTTTTAAAATGTTCAAACAAATCATATTTGATGTGAGAAAAATTAATGAGAGCAGTGTTTTGATACTTGATCTTATTCTTCAACGTTTTTTTTTAATTCAACAAAAACGTGGCTGTAATACTCCACTTTACACTAATCTATATTCTTTTTATGAAAGTTTTCAATTAATTGAGTTTGTAGTTTTGTAGGAATTAATTGTTTTAAAGAAATTTTACATCACAATTTAAATTATGCAATGTCGTGAATATTTGAAGAAGTGCAAAGTTAGAAAGAGAAAGTCATCTTTTTTGGATGATTCGTTTGGATAACTAAACGTCCCTTAAAGCCCGCGGACCAGAAACTGTAAGTTTTTTCAATTGTATTGAATACGCGAAATTGGTTAACGGAATGCTAAAAACTGCAATAAATAATTTACTATTTCACTTTAATTTAGCCCTATGCTTACGAAAACTAAATGACATTAAGGTTGATAAATGCAAATCAGTTGCATGAATAAATATTTTACAGATATTGTTTTGTGTGGAACAGATTTATTTATATAAAACTAGCTGGGATAACCATTGCATTACCCGGCGTAGACCAGAAATTTGGCCATAAAACGCCAACCGGCTGGCAGTTTTGTTGTTTTTTTTTCAAATGGAAACAAGCCATCTGAACAAGCTCATCAAGTGTTATAAGTTAAAATTTTCAATAAAATCGGTTTATGTGTTTACATTCGATGCTGATTGATACACAAATGCATTTAATTTTCATGTATTAGATCTTTAACTTGACAAATATCAGTGTTAACCGTAAGAAGTCGCACACAAATAAATTTGCTGTAAACGTCTGCCACCACTTTGAAGAGCTGCAGATAGCAAGCTTTTGACTTCCATGCGTTTGCATTGCATAGCTCGTTAAAAAAAATATATTTGAAGAATGACTATTTCGAACAGCAAAACTTTTTAAAAAATATATTTATTTCTTCTTCAACATATATTGGAATATGGACTTCATTTATTCTGCCACAAAAACATGACAAAAACGAAAATACATATAAGGAAAATGACAGGACAACATTTCTAGACACAGACAGATATTTTTGTAGAGAACTGGTGCTTAGAAGCACTTCCTGTGAACAATTGAGGGACCAGACTCGTCGTATTCTTGCTTGCTGATCCACATTTGCTGGAAGGTGGACAGGGAAGCAAGGATGGAACCACCGATCCATACGGAGTATTTTCTCTCTGGGGGAGCAATGATCTTGATTTTCATGGTGCTTGGAGCCATGGCGGTGATTTCCTTCTGCATTCTGTCGGCAATACCTGGGAACATGGTCGAGCCACCGCTCATAACGGTGTTGGCATAGAGATCCTTACGGATATCAACGTCGCACTTCATGATACTGTTGAAGGTGGTTTCATGAATACCAGCAGATTCCATACCCAAGAAAGCAGGTTGGAAAACTGATTCTGGGCAACGGAAACGTTCGTTTCCAATGGTGATGACCTTTAAACAATTAAAATTACTTTGACTTCTTTTATTGATCTACGAGAATAAAAAAATGCATTGTTTCATAACACAACAGTACCTGCCCATCGGGAAGCTCATAGCTTTTCTCAAGAGATGAAGAAGCGGCGGCTGTGGCCATTTCTTGTTCAAAGTCAAGTGCAACATAGCACAACTTTTCTTTGATATCTCTAACAATTTCTCTTTCAGCCGTGGTGGTGAAACTGTAACCTCTCTCAGTAAGGATCTTCATGAGGTAATCAGTAAGATCTCTACCGGCCAAATCGAGACGGAGGATAGCGTGGGGAAGAGCATAACCTTCGTAGATTGGGACGGTGTGGGTGACACCATCACCGGAGTCGAGCACGATACCGGTGGTACGTCCAGAAGCGTAAAGAGAAAGAACGGCCTGGATTGCGACATACATGGCTGGGGAGTTGAAGGTCTCAAACATGATCTGAGTCATCTTTTCCCTGTTAGCCTTAGGGTTGAGTGGGGCCTCAGTGAGGAGAACTGGGTGTTCTTCTGGGGCGACACGCAACTCGTTGTAGAAGGTATGGTGCCAGATCTTCTCCATATCATCCCAGTTTGTGACGATACCGTGTTCAATTGGGTATTTGAGAGTAAGAATACCTCTCTTGCTCTGGGCTTCATCTCCCACATAGCTGTCCTTCTGTCCCATACCGACCATCACACCCTGTTTAACAATAAAAGTTCGAATTTGCACAAACGTTTTTTTATCATCTCTCAAAGATTTCATGGCAAATTTAAATATTTTTTCGCTGAAAATAATATTCCGGTCCCAATTATTTTTCTATAAAGTATATTTCATTGTTTCTGTTATACAGTCAAATCATTTTTATATCTAATATATATTCATATGTAGTTTTATTTTTTAATTTTATTAACTGATTATTGATGTTAATGAAAATAAAGAATACTGTTTATTAACCTGATGCCTTGGTCTTCCGACGATTGATGGAAAGACAGCCCTGGGTGCATCATCTCCGGCGAAACCAGCCTTGCAAAGACCTGAGCCGTTGTCGACAACAAGAGCGGTAACGTCCTCGTCACACATTTTGTTTTTTTGGTTTGATTACAACTTTAAACTCCGGAAAATTAAACTGCAGGTCGGTGCTTAGCGAGGCACAAGTACGAGATAGCGGTGAGAATGGAACTGTTGGAATCGTCTTATATAGCCGTAAGGCATTGCCATATATGGCCGTGTGTTATACCACGCATCTTGCAGCTCCACTTCTGCAACCTTCGGATAGCAAGCATCTGTGTCTTGCTCATCAGATTATTTCGTGTGTTTCTTGGCCTGGAAACTTGCAGCCCGCCTATAAAACTTTTAGTTCTTCGCCTGCCTACGCTCTCTTTCTTTCACGTTCTCTCTTTCTTTCGAGGCTCTTGCACACACTCTCCCCATAGCTCATCGTCTCATTTCTTTGTTCCAACTCCACAGTTTTCAGCGCTAGACGTTTATCTCTGTTCTTCATTCATTGTCTTTTCTAATTTCCATATTCATGAATAACTTGCTGACGCATTGATTTGCATACCTTCTTTTGGTATATGTGCAGAGATAATATTATAATTTATAATATTATGTGGAGAATATTATATTTCACTACTATTCTGTATTTAAATGATTATTATTGTTAAGAGCCCAAAAGTTAATATATTTCACTCGGTACAGCTATCAGCTGCACATTTTTTGAATTTATCGTCTGAAAAGTTACACAAATTCGAACACGAAATTCATCACGTATTCACACAATTTTTGAATTAATTTGTTGTTGAACCTTTTAAAACTTCTCGGAAATAAAATGACAACATATTCCACATTTGGTGTCCACTTTATTTTTAATGGATTTTTATCTATGCAGCAAATGTGTTCGCTTTCTTTATACGGCCAGGAATGTTATGACAAAATATGAACTCCTTCAACTCATCATCAATTCGTCTTCCTTCTGTAAACTAATAATGTCATTTGCCAGTTCTTTTAAAACTATTCTAATCAGGCTTTCATTCATGGTTTTGTGTCGAGTAGAATGATCAATGTTGTAAATAAAATAAATGTTTCGTCGTTAAACATTATCATTTCTACTCATTTGTCTTGTTTATTTTCATTTAAAGTTTTCAGTTTTATTTTGTTTGATTTGGGAAAAGAAAGTGAAATGGAGACATAAGATCTCTGCACCCCACTTCATTACCGCAAGACTGTCACCTTTCCTCATATCCATCCCGTCTCAAAAAAAATTTTTTATTTTAGTATTATAGCCACGTTGTTTGCATGTTTCTTTGAACTCTGATAATCCCACATTATATATTCACCCGTTGACACCATAATATTAATGTCCAATAGCAACTTTTATATACTTTTTTATACTTTCTTCAAATATATGACTATTTTTGCATAACTAAAGTTTGAACTATTTTTCTAACCATTGCATTCATCAACGCATAGATTTATTAACAAAATAGTAAGACGGCTCATCAAGTGTACTTACTCATAACTCATAGCGCGCCTGCGAATCATTATTATTTATACTTCTATACAAACAATTGACATATGGCGCGTTATAAATTGTATTATTATTATTTATTATTATAACATATCTATCAGAAATACAGCGGATAATTCAGTGCACTATATAAGTCGCATATGTCCCATATTAGCTTGTGATTAAGTGATCATAGCTATCCATGTGTTTCAAATATCTCAATTGCACGATGTGATCCTTGTTCGTGCCTGCCTGTTCATAAAAACATCTCTAGCGTGTTTCGTGTTTCAGTCAACCAATTAAACTCCAGTAAAATGCGCTATTTAGAAGAAAAAAAATCCATTTGTTTTTAATTTAGGGGTATTTTTCTCAATACGGTCTGCTTCAAGAATTAGAAATCTAGAATTTGGCGCTGATTGCATATTGCATTGAAATTAGTACCTGCTTCTTGAAACATCATTGTGCATTGGTTTAGTAGAGTTGTCATTTTTAATGCAAAGGGAAGAAAAGAAGGCTAAAGCGGAGAAATGTTAGAGACTAGGAGAGGTTGAATGCTAAAAAGTTTTCATATTAAAAAGTTTTATGTTATTTTATATATTTCATTTCAAGACAAAAAAAAGAAAATGTCTAAAAGACATCAAGTAATGTAGAACATTTAGAAATTGGAAAGGACAGCATAGGCTATTCTAAGGAATATTTAATAATACACAGTTTTTGTGTGTAACCCCACAACGTGGACGAAGTGAGCAAAGTGAGCCAACCACGATTAGGGGGTCTGGGAGAGCAGCTGCTACACTTTTTGGTAGCATTTGGGTGTAAATGGAGCCTTGGATACTTGAAGACTTGAACCACTATTTTCCACCTCCAACAAAAATTTTAAAAATATCAAATTATAGCTAATATATCAAAACAATTATGATGGGCCTGTGCATTTTAAATGTTGCACTTTGTTGTTTTGCTGAAAATGGGCTTATTATAATTTTTTACAGGAAACTTTTCATTACAAAATTGCTAAAATTATATTACTGAATAATAATTCTTTTGCCAGACTGAGTAGATTAGTAGTCTATAATAGTATATACAAAGGGGTGACCCCTGACTCTGTTTTGTAGGCTAGAATCCGCTATATTAACATTTAACAACTTTTTACTTAGTACTTAAATTGTATTAAATTAAAATGTACTGATCGTATTGAAATGTATTTTATAATTTGAAAAGTACCATTAAATTCAAAGTGTCAAATTCAATGAACAGACTGCTTAAAAACCAATTTTCTCAGAATCCTTTTGTTTTGGCCTTTTCAGTTTGTCAGCTTCTGCTGACTTTGCCTCTGCGAACATTGACGAGAACCATTTCTGTTGTTTGTGTTTTTTTAGTTCAACATTACGTCTATCTTTTCTCCAGTCTGGAATACTAATCTCCAATGTGACATTTATTAAGTACCTAATGACAATTCAACACTGACTGCAACTGAATGGCTTTTCTACAGTTTGGAATACAAATCTCCAATGTGGCATTTATTAAATACCTAAGTACAATTTAATACTGAGTGCAACTGAATGCTTTTCTCCAGTGTGGATTACAGATTACAGTGTGGATTGTGTGACATTTAGCAATTAAGAACAGTTCAACACTAACTGCATCTGATTGACTATCCCCCAGTGTGGATTACATCATTACAATGTGAAAGTTACTTCCTAAGGAAAAACATTATTCTACAATTTCATACTATAATAGGAGAAAAAGTCTAAAAACTCTTTTCTATTATCTAATGTGTAATTTTTTCATATTGATGAATGATGATTGACGAATATTAGTTAAGGTACCTTTTGTCCTCTTTCCAAAAAAAATCGTCTATTTTTTCGGGTGCTTTAGCACGCTTCATAATAAAATTTTCTACTAGTTTGTGTTGTAAAGTAAGTAAAATTATTTATAAATAATTATTTTTAAACATAAATTTCATAAATATAAAATTATTTAATACTTATATGCATTACGCAGTAGACGATGACGATGCAGTGCAGACGAATGCGTGCGCTCATGACTAACGAGAAGTCGAAAAACAAAAAGTGAATTTAAGTAAATAGGTACTATATAGATTTATTTTTAGAATACCGTTATTTGGATAAAATACAAGACAAGTTATATTTTATTGCTATATAAATTGATGTTTTTGCACTAATTAATAATTATTATTAGGTTTAAAATGTTAAAAATGCAATCGAAAATTAGCAATATTAAAATATAACATATTTAATAATACACAATTTCAAATTTAAAAATGCACGAATTTTTTTAAAGATACACACTTTGTGTATTAATACACAGTTAAAATAGCCTATGAAGGACAGAGTCCTGAGAGTCCCGCTAATTCAAATAGGTATCCTCCTATACAAAACTATTGACGTGGTAAGAAGTCAGTCAAATGTATGTTTATATCCAATTGCTTTATAATTTGTTTCTTAAAAGTTACAAAGTAAGCTATTAAAACATCACACGATATTGAATTCCAAAAAAAGAAAGTACAATTTTAGACTAGAGTTAATTTTACGGTGGCGGGTCCAGGAATTTTGTAAGCGGGGAAGTCAAAAAAATTTTTTTATTGTTATGCAGCCCGTTGTAAGATTGTTTTTATAATAGTTTATAGTTCTTTACACCAGGTGTTTTAAGACTCTAATGTCTGTATGTAGGAAGCACTTAAGTACTTCCTGTCGTGGATCAGAATTTGATCCTTTTTATTTTTCCCTCCTCCTTTCTCCAGGCTTGGGACTGGCTCGCAATTAGCAAGGCGGAGTTACCTCGTTGTAAGATATTTTGAATTTTTTTTATTCAGTAAAACTGAACAAAAGGAATTGAAATTAAACGTTTTATTCACTCTCTTTCTCTTTCTCCTTTCTTTTTTTACCTCTTTTTTTTATATTTTTTCTCTGGAGCAATAACAACATCTCTGTTTTCCATCTTGCTGTGGAGTTAGGTCATCAGGCACTGCAACGCTGAAATTAACTTTTAAGCTGCAGTATTTATTACTAGGATTGTCTCAATCACACGGAAGATTACAGATGGCAAAATATTATTTTTGTCGAAGAAAATGGATTTTGTATGTTCCTTGGTAAAAATTTTTTTGGGAATCACTAAACCAGACTAGGTCTAGGTATTTCATGCATTAACCTCCTAACTGGAACGGTTCAAGCCAAACTCGAACAACTCGACTACTTCTATGAGTTTGGGCAGCTAGATTTTGTCATGGCTACCAGGATAACTTTAAACAGTTGCGCTTATTTTGGGAAATTTTCCGCTCTCCAAAACCATTAGCTGGTTGATGAAATGGTCCAAGAATGAAATGGAAATATTTCTGCACAACTCTTCTGGACCACCCGCAAGAGCATTTGAATTGTAATTCAGTATTACTCTTTTTTTATATAAATCTTTGGAGCTGTTGGCGTTTGCCGATTTTTATGTATTTTCTGCGGCGCTGATGAAAACTCAATATAATTTTTCATTCTCTTAAAAAAGTTTCAGTACCTAATAGCCATCACCTATGCTGTGGCGTTTGCTATGTTTTGCGTAAAACCATACAGAAAGCTGCTGAGAAATACCGTTTTGACCAGGCAGTTTTTGAATATTTGCAGTAACTTGGGAACCCGTAAAACTGCTTTGTGGAGGCGTTAGTGAAGTGTTCAATTTTTTTACATGCTGTGGAGAGGAAGTAATACAATTACAAAGTCAAGTCCGTTCGTACATCTAAACATATTTCTGATTGTCTGCCAGCCAAGTTTTTTTTTATTATTGAGATTTAGCATACGCCTTATCAAGACAAGTCTTGCTCAAGGCGAGAGAGGGAGGGTACTTGCAAAGGCAGCCATTTATAGGCGCCTACTCCTTTAGCAAATGCGAGTGAACTCCTTGCTTGAGGGAGTTACGCTGGTGACGCCGGCGAGGTTTGAACTGCCGACCTAACGATCGACAGGCGAACGCTCTACCGCTCTTCCACCAGCGCCTCAAAAAATAACGATATAAGTGTTTCACCATTTTTAAAACTTTGGTTTCCATGACTTCAAATGTGGGGTCAAAATAAAGGTTATTTGATTTTAAAATAACTGCTACTCAACAACTGCAAGCATTACAGATGTAAAAGTTTATGTGGTAGATGGAAATAGTAGATTATTGAATAAAAAATTTAATAGGCCTAACTAATTATTGCTTTACGCTACACCTTTTGGACCTGCCGATGCTGTTGCGCTGTAATACCTACATAAGTTATCAAAAATAATCTATGGTTAGACCAACACGTCCAAAAAGCCAGTCAGCAGTTGGGTTAAATCCGCAGCATGAAGAAATCCGGCAACATTTTAATTTTTGTTTTAGCTTTCATCCATATTACAAATGATCACTGCTGTAAGAACTTGCTGTTAAGTTTGTCTGAATTTATTTATAAAAAGGAAAGTGTCATTTTACTTCTGGACCTACCGGTGGAGGTCTGAGTGTTTTTCGAGATATTATTTTAAATATCTTTTGCATTGAAGTAGTTGACAAAAACCCGAAATTTTTAAATATCTGCCAAATATCAAAACTATTGATGGTCGAGAGGTGAATTAAGTAAAGACAAAACTTCAAAATACAGACAAATAGAATGAAGTTGCAAGCTAAGTAAAAAATTAAAGTTCAAATTTCTTGTCAAAACTTCATCTAAGGGGACTGGGCCCTCTGGGCTATTATATGTATAGGGCATTACTAGAAAAATATGTAATTGGTTTTATGTAATTGCAACTGTTTTTTGACCTCCATAAAAAAGTTTTGCAGATGTTTGGCGCTCACACGGACTTGAACACATAATAATCGTGATTATTCAAAACTACAACAAAATAAACTTAAAAAGCAGTACTGGAAACCTAAAAAAACAAATTATTTTTAAAAATTAAATTTGAACTGATAATGAAGATAATGCTAAAGTAAATAATACTGGAAGATAAAACACTTGAACCTGAGTGTTTACAATACCAGACCAAAGTTGGCCTCTCCAATGTTTTAATGTTTGTCAACATTAGTAAATGGAAATATCATATTTTGAATATTTGCCAATTATTACATGAAGAACGGCAAATCGCAGACATTTGATAATATGGAAAATTTCACCGTCGTAGAATCGTTGAATAGCGATCGAAAAATTGCAAAAAATTCGTCAATTACCACTCGCCGGACTATGACGGCAGTCACCTCATACTCCGAGTTAGTAAATTTTCTATTTTTGAATTTCACTTTCACTTACTAAAAGTAAGTCTTACATTCGGGAAGTGTATAGTATAGTTTGTTTTTTTTATTTCTGTTCTTGCGTCGACTTCGCATTATCCTTTTTTAAGACAAGACAATTTGGTGCTACAAGTAAATGAGCGGGATAATCTTGTTTTGAATTTTTAAAACATAAGTAATAGTTAAAATCATTATTAAAATCATGATAATCTCCTAGTTTAGCGTCCTGGGCAGATTTCGACGAGAATTGGCCGGTTTTATAACGTAAATGATATTTAAAACATAAGTAAAGAAGTAAGTAAAGACTAATTACAACATAAATAATAATTGTAAATAATAATAAATAAATACCGATTTCTTTAGAAAAAACTGTTTAATGGAATAAGCATAGAACATTATCAGAACATATTACGAACAAGTATTTTACAGAAAAAATTACTAAAAACCGACTTTAAGCAAAAATATCCAAAGGCAATGTTAACACGCGGAATAATACAATTCAAGGAATGAAAAGCAAGGAAGAGTTAATATTAAAATAAAATAACATAATAAAATAATAAATACATTTAAAAAGTTTCAAATAAATTTTTAATTATTTAATATGCATTTTAAATTGTAAAAAATCAGAGCGCTGAGTGGAAATTTATCTATGACTCTCACTCTCGTTTCCTTCCCCGCTTGCTTTCTCGCTCCTGATCGCTTTCCCGCTTCCGATCGCTTTCCCGCTCGCCTTCCCGCTCCCGGCCGCACTCCCGTTCCCGATCCCGTCTGCTCTTTTCTTCTTGGTCGCTTACTCGCTTGCTCTTTTGCTCTCCAAACGATTCTGGTAGCCACATGACCTGTAAAACTCAGAATTTCTGCTCCAAGAAATATGATCGAAACCGTACCAAAGACAGCCAAGTCGCCAAGTACTTTTACTTTGATATTATTTGATTTTTTCTTGGTGTTTTGTTGGCAATTTATTGTTTTCAATGTTTTTTTATTTGTCTTAAGGGATATTGACAAAAACCGCCACATTTAAAGAAACGGTTTTAGACATGGAGCGGCTTACGCAACTCGTACTTCTAAAGCAAACTATTATTTTTCAATTTTTTACTTCCATAATTTTTTTATTTCTTTTTCTAAATTTTCTATTTTTTATTTTAAATGTGTTTAATTTTTATTTTCTTTATTCCGATTGTTCACTTCTATCGCTATTGACAAATAGATCTTCATTGGAAACTACAGTAACTTCGGGAGCATATTCTAAATGTTCTAAAGTGCTATAATTTTTTGTTTTTTTTTAGTAATTTTTTTTGTAATTAATCTTTATTTATGTTTTAGATATCGTTTACGTTAAAAAACCGGTAATTTTTCATCAAAATCGGTTCGGGAGGCTATACTGAAGGATTACCAATAATTAAAAACAAAAAAATATTATGGCACTTGAGAACATTTGAAAATTGCTCCCGAGGCTAAGTAGTTCCCGTTGAAGATCTATTTGTCAATAGCGATAGAAGTAAACAGTTGCGATAAAGAAAATAAAAATTAAACACAAATCAAATAGAAATGGAAAATTTAGTAAAAGAAAAAAATTAAATTAGGAAAGTTAAAACACAGAAAAATAATATGACTGGAAGTGTGGAGAGCGACTGAGAAAGGGAAAGCGACCTGGAAGAGGAGAGTAAGCGGGAAAGCTACTGGGAACGAAACGAATGCGAGAGAGAAAAACCCCGGGCAACGCCTGGTACCCGCTGGTCATAGATAAATTTCCGCTCAATGCTCTGATTTTTTAAAATTTAACATGCATATTAAATAATTAAAAATTTATTTTTAAAATTTTAAAATTTGTTTGTTATTTTATTATTTCATTTTAATATTAACTCTTCTTAACTTTCAATTCCTTGAATTGTATTATTCGGCGTATCAACACTGCCTTTGGATATTTTTGCTTAAAGTTGGTTTTTAGTAAGTTTTTCTGTAAAAAACTTTTTCGTAATATGTTCTGATAATGTTCTGTGCTTATTCTATTAAACCGTGATTTTTATCTAAATCGGCCAGGACGCTAAACTAGGAGATTACCAAAATCATATTTTATCAATTTTTGACACTCCTTTCCTACATTAGTGGCATCCAAGTTTTGTATTTACGTTGAAATGTAGAAAATGGCAATTATATGTGAAAACAAGCTGAACAAATTGAATTAAAAAAAGTTTAACTGTTAACATGAGCTGCATCCTTTTTTCTGCTTCAAAAGGCTGAAAAACAGAAATCGAGCTGGTTTTAAGTTTTACCAGGATTGAGCAGAAAGAAAACAACATTCATAGTAAATTTGAAAACTTTAAAAACAGTAAATAGTACCCTTTGAAGAACTGTTTATCGTTTTTACAACTATCTTGTTATATCTAAAAAATAGCCGTCTCTCAGATGTTGAGGATTATAAATGGATCTTGTAGTTTAGTTTACTTTTTTGCTTGACCGTTGAGAAAAATAATTTATTGCCGAAAATTATAATAAATCTCTTAACAGTCTGTAGCCATTTGTACTACTAACAGTGAGTACACTGATTTAATATAGTGATGATGCAATTTTTTCAAAGTAGAGTGGTTGGATTTTCTATTATTGTTCACTCTTCAGGCTACATTATATAGTAATTCTTTGGCCATTTTAATATCAAGGTCTAAAGTTTGAAGAATCATGCATATTTTACCTTACCCCAGTAGCTATTTATGTTTACTCAATTTACATGCTCAAATAATTTATAATAACTACAGCATGGTTTACAAGTTTATCCAGTTTTTCAGAAAAACGTGTAACAAATTTTTTAAGTCATCCAATTTGAAATATTTTTTTTTTTTTTCCTTTAATCATTCTTCCACAACTTCAATGTGTGAAAAGACAGAAGATGCAGGACACAATGAACCACAGCAGACGCTCTGCTACATTTGAGTACGTGAGAGATGATTGGGAAAAGTAATGCTTCTGATTTTTTCTGGGTGTGCTCTCGTATCACATGTGTCGTATTTGGTTTGTTATTCTAGTCATGACATCACTTATAGTTATAAATAAGTGTGTGGTTTGGTTGGGATGCGACAAGACAAGCTGCGGTCTGATTAAATCCTGTCCTTACTCTCTAAATTTGAATATTGCATTTTTTCATAACGTGATAGTACATTTTCTATAATTTCCATGTATGAGTAGGGCTGGATTTACCCGAGAGGAGGCCCCTGTGCAATGTTATGGTGGATGCCCCAGTAGGTGTGTAGCCACTGGGGGGGAGCAGGGGTCTGTCCTTCCAATACTTGAGAAGAACAATAATTAATCTTCTCAATATTGTCTAAATGTTCATTATTTTTGGAGTTTTATTGCACTCAAAAGCTACATTTGAAAAGTATTTTATTACTTTTGATATTGTATTGTGGGTTTTAATTATTAATTAGACACCCTCACAGCCTGGACTTAACCATTTTCTGGCAGTGCCATGATACCACTTTGAGCTAAAAAATGTTATTGAAAGATCTATACAACAACTTGATTTTTTATAGAATAAACAGTGAAATGTCATGACAGCGGTTAAATTCTAGAAAATGATTTGATTATTTTTTTGAAAGCAAATGAATCAAATATTTTCTAATCATAGAAGGATTTTAATAAATTTTTGGTTTGCTGATTTCTACTTCATATCTTTCAGATCACCAAAGACTGATTACACTTATGCGAATAGGTTTGAACTATTTATTAGAACAGCTATCATATATAACATTATTAAATTACTCATTTATATCATTATTAAATTACTAATTTATAACATTATTACATACCTTATTTTATTATATCAATCTACTAATGTTTAATTACATTAAAAGCTTATTAAATATTAACCTTTTAAAATATATCTTGCCAATATTTAACCTTAAAAAGTTATTGTTTAATTATATTCAAAATATATTAAATGTTTTTGTATTAAATAATGTAAGTTGATTTTTAAATGTTGAACATATTATTATTATTGTAAATATATTTTTTTTTCATTTATAAACATAGCATGAGTTACAATATAACATTTAATTTTTTCTTCTATTTATAAACATATAGTGTGAGTTACAATAAGAACTACGAGGAAGGTTACAGGATTCCAAACATGTCTCGTCCAAGCATTAAACCAATCCGAGATACTTTCTCATTGGACAGCAGCCCATCGAAGGATGACAGCCTGCCATCTAGTGGTATTTTTTTGAATTGTTTATTAAAATTTTTAGAATTTTGTACTTAATTTTGTTAAGCGATTGCCTGTTGTGTGATGGGTTTTCAGTTATATACTTATCAATTTTGTTGGCTTTGATGTCTATGGGATAATGTGCCATTGTGAATGTTTAATGCTCTCTCTTTTTATTTCTTTTCATGAAACTTTTGTAAGCATAACATAAGCATAACCAAAGCCAAAAATAATTGAAAACTCATTACATTAGAATAATGAGTTGATTTTTTCTAATGAAATGATAATTAAGGAATAGCATAATGAATATAAACTTGTTTTGATTCCATTTGCAAGAGGTTTGAAATGAAGAAAGTATGAAAAAATCAGAGAATAAGATAAATTGTAATGACTGTATGTTTCTAATAATGACTTGAATGAGTATGTACAATTTCAGTTGGTGTTAGGATTATCCAATAAAATTCTGCAATATCATAGTTTTTTTGTTGTCAAAAAGAAATTGTTCCAGATCCCCCACTTTTAATGACACCTCACCTTTACTAACTTGTTTTGAATAATATTTTTAAAACATGAAAGGCAGTACAACTTTATTTATACCAGCAGTTGACGCACGCTTCGCGCGCGAAGCGTGTGAGTTTTTACATATTAATAGTAAAGGTAGTCGCAATCAAATCGCACTTTAAGCTCAAAAACAACACCTATGCGCTATTATAGTAATAACTTTACGCACGCTTCGCAAGCGAAGCGTGTGACTATTATAGCCAGTTGCATATGAACACGTTTTATAAAATAGTAAATTATCGTTAATAATAATAATTTACAACTTTAAAATTGGGAAAAACCCGCCGACTACTACTTCGGTGATTTATTTATTTTCAACTTGTTTATATTGAGTTATGGCGTATT
This sequence comes from Erpobdella octoculata, assembly GCA_963978895.1. Lineage (NCBI taxonomy): Eukaryota > Metazoa > Annelida > Clitellata > Hirudinida > Erpobdellidae > Erpobdella > Erpobdella octoculata. The sequence continues at coordinate 6,714,810 of OZ022244.1, read as the reverse complement.
CCAATATAATAGGAATAATATTAGAAAATTAGTTAATTTTCGTAATTAATAATATTATTAATAATTAAAATAAGAGGAATAATAATAACAAAATAGAAAAATGTCGTTAATAATAATTTTTCATTAAATATTTCCGCAAAGCGTCGAACTTTCCAATAATAGAAATAATATTAGCAAAATAGTTAATCTTCGTTATTAATAATTTACATAAATAAAAAACCCGCCGACTACTACTTCGGTGATTTATTTATTTTCAACTTGTCTATATTTAGCGATGACGTACGATGCTATATATATCCGCAAAGCCACAAAGCGTCCAACTTTCCAATAATTGGAATAATATTAGCAAATTAGTTAATTTTCGTAATTAATAATATTATTAATAATTAAAATAAGAGGAATAATAATAACAAAATAGAAAAATGTCGTTAATAATAATTTCATTAAATATTTCCGCAAAGCGTCGAACTTTCCAATAATAGAAATAATATTAGCAAAATAGTTAATCTTCGTTATTAATAATAATTAAAATAAGAGGAATAATAATTGCAAAATAGTAAATTGTCGTTAATAATAATTTAAATAAATAAAAACCCGCCGACTACTACTTCGGTGATTTATTTATTTTCAACTTGTCTATATTTAGCGATGACGAACGATGCTATATTTATCCGCAAAGCGTTAGACTTTCGCGGCTAATAACTTTTTATTTAAACAATTTAACAAAAAAGTGCCCTAACAAACCGTGTTCAGCGTCTCATAATCTATCAACGTGAGTTTTTTCAGACCTGCAGATGCTAATCGGGTGACATACTACATCATTGCGCTTTTATAGTAGGGAATTTCTTGTTACATTTGATGAATTATAACTGTTATTTATATTAATACTTAAAATCATTAATTTCTTGGCTTCACTTGTTTCTAGCATCAACGACGACAATATACAGCTTGCGGAATAGGAATGTTGTAGACAAGCTCGTTCCAATGAATGCCAAGGTCATCTCTGAGGAAGAGTTCGGAGATCAGGAGATGGAGAAGAGAAGAATGGAGACCATCACTATGGTCAGTGCTGGGACTTCCCCGATGTTCCAGTCAAAGAAAAGTCTGTCTCATCTTTATGGTTAGTGATTGGAGAACTTAGTGGTGAGGGGAACTTTCAGACTTTTTTTTGGTAAAGTAGGAATAATAATAATGATTGTTGGTTGTTATGTTGAAGCTGACAATGATTAGTCAGGACTATATTATAAATTTGGTGAAAGTAAAACGTGTTGATGGACAGATAGGTCGTGTATACAGGATTTCACTGCTTAGCTGTCACTTCCATCTGCTTCCGAAATCAAAATAAGCTCATTCCTAATAACTCTAGTCATGAAACTGTGCTCATTTGACTACCACAGGTTGATGTAAGATTGAGTTGACCTCAGCCGGAAATTGAACCCGAGACTTAAAGCGTAGAAGTCACACAGACTCTGCCGTTATTAAACCATGCCTCATCATATACTAATATTTTGATGTTAGTAGTAGCAATGATATGTGGTGCATTAAAATACATTAGCAGCAATTAAATGGGATACATTTACAATACATTAACATTTCATTAACAGGAACTGACATATCAGACAGAGAGTCAAGCAAGATTAAAAGCAAGAAAAATTTTTTAATGAGTATGATTGGTTAGTTTTGCTTCAACTTTGTTTTATGTCAACATTTAATTATATATTTTAGTATAAAAATTCAATTAATAGTCAGTATGGAAATTATTTTGTAAATGTATTATTTAGAGATGCACCGATACCATAAATATGGCCGATTCGGATACTCATGTTATGAGAGAGGCCGATTCCGATACCTATACTTTTCAATATTTAATTATTTATTTGTTACCAGCTAGTGAAGAATGGCTAAAATTTCCAACAATTTTTTTGCAATTAGCAATGACATCCTTTATCATCCTTTGTTCAAAAAGAACATCATGAATGACTAATTGTAGAGTATGCAAAAAACATGACAAGCCAGTGTATGCCGTTTCTGAAATGTCTTTTACCATGTAAGCACCATTATCCCTAACAAAAAGATGAATTTTATACAAGGGAATTTCAAAATCATGAATTACATTTTCAATTACCTCTGCAATCCTGCTAGCTCTATGCGACCCAGAGAATGGTGTAACCCGTAGTGCTAAAAATTTTTTGCCATATTTTTCGTTAATGCAGTGGGCTGTAAGGCTGATGAAAGAGTGATTTGAAACATATTAGTCCATATATCAGTGGTGAAGCTTATATTTTTAGAATCTTTGATAATAGTCTTAACCTTACTGAGCACTTTGCTATAGATTTCAGGAAGCACTTTATCTGAAAAGTACTTGCGGCTTGGAAGGCAATAATTAGGCTTAACTTGTTGCATAAGACGGTTGAATCCTATGTCATCAAAAGTATCGGTATCGGCCAATGATCTTCAAAATTTCACCATACCGATACCTTAAAAAAAGGCTGATACTGCCGATACCGATAGTATCAGTGCATCTCTAGTATTATTATGACTGGGTGGTCACTCGATCCTTAAAAATCTAATTCCATTGTTGTGGGAACTGGTTGGAACCCCACACAGTGATCTGAAGACACATTTTCTTCATCATTGGAAACCTCAGAGTTTGTTCTTCAGATAACCTAGCTGGTACTGATATGATATGATGATATACGACCTTCACAACTATGCAGATACATATATGTCAATATATGACCATAACCACTATCGGGATACATATATGTCAATATATGACCTTCACCTATCTCAACAGCATGCACAAACTGCCTAACACTGATCTAATGTGTTGAATACGAAGTTGTACTTTTGTGTGTTAACTGTCATATATTTGAATCTTCAGCTGCCAGGCTATCGTTACAATTAGCCAAAATTATCAGATCAAGTTGCAAAACAGATTGAAAGCAGTTTCTGGAGAAGCAATTTCCCATCCTCTCTGACAGTCTTGAAATATCTAACTCTTGAATTAACTTGAAAACTTTCCTAGGATGGTCCATTTTTTTCAATTTCGGTTTATTTCATCTGATTATTTCAGTAACGATTGTCATGGCAACTTGGAAGGCAGTTAAATACCCATTTAAAGTCCTCTTTGTAAGGGACGGAAAAGAGAAATTGGCAAGTTACACGCAATCCACAAAACGAAGAAGAACAGAAAACGAGGATTTGTACAAAACTTCAGGAGTTCCAAACTCTGGTTGGTTTTGTTAGTTTTTCTGTTAATTTAATTCTGTTTTAAAAGTTTTCAGTAATCTCGCGACTTTTTCAGTTTCATTGGTTTTGTCTCAGATCCATTGGGGACATTTGATTACTTTTTGTGTGGTTTTACCATTCAAAATGTGTCATTATTTATCATTGGAAATGTTTTATTACCATTTGTAATGTTTTATTACCATTTGTAATGTTTTATTACCATTTGTAATGTTTTATTACCATTTGTAATGTTTTATTACCATTTGTAATGTTTTATTACCATTTGTAATGTTTTATTACCATTTGTAATGTTTTATTACCATTTGTAATGTTTTATTACCATTTGTAATGTCTTAGTTTCATTTGGGTTGTCTTAATATTTTGGTGTTGTCTAAGTTTTATTGGGAATGTTCTTATTCCTGTTGATTATTGTTTATATTTTATTTTGAGTGTTTCAGTCAGTAGTATACGCAAAAAAAACTTGTAAAAATACAGTATAATCTCGCTATAACGTACTCTGGATATAACGTACAGTTGGATATAACGTACTGAAATTTTGGTCCCGTGCATTTGCCCCTTCTCTCCCATGTTATTTTACCTCGGCTATAATGTATTCGGATATTACGTACATTTGGCTATAACATGCTAAAATTTGGGTCCCAATTACAATATTTACCATGTATATAACAGATTTAACCCATTTACAAAGCATGATCAGCACCATTAAAGTTTAGTTCGACTGTGGGAAAAACAAAGTGACACTCAAGTTATTGATCGTCTGGTATCCTAATTCACAGACTCAGTTATTGATGCTTTCTTGCATCTATTAGCCAGCATAGCATTGTAGGCTGTCAGCATGTGTTTTAAACAGAGGAAAGAGCGAACTTGTATTTTGTTTCATTTTGAGAGTCTATTAAACATGTATTAGAAACGTATAGCCAATCAGGCTGGAAATAAAAATGCAATGTGTACAGTTAGAAAATTAAACATGTTCCCAAGTGGAAATTTCTAGGTAATTTAGTCTCAGTAAATCTACAGTTAATTTAATATGGACTCAGATAGAAAAGTGGAATTATAAAATTGTTGAAGGTGCTAAGAAAATCAGACGATAAACATCTTGAAGATACTTTATATGAATGTTTTGTTTAAGCGAGATCACAAAGCATTCCAGTTAGTAGACCACTACTCAAAGAAAAAGCAACGGGTTTGGCTCAAAAACTTGGTCAATCTGAGTTCAAGTGTAGCGATGGCTGGCCTGGCTCGGTCGGTTCAAGATACGACAGGAAATTACTTTTCGCACTTTAAGTGGGGAAGCAAAGGTTGCTTTAATTCAGGCTGAATGTAAACTGAAGCTGCCCAACATACTCTCTACTTATAATGAAAAAGATATCTTTCCACCTCCGCCAACATCCAGAGAAGCAATGAAGCACTGCACACAGTTAAGCGAGTCTTGGAGTCATCCGATGTGCCCAAAACTGAACAGTTATTCGTACTGCTGAATAACCTGGATGCCACCATAGAACAAGCGGCATCTTATCTTGGACAACAGAAGAGAGTGATGGGCTATTTTACAACGTTTTTATTAGGTCACAAAGTTGTTTTTAAACAATAATAAAGCACAATTTACTGCTTCCCTGATGTTTCATGTTCATGTGACTTTTTTCATACCCTGGATATAACAGACTTAGGATATAATGTACCCATTTTTTGGGTCCCTTGAAGTACGTTATAGCGGGATTATACTGTACACTTTTACTTCAAAATGCACAAAAAAGAATTAAATAATTTCTTTTGTGCTATCCGATTATATCTCTTGAATAGTTTGACGAAACATAAAAGTGAATGACATTTGTTTTACATAAACTCGGTCAGTCATAGAAACCTAAAATGAACGTCCCATGATTTTATATTTCGTCGAACTATTTCAGAGATATTTTTGCATAATATAAAAGAAATTATTTCATCCTTTTCAGTGCATTTCAAAGTAAAAGTTTGTTTTTAAAGTTTTATTTTGTTTTAGTCTTTATCAATTTTTTATGCATCATACACGAACTTACGTAAGATTAACTGGTTACGGACTCCGTGATGAAGTTAATTAAATGTAGATAAAAGGTAAAAAGAGGGTGGGGGACTGCAGGGGGTCTGGAGAACAGCTGTACCCCATATGAGTACAGATGCAGATTCCCATTATGGGGTTTGATGGTCAAAGTGTCTAACATAAGCAATGCCTTTCATTAATTTCTTAACCAATTTCTATTAACTCTTTTGCCACAAATTGTTTTCGGTGCTACTTTTTTAAAATGAAAGTAAACAAAATAAAAACAGTTTGAAGCAATTAACTTTACATTACAGAATTCTAAAGGTGCTGTCATGGAGTTGTGAACTAAATGTACTGTTATTGTGTTTACAAGCATACTTTAAAAGTAAATTAAAATATAAAATTTCAGTCTGATTGTCAATAAATCTTATGGGTCAATTTCTTCATCACTTTTAGAGTGATAACTTTTTGCTTATCAGACATTGTTAATTATGAAGGAGCTGTTGTAGGGCGTGGCTTCTCAGGAATGAATCGAAGTGATTACACAAGCTCCTTATCAACTTTGAACTTATTTTAATGATTGAAGAAGAAAAAAATAACAATCTAAGAGCTAAAATCAAAACTATCTTAAGGCCGCGTAATTGGGTTGAATATGCAAATAATGTCACAGAAATAAGGTCGCTGCTTGTATTGCTGAGTAAGTTGCATAAGCTAAACAAATTAATATGAGAGAGATAGGGAAATTTGTGCCTAATTTCAGGTTGTATAACCACAAAAGTCACATAACTGTATATGTAAACCATATAGCAAAACTAAATACAAACTAAATATTGTCTAAAATTTAATTCTGCTTTATTTTGCATATAAGTTAATTTTACATTTCTGGTGCATATACCAGTCCCATTGGGAACATTTCTGTTTTATTCATCATTATTTGGGTTGGTGTTCTAATAATGTTTTTCTACTAACAAAAACTGCATTGAGATTTGTTTCTGTTCAGTTTTGCATGTTGATGTGTTTCATTTATTTTTCACTAGGTTCGTCTAACGAGCGTTTTTACACTAGAAATTTCTTCTACACTTTAATCGGAACGATCGGTATGCTTTTGTTGTCTATTTTGGTTTATTAAAATGAGTTAGCTATAGCTGTGTGTGTTAATTATAATATTACAGTATAATCCCGCTAGAACGTACCCTGGATATAACATACAATTGGATATAACGTACTGAAACTTTGGTCCATGTTAAATTACACCGGCTATAACGTACTAAAATATTGGTCCCAATCACAATATTTCCCACGTCTATAACGGATTATTTAACTAATTTTTTACAAAACATGATCGGTATAATAAACCTTGATTGCAACAGTGGGAATTGGGGATAAAAAAAAGTGATACTCAAGTTGTCAATCGTCTGCTGTCTTAATTCCGAGGATAAGTTACCGACGCTTTCTTGCATCTATTCGCCAGCATAGCATTGTCAGCTGTCAGCATGTGTTTTAAACATAGGAAAGACTGTATTTTATTTCATCTCAAGAATTTTTACACTTTACACTTTGGGTGGAAGATGGCTGGTTAGGAAAATAAACTCAAAAACTTGTCATCTTGGAAAGTTTGGGTTTATAGCATTAGGTTTGTGCCAAAAAGTAAATCCGTAGACAATTAGCTTAATTGATCTAAAAAAATAATGAACTTGAATGATAAAATTTGTCCAAGTCTTATATTAAACTTATCAAATCTATGATTTTGCTGAAATTACTAATCTGCCTTGCCAAAAATGCGTTTAGTCTCCTCGATATAACACGAAAACTTTTGTATTTTTTTAAAATGTCTCGGAAGTGTAAAGCAATTACGCTGAAAGTAAAAAAATGTGTGAGTTGTTAGAAAATGAAATATAATCACAAGTTAAAATTTCTGGGCCATATAATCCAAGTAAATCTAATGTCAATACAATTTGAAAACAAATAAAAAGTGGAACCATAAAACCACTGCATCAGACCATCAGAAGTTCAGACCATCAAGTTATAACATAATGAAGACATTTTATATAAATGGTTTTTCCAAGTTAGACCACAAAGCATCCCAATCAGTGGACCTATAGTCAGAGGAAAGTGACATATTTTAGACCATAATACTGCACTTTTTACTGCCTCACTGACGTTAAATGTACAATAAATGCTATTTATTTCACTATAACAACTTGTTGATTTTGTTCATACCCTGGATATAACAGACTTTGGATATAACATATCCAATTCTTGGGCCCCTTCAAGTTCATTATAGTGGGATTATACTGTATAATGAATTAGTTAACTATCTCTTTCTTGTTATTTAGTTTTTACGTTTTATTTTGTTATCAATAGTTGCTTGTATTAATTTCAAACTGATTTATTTACTGAAGTAAATAATTATTATTGAGTTGTGCATCCTTATATGTATTTTATAGAGATTATTAATGTTAATGAACATTAATATAAACATAAAAAGTCAATGATGAGTGCAAACTAAAAGTCTCTTGTCTATTTATATATATCCAAAATAATAATAAAATAAACATATCTATATAAAGTTTCAAAAGTCTAGTTTATTATTACACATAATATCTCTTGTTTCAAAGTATGTGTCGATCATTCTTTTCAATTCATTCATATATTCAATCATTTTAGTGGGGAGTTTGTTCCATGTTGTAGTGACTCTGACCACGAAGAAAAACTTTCTTTAATTCTCATTGAATCTGGCGCATGCATAAATGCATTTGCCGTGTCCTTTGGTAACTTCAGCTTACGTCTCAATTTTGACCGGAATAATCTGTCAAGCGAGGAGTGTTTTGTGATAGCTTGAGCCCATGGATGTACCCAGGGTATCAGATGTACCGGGGTATCCCGTGGTCTTTGAGGATTGCCAATCTCTGATAAGGCTTCAATCTGCTTTTATCAAGTGTTTTTAGATTTTCCTCAATCTTGCTTTGGACCACCTTCGGTATCTTTTCTCTCTACTCATTTGCCAATGTTTATAAAAGCAAAACTAACTATAAGTTTGTTCCCATTTGTCCAGTCTTGTACAACACTGTTGAGTAATTTACTACTAAGATCTGCACACTCTGCAACAGCCACAGAATGTTTAGAAAGAGTTTGAAGATTTTGCAATTGATGTTTATTTAAGCTGGAACCATTTATATATAAATCTTATGATATGAATTTAATGATATATTTTTGTTTTATTTTAATTTAAATGATTTATTATAATATATAAAATATAAAAGGGAAATAAATCTCACCAGGTGGAGTATTCTACGTAGCAAAAAACCTCATAACCCATGTTCTTGGATTTTCCCACAAGGCCGTGGCTGGCATGGATGGTGCTGTGCTGAACAGGTATTTTTGTTACCACTTGGATATGATATGCTTGTGGTGGTGGTGATGATGATGATGATGATGATATGGTAATGATTATATTTATAGTTGTGATTGTAATTGATTTTAGTAAAATTTTATTTTCAAATAAATTTAGATTTTTCTTAGATTGTTTATTCCAGTGTCTCATCAATTTGTATGTTTTCTGAGTTTGTAGTAATTAATTATTTAATTTGAATTATTATTATTTTAGTTTTTCTTGTGTTTATATTTAGATTAAATAAGACTCGTTGATTTTTAAGGGATTTCTTTTTAAATTAAAAACAATAATAAATTAAATTACAAATTTTTCATTTCACCATAGTTTAAATCATGTCATGAAAATAAAGTTATTTTTTATTTGTTATAAAATTATAATTATTTTGTTTTAAAATGATTGATTATTTTGTTTTAAAATGATTGATTAATTTGTTTTAAAATGATTGATTATTTTGTTATAAAATTATTGATTATTTTGTTGTAAAATTATTGATTATTTTGTTATAAAATTATTGATTATTTTGTTATAAAATTGATTATTCAGGAGTCACAGAGCCAGAAGATCATCTGGATGTTGTTTACCATTGCTGGTTGTTTTCACATTATTGGCCTTAGGTCTGCTCATTCTCAGACTATATTGCTTTTTGCTGTTTTATTTTTATCAATTTTTTAAACTTTCTCCAATTTATTTGTATTTATTTATTTAATTAATTTAATTATTAATTTTAATTATTTTTTTTTTTTTTTTTTATTTTTTTTTTTTTTTTTTTTTTTTTTTTATTTTTTATTTTTTTTTTTTTTATTTTTTTTTTTTTTTTTATGATAGTTTATAGTCCTTTACACCAGGTGTTTTAAGACTCTAATGGCTGTATGTAGGAAGCACTTAAGTACTTCCTGTCGTGGATCAGAATTTGATCCTTTTAACTTTTCCCTCCTCCTTTCTCCAGGCTTGGGACTGGCTCGCAGTTAGCGAGGCGGAGTTAAATTTTAATTAGAAATAAATTTACATATAACTACCAGTCTCTTTTCAATCAGTTCACCTGCCTAGAGTTTAAATCATCATTTACTTTTAACCAACACAGGTGGAGCTTACCTGTACTCATGTGGGAAGCTTCCTTCGCAAGAGGATGCTTATGATTACGGCCAATCTGCTTGGAATGTAACAAAAGGTTATGCTGAGGTGGGAAATTTTTTCTATATTATTTAATTTTTAATTGCTGCTAAAATGACTTATTAAATTATGTTTGCTAAAATGATTTAAAATTATCTTTTTAGCAGTTTGTAACTTTTAATTTCACTTTTTTTTTTCTAGATCTTTTGCTCTGTTTCTCTCTATTTCTTGTCCATCTATCTACCTATAAACCTATCTATCTATCTATCTATCTATCTACTTACCTATCTACCCATCTATCTATCTATCTATCTATCTATCTATCTATCTATCTATCTATCTATATTCAACCAACCATCCATCTATTTCTCTTTTTCTAGTTATTTTTAAATCCTTTATATTATTTTCGATTGTCTGTCTGTCTTCCTGTCGGTCACAAACTTTGAGTCTCAAAATTAACTCACTTCCCGTTATCCGATCGAGCTGAAATTTGGCACATCGACTTGGGCTGCGAGACAATTGAATCTATCAAAATTTCAGTCAAAACGGCCCTCGTCAAAACGGCCCCCGTCAAAACGGCCCCCGTCAAAAGGGTCCATATTTTTGAATTTGAATTTAATTTTTGAATTTGGCTCTGGGCTTAAAAATAAAAATCTAGGATCGTATATAAAGGATTTATAATAAAAACTTTGTTTTTATGGGTTAGTTTTTTTTACTCTTCTTTGCAGTTTTTTATTACTTTTTTCTCAATGGTATTTGCAAAACTGCTGATAAAGTGAATTTGTAAAAATTTAAATGATTATTTTTATTTAATATCGTTATATTTATTTATTTTTATAATTATGTTGTTCTATTAATATTAATAAATTAATCTCTTTGTAAAAATCAAATATATGCCCTGAAGATGTTTTTATTTTATTATTCTTTTTATTCATTTTAATATAAAATTATTTTAAATAATTGATTTCACTTTCATGCTTCTAAAAGTCTGGCTACGAGATGTCAATGGGGCAGCTGATCTATCTCGCCCAATTTCTACAAGAAGCAGGCAGTAAAGCTGATGATGGTGAAGATGCCGGGCACACAATTCACCAGACCATCACCCCCGTACCAGTTCCATCAGCTCCATCTTCACAGCCGTCACCTCCTCCGGTGTGTCCGTCAGCAGCGACGTGTCCGGATATGTCGGACTATGAAGTCCGCTTGAAGCAGCTTAAAGAAAGTCTGGATGGATTTGTTGGTGGAAGTTGGAAGCAAGAGGTGTGTGTTTATTAAGTGGTAGAAGTATTTATTGAATTAAAAAGGATTTTGTTTAATAAATTATAGAAGTAAATATAGAATTTATTTACTCTTGATTTTTGTGTTTCGTGATGTATTCTCCAGACTTTTTGTCCAGACTAATATAAACTCTAAGAATGAGTGTAAGCTTTAGCATTTGTCAACAAAAGTCGGCAAGTAAACTCTCGAGGGAGTTGCTTGACAATACATGAGGTTTTGATGCCAGTGAAATTGAACCTAGTGTTACAGCACGAAAGCCCAAATGTGCACTACTATACCACTCTGCTTGGCATATCATAGATTAAAATAATAAAAATAATAATAATAATACTTGAAGTATTATGGTTTATTTTTTAGGTCAGTTCTGAACAAGAAGCAACTAAATCAAAATATGAGGTTGTTTAAATTAATTTGTTTCATTAATCATTATATTTGTTAATTTTATTTGTGGACTAGCGGAGCACCCGGAGTTTTTAGAGGTTTTTCTCTATCGTTCCCGTTTCCTTCTCCGCTTGCATTCCCGGTCACTTTCGCACACTCGCTCTTTCGCTCTCGCTCGCCTTCCCATTTCCGCTTGCTTTCTCATTCTTGCTCATTCTGCAGTTCCCGTTCCGCTCATTTTGCGACCAATTTCAATTTTTTTCACAAAAACCCTCCCCCATTGACTCTCGAGGTTGTGTGAAAATTTCATTACGATCAGATGAACGGTGTAGCAATGCATAAAGGACATATATACATACAGACAGTCATTTTTATATATAGATTACATTATTATTTATTAGTAATATCAATGATGTTTATATATTTAATTACAAAATAATTTCTTATTCAGGCTCTGAAGTTGGAGTTTGACCGGTTGAAATTGGACTTTTACGGGTGTGTGTTTGATTTGGTTCTTTTTACAAGTTGTTAGTGGAAGATGGATGAGTGATTTTGTATGCCACTGCTTATTAATGTAAAAACTTGAACAGTGTATTGGTTTGTTGTATATGATGGTGATGATAATGATGATGATGATTGTGGTGGTGATGATGTTGATGATGGTGGTGGATGATGATGATGATGTTGATGTCTCATATGTTGGCTTCGATGTTATTCTCTAAAATGAAAGACATTTGAAACGTTCCAGAAAGATGATGGATCTGAAGTCCTGGAAAGAGGAAAACGTGAACGAATGGAACGAGAAACACGCTCGACTGGAGGAAAAGGTGGATGAAAGTCTTGTGACGTTCAAGAAGAAATTCATCGTCGAGGTGGAGAAGCAGATGGAATCGAAACGAGACGCGACGGGAACCAGTTTTCCTGCGGAGAGGAGAATGTGGGGAGAGGAAGATGTCAGGATGGTTCATGAAAGCGTCGATTTGTACTTTCAAGAGGTTCGGAGATCATTTATGTGCTGTAAATTGTGGGGAATTATGTCAGTTGCAAGGCTGGTTTAGAGAGATATATTGCTTAGGATTCACTGCTGATAAGGAATAATCCTTATTTGTTATGTGGTTTTATTAAGTTTCAATTGTCCGGATGTCCACGGGATGTCCGCGAACGTTTTGAAGTTTGGAAAATCATTAGAAAATTTATCCACCTCAACAAAATTATAGTTTAATTAAACAAAAATAAAATTTAAGAAGAAAAAAATATTAAAAAAAATTAAAGAAGTACATTGATAATGACAACAAAAACTTTCATTGTCATAGAAACTATAAACATATTTTATTATTTTGTATACTATTACGGGGTAATATTTTTACAATACGACATTGCTGGGGTAATATTTTTACAATACGACATTGCTATGAAATTTTCTAACTGCCTTAAAAGCATATTTTTAATTTTTTAAATTCACTTTCTCTTGTTTGAAGTTTATTTTAAGTTTTCTGTAAAGCAATTCCGTGAGAGTTTTCACAGTAAAAATTTCCATTACATAAAAATTAGAAATTTCCATTACAATACAATGATGAGAGCATTATTTATTGGTGTAGTTGAAAATTATAAGATTATTATGCACATGAGGTTGTTATACTGATCATATTATTACTTACATGAGATTATAATGGCACTAGGATCTTTAAAGAAGATTTCTGTTCTAATAATTCCTCGTTCTTTTTCACTTGCTGAAACATTTCATCACCCAATAATTATCGAGGTAGCTTTTTAAAACGCTTTCCAAAATTCCTAGCAGCTACTGGTTTAGTTGGTGGAATTCAAATCTTCTACAAGTGAATCCTTTACTACTATGTATGCTGCTAATAAAATTCTTTCACATTTGGGTTAATATTCTGTAAAAAAAAAACTTTTAATTTGTTAGCTTTTCTCGGATCGTGGCCAATCGAAGTGGCAGGAATCCTTGCTCTCCTGGTTGTCAGACAAGTTCGTTGGAAAGGCAGAACTTGATAGAAGACTTGAAGTTGAATCGAAGAGAATTTCTTTGGAGTTGAACGAAAGCATTGATAAGAAAATCAGTGCTTCTACGACTGGTTGGTGTACAGTTGGTCTTTCTGCTGTTTGACATGAGGAGTGTGGTCGGTTAGGTTGGTTGATTGGTTGGCTGGCTGGTTGGTTGTTTGGTTAGTTTATGGATTGGTGGTTTAACATCCCTTGATTGGTGGATTTAATGTGTAATAATCGGTCTTTTAATTGTTTTTCAATGTGTTTCATTTGCATAATTTTACAGTTCCTTTAAATGTTTTCAAGTTTCAGATGAAATAAAAAGTCTGAAAACGAGCTTCGAAGCATCTCTCTCGAAAACAAAAGAAGAACTCGTTGAGAAAATCAAAATTCTTCCTCAGCCGGTCCAGTCTTCATCCGATCAGTACATCACATCAGAGGTGGTGGTGGTGATGATGATGATGAAAGTGGTGGTTATGATGATGATGAAAGTGGTGATGATGATGATGATGAAAGTGGTGGTTATGATGATGATGAAAGTGGTGGTGATGATGATGCGAATGCTATGCTTTTTGATTGTATTTCTGCTGAAATGAGTGATATAATATTTAATGGTGGTCATGTTGATGGTGATGTAATGATGGTGATGATGATTATTATAGCAATGCATATGATGTTGATGATGATGATAACGGTGGTTGTGGTGATGATGATGATGTTGATGATGATGATGATGATGGTGATGATGATAGTTAAAATCTGACATTTTAATTCTGTTATTGGAAAGGTCATCAAGCAAGCCATCAAGGAAGCACTGTGGAAGTACGACGCAGACAAGACCGGGAAAGCCGACTTTGCACTCGAATCAGCAGGTGACGAAAATATAATTTATGCGATAATTATAAACATTAATGTTGTTTCTAATATGATGATGCAAGCTTGTTTTTATATGAGTTACTATTACAATCTAACATGTAATGCACAAATGGGTGGTGTTTGTCCTTTAATGATTCCAGAACCAAAGAGGGGATCTGCATGAAACTTGATATGGTAGACATTTGTCACCCAAAAAATTAATTTTTAATTTCAGCAAATTTAAAAAAAAAACCCGGGCAACGGATCTTTATCATTCTTAGGCTCAGTCGTAATAAATTTTCTATAACTCAGCTAAATGATTTATGGTAACATAGTCATTTATGATGTCAATTTTGTCACCAGGTGGCAGTGTGATAAGCACCAGGTGTTCAAAAACCTACAAGAAAGGCATGGCACAGCTGAGCGTCTTCGGCATTCCACTCTGGTACGCCAACAACTCTCCGAGGTCCGTCATACAGGTTTGTATGCATGCGTTGGTTCGTCGTACAGGTTTGTATGCATGGGTTGGTTCAGGTTTGTATGCGTGTACTGGTTCGTAAAAAGTTAAGTTAGTCTACAATCTATATATAAAATGGTTAATATGTTAAACAGTTTGTGTGTGTTAAAGAAGTAAGCTAAAACTAAAGTATTTATTTTATAAATGTGGTAAATAGTAAAACCTCAAAAGGTTTAAAAGGTTATTTAATCTTATTATAACATCGTATTTTCTTTTCAGCCTGGAAACTTGCCCGGAGAGTGCTGGCCATTCGTAGGCAGTCTCGGCTATGTGGTCGTCCAATTAGCTACTGAGGTTCACGTCACTGAAGTTTCCATCGAGCATGTCAGTAGGAACATCACGACGTTCGGCAATATCGACAGTGCACCTAAGGAGTTTTCTATATGGGTGATTATTGGACGAACGGGGTAGGGGGTTGGGGTATGTTTGGCATGCTCGGGATTGGTTGGCTGTTTCACTTTTTGATGTGGAGCTTAAAACATTGAATAAGAAGTTTTTTGGATTCATGTCGTATAAGAAAGATATTGTTAAAATAAATTGAATGGTGGTGTGTTTGATGGGTATGTTTAATTCAGTATGTGTGTTATTCAGTAGTTCATCTGCAGATTGAATAAACATTGATGTGGTTATTAATCGATGTGGATTTA